>JAOWBW010002189.1:0-63244 GCA_026119855.1 Campanula takesimana | reverse complement strand
ATGAAGTTATTATAGTATTCCACTTGATGAACATTGTGTTTGACATATTCCAACGCTACTTAACACGGTAGTTTCTAAAGGGATGATTGGTATAATCGGATTCTCGTGGGAAGAATCATAAGCTAAATGGATTTGTCCCTCCACGGAGAGAATGTCAAGCTTGGGCCCCTCGAAGGAATGATGTTGATGAAATGTTCGGCCGGACTCAAGTGGATTGATTGGATCAATAGCATTTGAAATTATCAACATATTCGGAATCGAGAAAGTATTGAACAAAAAAGTTGACTGTTTGACCATGACTTGTGTTCAATGACATCGTGGACAAAGGGATTGTGGCATATTCTAAAGGATGCGAACTTGTATCTAGTTATACTATTTGGGTAGGTATGACCGTTTGCTAGAACTAATCATATCTTATGGAATCATGTTTGAGCCCATTACCAACTTAGTATAATCCTAGAGGGTCACACACAATAGAACGAATCTTAAATAAAAGGACTATATTGGCATTTAGGGTCGGAGGACTTCCAAGGAATTTCTGGAAGATCTGGCCTCCTGGTCAACCAAGCGGGCGCTTGGGTTGAACCAGGCGGGCGCCTGTTCAAGCCGGAAGGAACTGGACTTTCTGCCCAAACAGGCGGGCGCCTGGGTAGGACCAGGCGGGCGCCCGGTATGCCGATTGGGAATTTCCTAATTCGATTAGGAATGGTTTTTTGACACAAGTTACCTATTTGGAATATGTCTTAATTGTGTATAAAACCCCAATTCGGCCAGACCATATTAACAAGTGCTTTTGTGAGTCTCAAAGAGTTTGAGAGAGATTTTATTTTGTTCTAAGATATCCTTGATTGAGGAACAAAAATAATTCACAAATAAATTCCATACAGTTCTTTATTAAATTGTGAAAGCGTGTTTTACAATTGTTGGTCTAGCAACCAAGATCAAAGAAGCTCCTTTGATATTCGTTCGAAGTGTTGATACTGCTAGAGGGTGAAAATCATCATCTTCAAAGTTCGTGTTCAAGCTTTGTGATCGTGATCAAATCTTCAAATCTCCACCAAAGACCAAGAGAAAATTTGATAGCCATCAAGGGTTAGTTTTATCCTTTATTCTTATGTTGTATTTGATTTAATCATATGAACGGATCTATGGGCTTTGGTTTCTTAAAATTTTAATTGCTATATTCCGCTGCGCATGTTACTTGGAAACCCAACATTTATAAGTATGCACCTTTCCATCCATGTCAGTCTTCTTTTTGAAAACCCACTTGCATCCTATGTTTTTTACACTTTCGGGCACATCAATGAAGTTCCAAACTTGATTATCATACATGGACTTAATTTCAGATTCCATGGCTCCAAGCCATTTTTCTGAATCAGGAGTGGACATCGCTTCTTGGTAGGAAGTAGGTTCATCATCAACTATGACTTTCACTTCATTGCTATCCGTCATGAGAAATCCATATCTCTCAGGTTTGGACCGCACCCTACCAGTTCTGCGAGGAACTTGAGTATTCTGAATAGGTTCCACAACACCTTGTGAAACTTGTTCAGATCCAACATTTTGTTCCCTGTTATTTTCGGGTTCTCGAACCTCTTCGAGATTAATTTTAACTCCCACTAATTCCTTTGAGAGAAACTCTTTCTCTAGAAAGGTACCATGACGGGCAACAAACACTTTGTTTTTCGTGCGGTTGTAAAAGTAATAACCCCTAGTTTCCTTAGGGTAACCAACGAAAATACATTTATCGGATCTTGGTGCAAGTTTGTGAGAGATTAATATCTTAACATAAACCTTACAACCCCAAATCTTCATGAAAGACAAACTAGGTTTTTTTCCATTCCACATCTCATGTGGGGTCTTTGGAACAGATTTTGTTGGAACATTATTTAGTGTAAGAGCAGCAGTTTCTAGTCCATGTCCCCAAAAGGATAAAGGAAGATCAACTTGACTCATCATAGAGCGGACCATATCTAATAGAGTCCTATTTCTCCGCTTAGACACACCATTCCATTGTGGTATTCCAGGTGGAGTTAATTGTGAAATAATTCCACAATCTTTAAGATGACTGACAAATTCTTGGCTTAAATATTCTCCACCACGATCAGATCGAAGTGCTTTAATAGTTTTGCCAAGTTGATTTTGTACTTCATTTTGAAATGTTCTAAATATATCAAAAGATTCACTTTTATGTTTCATTAAGTAGACATAGCCATATCTACTGAAATCATCAGTGAATGTGTAGACACCCCGCCTTGGACCGCTCACCGCGATTGCACATTTGATTTTGTGTTTCTCCCCATTTTAAGTGTTTGTCGTTAGTTTCTGTCACTTCCGTTAAGCTCCTGACTGACTTCGTTAAGTCCAGGGACTAAACTGAATGACAGGGCTGACTTTCTAGTCCATTCTGTCAAAATTGCCTTCTCTGAGTCACGCGCCTCCGACAGGAGGAGCCAGGCGCGCGCGCCTCCCTCCCTCAAAGAAGGAAGCGCGCGCCTCTGGGCGTCGGTTACAGATTTCTAGCCAGGATTGCCTCCCTTGCTCAATTTACAAGATTTTGCCCGGGAAGGATTTCTTGGTGACTGAGTTTTGGCACCAAAAACACCCCTCTTTCACCTATAAAAACCTCTCTTTACCTCCATTTTCAAGGATCGAGAAACTTAGACCGAAGATTGAACTTACAAAAACTATACCAAAATCACTTTCTAAAAGTTCTCCAAGGATTCCATCAAGCAATACTTGAAGGTCTTCAAATTGTAGTAAAAGTCCATCTTTTCCTTTCTTTTCTACTTCATCTCATCTCTCTCTTTTACTTTAATCAAATGTGCAATCACCCAAATCATTTTGGGACATAACTCTAATGATCACCTCATCTCATTGAGGTTGGTTAAGGAGTCATCTCCTACATTCCAAATCCTATTTTAAATCCCCCTTTTCATGACTTAAAGAAGAAGAAGAAGAACATTTTCATTCATGTAGATTTTGATCAAGCAAGACCAACTTTAGTTGGGCGAGATGGGTGTTTCGGTACTTCCCATCTCGTAATCTAACCCCCGAACCTCAAAACAAAGAATCTCTGTTTTCGTAATCAAACTTAGGCTACAATCTATAGGTTTTTCTTATGTTCCTCAAAACATAGGTGGCGACTCTAAAAGCAAGTTAGACATCCTAGGATAACACACGCGCTCCAGCCTAAAGCCGTGGTTCCCCCGGGGTATCTACAGTGGCGACTCCGCTGGGGAGTTAATTGAGGGTTAAACTTGCATTCTGATCGAAATCTACATCTTTTCTGGGCATTCTGTTTCCTGATGGGGGAGGCGCGCGCGTCTGGCCTTTTAAGCCTAAGGCGCGCGCATCCCGCATCAAGAACCAGAATCGCCCACTTCTTCATGTTCTTCATCTTCTTCTTCTGTTATTCTGCACTAATCACTTCTGCAGGGGTTACAATATGAACATAGGACCAGGGCAATCCCCTGAGTCCAAAGTCTGACATTCTGACAAGTGTGCCCCAGAAGCGCGCGCCTCCCATAAGCATTGCGACATGCGCACGCGTCCCACATCAGCACTCAGAGGCGCACGCTTCTGGGTTGGTTTCTAGAACAGAAACAGGTTTCAGTGACTGAGCAGAACAGTGGGGTGTGGGCACAGTTGCCTGCATCAGAACAGAATTGAACCCTCGGACTGTTTTAATTTTGTGTTTTATTTACCGGTCACACGGGTGATTCGGGAGTTGTAATTTATGTGCTTATGTGTTTTGTGTGTTTTTCTTTCTTTTCAAAAAAATAAAAAATAAAATAAAAAATTTTGTCACTTGTTAGACCTCACACTACATGCACATATTCCTATAAACTGCTCACTATCGAGTCGCACAAGTCCAACCCCAAACCCGTCGAGGCCCGTCCTAGAAACTTTCAAGCTCCACTAGACCTTGGCTCTTTCGAAGCGGTAAACCTCAGCCCGTGGCGTAGTTCAAGACTACATGCTGGGGGTGACCTTTGAGCCTCATATTCAAGCCAAGCACAAACCACACAATTCTAGTTAGGGTCTAACACTCCGTGACTCAAGTCGGTTTCCATGTACCGAGATTTCCCTAAACTAATGTCTTCAAATCATACATGCCAACTTGTTGAAATAGACGCAATAAAAATCCGTCCCCAAAAGTGGTTATTTTGGACGAAAATAAAAATCCGTCCCCGCATGTATGCTTTACTACACTAATTTAGTTTAATCCCGATGCATGTAGGATTCACAAGCGCGATGGAATCCGATGAGTATATGGGACCGCGAGATGGTCTATATACTAGTGTGACGATTCCATTATTTTCTTAGAAACCCCAAAAGGGATTCATTCCCTCCGACTTATAAAAAAAAAAAAAAAAAAAAAAATGATCTTTTCTTATGTGGTCCGAGTCGTGTGCCCAAATGTGTGTTCTAAGCCTCTTCATGGACCGCAAGTGTTACTCAAGACTGACAAGGGCCTCTTCTGCAATATAGGTTCAATTGGTACTTACAAAGTCTACCGGGATTCAGCAAATCGGTTAGTCCGTGAAGAGATCACTCCAACAGCTCCAACATCAACCATGACCGGCAGCAGCAACACCATGTCTCTCGAACAGCTCTCAACCATGGTCCAACTCCTCCAAGAGCAAGTCTCCACCCTTAACAAAGAGGCACAAAGCAAAGACGACATTTGGCAATATCACGCCCCCGAACCCGCGGGTCCGGAATACGCGAGCTGGACGTCGACTTAAAACCAAAACTCTAAAATACTAAAGGTTAAAAATTTCATTTTGAACCAAAAGATGATAACACAAGGTTTTACAAATCCAAGTTTAAATCAACAAAGTACATCCAACATAAGCTCCACAGCTTATACCCAAAAGAATAAAATATACAATTCTTAATGACGTCAATAATGGTAAAACTATCCCCAAAAGGTTATACATTTAAATAATGTAAACCGGTCCATAACAACCTACCCCAAAATCTCAAACCTCTCGACGTCCTCCTCGATCCGCGAATCCTAATCCTTTTTCTCCTGGGGGGTTAAGGAAAAACAAAGATGGAAATAAACGGGGTGAGATAAAATCTCAGTAAGTTACTAATGCAACTACATGACATGCTATAATGCAATAAACAATAAACAATGATGAAATCACATAGCATGAAACGATTAACAGTCAACAGATAGCAGCGGAAAGTAAACACATAACAAAGGATATTAGCCAAGGTTTCCAACCGGTACATCCAAATAAAGGATCGCTGCGCAGCATCAATAATCAACAAATCATCATCTTCATAATAGCATGAAAGCTGAAGAGAAATCCCCGGCCAGAAGCGACCAATCAACCCATCGATCAAACAAACCATCTTCATAGTAGCATAAAAGCTGAAGAGAAACCCGGTACCGGAACCAATAACAATGTAAAGTGCCACAAGGGGCGGGAGCCATGCCACAAAGTCATGCTCCAAAACGATTAGCTAGAATACCCACAACGGAGCTAGCTCATCCCAACCAAGGCCAATCTGGA
Organism: Campanula takesimana; assembly: GCA_026119855.1. Taxonomy (NCBI): domain Eukaryota; kingdom Viridiplantae; phylum Streptophyta; class Magnoliopsida; order Asterales; family Campanulaceae; genus Campanula; species Campanula takesimana. Next base: position 57,713 of record JAOWBW010002189.1, on the reverse strand, counting down.
TGAGGACAGAAGGACCAATGGGCGATGCTATACTGGACTTGGCTCGTGCCATTATAGCATTATCCATTGCCTGACTCGATACACAATTTAACCAGCTGGACTTTCAATCATGCTAAGAAACAAAATACTAGCACGGTAAACACTAAGGATTCCAAAGTAGGGAACCATACCAATTAATCACCATAAAAGATGTAAACGATTACTCAAGAAGAGTTCAACAACAATAGCACAAGGAGTTTCTCATAAAAGAGTCCAACAACATTGACCATTAAAACATAATGATTCAAGATAAGGCACGTACCAAATACATCCTAAATATGATACCCACAAGTAAATCATAAAGAGCACAACCCAAACGGTCGCTCACAAATAGCACAATGACTATCACCAAAATGACCATAAACATTTACTCAAAAGATATACTAGGACTATGAACTCAACCATCTCATCACACCTGGGATTCCAAATAAGAAGTCCGAACGAATACATCTTAAGGTTAATCAAACCGTAGGTACCCAATTGCTAATTCACGCTTTATCTCCGTTCATAACGAACCCATCCTAAACACCCCAAACGAATTCGAAAGGTTGCCCTTACTGGAACATGATCACGACTGGACTAAACCCTAAACCTTGGTGTTCAATAACAACCCTCTAGGTACTATAGGACATCGCCTAAAACCTAGGCCAAGTCTTACGCGAAATTCAATTCGGTTGGAACAAACGCAAATACATCATAAGAAGCCTAAACAATACTTGATCAAATTATATAACACTATTGTTCACAAAGGAACCAATCTTAATTAATAAAGTGTTCCACGTGTTATCTTAAGTTAATTAGAAGAAATAAACTTAAACCAGATAAGCCTTAAGTCTTAAACCAAGAAAAAGGGAGAATTCTGAACCAGGGGCGGGCGGGCGCCTGGTAGGGGGCGGGCGGGCGCCTGGTAGGGGGCGGGTTTGGCTCTGGACAAAGTGGGAGTAGGCGGGCGCCTGGGAAGGGCAGGCGGGCGCCTGGTCTACGGGCTGGGAGGAAAACAGAGCTGGGTTTTACAATTTCGAACCAAATTCTCCCAAAACCCCAAATACTCAAAATCAACTCCATCTACAAGTTCTAAAATGTACTAAAACCACTTATAACTAGAATGGGAATCCAAATAAAACATTTATCAACCCAAAACCAAGAATCAAACCCAACATTCATCAATCCACCATTTTTACCCAAAACTCAAATAAACTCCAAATAAATTCTAAACAAATTCAAAACTCAATCAAACTTCAAATATAACACATCAAACACCATATAAACATGATATGAACATTTTAGCATAAAAATGGGGGAAAAGTAACTTACTTGATAAATCTCAAAGTTGACGGAACTCAATTCTTTTTGGTTCTACGCGATCCTATCGACGATCTAAACAAGGTTCATGTTTTAAGAAATGAGAGATTATGAGAGGAATATGATCAAAATGTAGAGAGAAGTAGGGAAAGAAAACTTACCACAAAACCAAGAGAGAGGGAGAGAGATTGCTGGGAAGAGAGAATGGAGAGAGTGAGGGAGAAGGTGAGGGAGGTGAGGGGGAGTAGGGGAATTATTCAAAACTTACACTTAGGTCCCCTCTCTCACACTACACACACAACTTACACTCCCTACTTACAACTAAGACCCAACAATACTACACTAACCCAAACAAAATGCTAGGCATAATTATTATGACACATAAAATGCACACATAATTATTTAAATAAATAATTTAAATAAATAAATAAATAAGCAAATAATTAAATAAAAATCATTTAATTACTAATAAAATAGAGCCTAGATTTCGGGTCGTGACATTCACTCCCCCTTAAAGAAATTTCGACCCGAATTTTAACGAGACTAATCCAAAAGACCAAATAGCTACGGATACGATAGTTCCGCCATTTCTCAAATTCCTCAATTGTCCAATCTAACCCACTACAAGGTAACCTTAAATAATGCTTACGATAACACCACCTCTCGAAGCGGATCATTCCATCACTAACTTCATTACTAATCAAAATCCGCACTCAAAATCGAAGAATTCAAATTATTTCCACACATAATTCTCGAGGTATCTCAAACTCGCCTTATTCATAACCTTAACTACACCGCAAAGGTATTCCCATTTGTAATTCGCATACTTAGTATTATTCCCCAGAAATTCAAAACATCACCATCCCGAGCCTAATTAGCTTTTAAAATATAAAAAGGCTAAATGAATTTCTATTTCCACAATATTCATCGAAATGGCTACATCTCTAAGGATTACCATTATAGTGCTTTCACTATGAGTTAACACCTTAAATTAATAGTACCATACAACCCCAAAATTTCTCGTACAAAGTGTCCACTTAATCTATGTTATACTCTCATCCCTTCATTAATCCGGTCTTGAAACCTAAACAATTCAATATACTCAACAGTCCGCAAAACGATCCAAATTTCATCTTCAAAAGATTTTCTCTAACTCCCATTTAAATTATAATCCGTGCTCATAAACCCAAGGAAATCAACAAATCTCAAATCCTCAATAGCTAATCCAAATTAGTCTCTCACGCATACATTTATTAACCTAATGATACTTAGGCTCAATGGTACTACCCTCATAATAAACCAATTAGCTAGCAACATTCCAACTGACCCAATACCAAATCATGATATTCCTTAATTATGCCCAAGTATTGATACTCCACTTCCTTCACATACTCTTGATCCAATTCGGGAAACGCCACCAAGAAGGGATTTAGAACCATAGAACCACTATTTAACCAAAATTTCAAAATGTCTTTAACATAAATCGAGAAATTATTACTCTCCCAAAATGTACTTAGTCCTTTCTAACTTAACACGCTTACCACCATTAATGATCATAACTCCTACAACAAACTCATCATCCATAACAAATCGTACACCTCTCCATACTAATCCATTCTGATGCATTCATGGAGATGTACTTAAAAGGAAACGAAATCTCTTAACAAGAAACCCTCGGTTGAATCCTCAACTTTTACAACCCAACCGTTACGATATGGATATTGTTCTAAATATTAGCATTACAACCTTGTACCACAACAATTCAATTTAACCCAAGTTTCCCTTAAACACTAGGTACTATACGGAGGAAAATGGAAATCTTACAAATAATAATTACACCCGACAAATTGACCGAAACTAAATACTCGGATTTCATTTAAGAAAAGATAGGGTATAACTCTACCCAAAGGAACGGTCTCAACAGTTTTAAGAAATTAGGAATGGAGAATATAACAATCCCCCTACAACAATAGACTAAAGCAATAGTAGCATCAAAATCTTGTAATAGCAACATAGCTAATTTAGCAGGTGAGACATAACCATACTTAAGCACATCATAAGCACATAAGACTTCATCAGATACCCTAAACTCCTCCATAGGAGTAGACACCTACAACACATAAGTCAAAGACTCAGAAGAAATAAATGCAACTAAAGCACGGAAACACATAAATGCGATGATCCTAAAATGCACGCGCTCGCTCTCATGACGCAAAATAATACCTCCTGAAATTTATCCGTTACCTGGTGAGTGCTGATTGGTCGCAATTACTCTGCCCTAAACCTTAGGGTTCCCCGAAGCATCCCTCTTCTGACCCGGTGAAGTACTGGTTCCTGCTCCTGATGATTGAACCTTAAACCTCGGACAGTCTTTTATGAAGTGACCCAGTTGACCACAATTGATACATTTTCCTTGCTTCTTCCAACACTTATCCTCCAAATGGCCTTCCCTCTGACAGTAAATGCAAAGCCACCTACCTTGTTTCCCTTGCTTCCCCGGAGTAGTACCCGGATTCCCTAGCGCGGTTTGTTCCTTAAACTGAGATGGTGCTCCCAAATTACCTCGGTTATCTGAACGGTGTTGTGGTTGAGATTTAGCATGGCTTACTTGTTTACCCGTATTTGCAACTTCGGTCTTCCTCTTATGCTCCCCAATATCTTGCTCGATCAAGTATGCCCGGTCTACCGCATCCTGAAATGTCACAATCCTTTGGGCTATAAGCTGAGTCCGAATAGAAGTCTTCAAACCCCGGATGAATCTCATAGCCTTCTGTTCTTCGGTCCTCACAAGATAGTCACAATACCGGGCTAATTCTGTGAACTTAGCCGAGTACTGAGCTATAGACAACAAACCTTGCTCCAGGTTGAGCAACTCGATCTCCTTTCGGTTTTGATCCACTACCGGAGTGAAATGCTCCTTGAACTTTCGCACAAACAACTCCCATGCATACACTGTGTGAGTATCATCCCAACTCGCTTTAACACCCTTCCACCAATGCTCGACGGCACCCACAAGTTTATAAGCCGCAAACCGGACCTTGTCTTCATCGGTGCAACCAAAGACATCATAAATTTTCTCCATTGACTCAATCCATAGCTCGGCCTTCCTTACATCGGGTTCCCCATTGAACTCAACCGGTTTCAATTTCAGAAATTGTTCCAATCCATAGCGGGGTGGTGGTGCTTGTTCTACCCTCGGACCTTGATCATGTATGGCCTTCATGGCCACCTCAAACATGCCCTGAAACATTGCACGTGCTTCTTCCCTTGTTTCATTCTGACTTGCATTACCGGTATTACTTTCACCACTTCTCCTTCGAGCCATTTCAAACAAGTACCTGCATAAAACAACAATTGTTACTCACTCCGAACACACTACCCTCCTAGGTCACACTAGTCCACTTAGACTTATACTTAGAGCCAGACCATAGCTCTGATACCAACTGTCACGCCCCCGAACCCGCGGGTCCGGAATACGCGAGCTGGACGTCGACTTAAAACCAAAACTCTAAAATACTAAAGGTTAAAAATTTCATTTTGAACCAAAAGATGATAACACAAGGTTTTACAAATCCAAGTTTAAATCAACAAAGTACATCCAACATAAGCTCCACAGCTTATACCCAAAAGAATAAAATATACAATTCTTAATGACGTCAATAATGGTAAAACTATCCCCAAAAGGTTATACATTTAAATAATGTAAACCGGTCCATAACAACCTACCCCAAAATCTCAAACCTCTCGACGTCCTCCTCGATCCGCGAATCCTAATCCTTTTTCTCCTGGGGGGGGTTAAGGAAAAACAAAGATGGAAATAAACGGGGTGAGATAAAATCTCAGTAAGTTACTAATGCAACTACATGACATGCTATAATGCAATAAACAATAAACAATGATGAAATCACATAGCATGAAACGATTAACAGTCAACAGATAGCAGCGGAAAGTAAACACATAACAAAGGATATTAGCCAAGGTTTCCAAACCGGTACATCCAAATAAAGGATCGCTGCGCAGCATCAATAATCAACAAATCATCATCTTCATAATAGCATGAAAGCTGAAGAGAAATCCCCGGCCAGAAGCGACCAATCAACCCATCGATCAAACAAACCATCTTCATAGTAGCATAAAAGCTGAAGAGAAACCCGGTACCGGAACCAATAACAATGTAAAGTGCCACAAGGGGCGGGAGCCATGCCACAAAGTCATGCTCCAAAACGATTAGCTAGAATACCCACAACGGAGCTAGCTCATCCCAACCAAGGCCAATCTGGATGAGGACAGAAGGACCAATGGGCGATGCTATACTGGACTTGGCTCGTGCCATTATAGCATTATCCATTGCCTGACTCGATACACAATTTAACCAGCTGGACTTTCAATCATACTAAGAAATAAAATACTAGCACGGTAAACAACTAAGGATTCCAAAGTAGGGAACCATACCAATTAATCACCATAAAAGATGTAAACGATTACTCAAGAAGAGTTCAACAACAATAGCACAAGGAGTTTCTCATAAAAGAGTCCAACAACATTGACCATTAAAACATAATGATTCAAAGATAAGGCACGTACCAAATACATCCTAAATATGATACCCACAAGTAAATCATAAAGAGCACAACCCAAACGGTCGCTCACAAATAGCACAATGACTATCACCAAAATGACCATAAACATTTACTCAAAAGATATACTAGGACTATGAACTCAACCATCTCATCACACCTGGGGTTCCAATTAAGAAGTCCGAACGAATACATCTTAAGGTTAATCAAACCGTAGGTACCCAATTGCTAATTCACACTTTATCTCCGTTCATAACGAACCCATCCTAAACACCCCAAACGAATTCGAAAGGTTGCCCTTACTGGAACATGATCACGATAGGACTAAACCCTAAACCTTGGTGTTCAATAACAACCCTCTAGGTACTATAGGACATCGCCTAAAACCTAGGCCAAGTCTTACGCGAAATTCAATTCGGTTGGAACAAACGCAAATACATCATAAGAAGCCCAAACAATACTTGATCAAATTATATAACACTATTGTTCACAAAGGAACCAATCTAAATTACTAAAGTGTTCCACGGTGTTATCTTAAGTTAATTAGAAGAAATAAACTTAAACCAGATAAGCCTTAAGTCTTAAACCAAGAAAAAGGGAGAATTCTGAACCAGGGGCGGGCGGGCGCCTGGTAGGGGGCGGGCGGGCGCCTGTTTCAACAGAAGGTTTGGCTCTGGACAAAGTGGGAGTAGGCGGGCGCCTGGGCAAGGGCAGACGGGCGCCTGGTCTACGGGCTGGGAGGAAAACAGAGCTGGGTTTTACAATTTCGAACCAAATTCTCCCAAAACCCCAAATACTCAAAATCAACTCCATCTACAAGTTCTAAAATGTACTAAAACCACTTATAACTAGAATGGGAATCCAAATACAACATTTATCAACCCAAAACCAAGAATCAAACCCAACATTCATCAATCCACCATTTTTACCCAAAACTCAAATAAACTCCAAATAAATTCTAAACAAATTCAAAACTCAATCAAACTTCAAATATAACACATCAAACACCATATAAACATGATATGAACATTTTAGCATAAAAATGGGGGAAAAGTAACTTACTTGATAAATCTCAAAGTTGACGGAACTCAATTCTTTTTGGTTCTACGCGATCCTATCGACGATCTAAACAAGGTTCATGTTTTAAGAAATGAGAGATTATGAGAGGAAGATGATCAAAATGTAGAGAGAAGTAGGGAAAGAAAACTTACCACAAAACCAAGAGAGAGGGAGAGAGATTGCTGGGAGGAGAGAATGGAGAGAGTGAGGGAGAAGGTGAGGGAGGTGAGGGGGAGTAGGGGAATTATTCAAAACTTACACTTATGTCCCCTCTCTCACACTACACACACAACTTACACTCCCTACTTACAACTAAGACCCAACAATACTACACTAACCCAAACAAAATGCTAGGCATAATTATTATGACACATAAAATGCACACATAATTATTTAAATAAATAATTTAAATAAATAAATAAATAAGCAAATAATTATATAAAAATCATTTAATTACTAATAAAATAGAGCCTAGATTTCGGGTCGTGACAGGCAATCCCACCTCGACAGCCAAAGGGAGGCCCACGAGGCCGAAATGGAGCTAATGAAAGAAAAGCTCACTAACCTTGCCAAGGGAAAGAACAAGAACAATGATGATGAATCCGAATGGACCGAGGGTTTGTTCAAGAGTCCTTATGTCAACACCCTCACCAAGAAAATGGGGGAACCAAGTTCCGAGAACAATGAGCCCAAGATGGTGGATTCTATCATGGCCTACATCGACCAAAAATTCAATGGGCTCAATATGGGGAAAGGCTCTGACACAAACCTTTATCAATCATCCATCCTCATGAGTACTATGGCCGCTCTTCCCGATAAGTTCAAAATGCCCGACATAAGCAAATTCAAGGGCAACTCTTGTCCTATGGCTCACATTGAGACTTATATTTGGGCAATGGTTCCAAAGAAGGTCTCCACCAAGGTGATGGCTCAATGCTTTCCTCTCACTCTCGAGGGGGCGGAAAAAGATTGGTATGCTACTCTCCCGCTCACTGTCCGTCTTGATTGGGACTCCGCTATGCTTGCCTTCAAGAACCAATACCAAGGCAACACCACTCACCGGCCCACAAGGAAAGAGCTAGAGAACACTACTCAACGAGACAATGAGTCCTTCATCGACTTCACAAGGAGATGGAATGACAAACTCTCTGAAATTGTTGAGAGGCCGAACACAAAAGAGCAAATGGACATATTTCTCAAGTGTCTCAAGATTGATCTCCGCACTCACCTAAGTGGGGCTTGCTACTCCGACTTCTCCCAAATGTATGAGGCGGGGGTACGCATGGATGACTTGCTCAAGGAGATTAAGAAGACCACTCCTACTTACCGCTACAAGGCCGCTTCCAACTCCACAAAAGAGGCCTCGGTCAACGCCGTCACTATTGATAAGGGAATTACAAAAAGGTTCCTCCACCTCAAGGGAAGAAGTCCCGAAGTGACCGTGTCTACACGCCTCTCCAAGGCATGACTCAAACCGAAGTGTTTGAGGTCCTCAAGGCAAAGGGTCAAGTCACACCCGTGCAAGGGTACCAACCCAAGATGGTCCACCCCAATCATGCTCACCACAAGTATTGTGGCTACCACCAATATAGTGGCCACACCACCGAGGAATGCTTCGTTCTCCGCAATGTCATTCAAGATCTCATAGATAAGAAAGAATTTGTAGTGACTAATGACGAGCATGTCAATGTAATAGAGATAGGAGAACTCGAGGGGACCACCCATTCAATCCCAATTGTGAATGGGGGCCCCAATGTTATGAATAAACTTGACAATTCTTGTTATGTAGTGACTTACGATGAAGTAATGAGGGAAGTACTAGAGAATAGGAAAAAGAAGCAAGATGGGAACGTCAACATGCTAACTCGATCCGCTCGAGTCATAGCAAGCAACCCTTCCACTTCCACACCGAGCTCCTCTTCTCAAAGGCCGCAAGCTCACAACGCTCCGGAAGATCCTCTACTTGTCCAACTCAAGAAAACTCAAGCCAACATCTCTATTTGGGACCTCATTGCATCCTCAAAGAAACACCGAGATCTTGTCATCCGCAATCTCGATGATACATAAGTCTCTCCCGATACTTCTCCCGAGGACCTCACGGCAATGATTGGTCACATTCACTTTGGCAACGTCCTAACCTTTGCCGATATGGACCTTCCACCGTTTGGTTCCGACCACAACGAAGCTATTTACCTCAAGATCCGAGCAAGGGGGAGGCCCGTCTCAAGAGTCTTAGTGGACGGTGGTTCCGCACTCAATATCATGCCTGGTAGAATCATGGGCATACTGGGGCTTAAGGATTCTGATTTGAAGCCTTCTACTAAAGTAATCCGAGGTTATGACAGCACCGCCCGTACAGTCATGGGTATGATCGAAATAGACATTGAGTTTGGGAGCATGGTCATGTCCGTTCCATTCCAAGTGCTTGATATCCCGGCCTCGTTCAACTTACTGTTGGGTCGACCATGGATTCACAGTGCTAATGCCGTACCGTCAACTCTCCACCAATGTGTCAAGATCCGAAATGGTGATGAAATAGTGACCGTAATGGCTGAAAAACATCACTATCCATAGAAAAGGTGAGCCCGTCCACCAAGTTCAACATGGTCTACCAGACTCCACTCTCTCCGGCGTCTCAATCAACGCCATTGACAAAGAAAGGGGAAACGGATCATGGACCCCCAGCAATCACAAAGTCCTCCGCATGATGAGGAATATGGACTACTTTCCTAGTTTAGGCTTAGGGAAATATCATAAAGGAATCCTACATCCCGTGCAAGTCCCATTTGTCAAGAACACCTTCGGTTTGGGGTATGAGCCTTCCAAAGAAGACTTGAAACAAGAACAAGCGATCAAGAACGAAAAGGCCCGAGCTCGTAAAGAAGGCCGTAGGTATGAAGTCTCTAATCTAAGGCCTTATCGCAAGACGTTGAATGGTTATTTTGTCCGCCAAGGGGAAGACGTTCCATACATGATCTTTCCCGAGCCGTGGGTTAACAATAAAGGTGTCAAAAAGCCCGGCCTCAAAATCTTCTCCGATTGTGGGGGAAGAACTGACAGATTTAGCCTCCATGTTTGAAGAGCTTGCCATGATGAATGAATGCCAAGTTAACGCCATCCATGACACCGTCATCATGAACGAAACTATCAGTGAGATCCCGCCAAGCTCCGAGCCGATCAACAATTGGTGTTCAACAAAAGGGCCCGTGGTATCCGAGGAATTCTTAGTCCAAGAAATGGGTTGCATACCCCGCACAACAACAAAGGAAGAGCAGCTCACACTTACTTTCGAGTCCGAGAGTGTCTCTAATACCCTCACCCAAGAGGATTTGGAGGCCATAGCCGAGCGTGTGTTTCCTTTCTTTGCTAATGAAAAATTTGATATTTCTGAGTACCCTGAGATTGCAAACATCATAAATGATGAATTAACTAATAATGAACTTAACAAAAAAGTTAATAACGATTCAAATTATGATGAAATAGACCACGAAAACACAACATACTTAAATGAACTTGCTCAACAAGTCCGTAGTCGTGGCGAGAATGGTCCAAAGGCTGACGAAGAATTGCATGTTGTTAATCTGGGTACCGAAGAAGAGCCAAAAGAAACTAAGATTGGAAGCTTCTTCAAAGGGGATGACAGAGATAGATTGACTGCATTACTACGGGAGTTCGTGGATGTGTTCGCATGGTCATACAAAGACATGCCGGGTTTGGACAGAAAGGTAGCGGAGCACAGGATTCCGATCAGAGAAGATACCAGGCCAGTAAAGCAGAAGCTCAGAAAGATCAAGCCAGAATGGTCTCTGCAGGTCAAAGATGTCGCGACCCCGAACCCCGCGGGCCCGAGACCGCGAGCTGGACGTCGACTTAAAACCAAAACTCTAAAATATAGAAGTTAAAAATTCCATTTTTAAACCAAAATATGATAACACAAGGTTTTACAAATCCAAGTTTAAATCAACAAAGTGCATCTAACAGAAGCTCCACAGCTTATACCAAAAAAAGAATAAAATATACAATTCTTAATGACGTCAACAATGGTAAAACTATCCCCAAAAGGTTATACATTTAAATAATGTAAACCGATCCATAACAACCTGCCCAAAATCTCAATCCTCTCGACGTCCTCCTCGATCCGCGAATCCTAATCCTTTTCCTCCTGAGGGGGGTTAAGGAAAAACAAAGATGGAAATAAACGGGGTGAGATAAAATCTCAGTAAGTTACTAATGCAACTACATGACATGCTAATAAGCAATGACCAATAGCAATTAACATAAGACAGATAGCAGCGGAATAATAAGTGACATGCTGTCGAACAGTAACATCCAATAACCAATCATATAAATAAACATATAACAACAAATGAGAGGCTCCCTATCGCCAACCGTCCCATAGCCAAGGTTTCACCCAAATGAAGAACCAAATAAAGGTCGCTGCGCAGCTTCAATAATCGACAATCAACATCTTCATAGCAGCATGAAAGCTCGAAGAGAAAACCCCGGTACCGGAACCAATAACCATAAAAGTGTCACAAAGGACAAGGACCATGACACAAAGTCATGCCCGCTAGCTAGATACATTCACAAAGGAACGCTAACTTATCCTTTCCAAGGCCAATCTGGAGAAGGGGTATAGTAAGGGCAAAATAATGGTCAGCATTATAATGGACTTGGCTTTGCCATTATAATCCTTCCCATCGCCCGATGCAACAAATATGCCAGCTGGGCTTCTAATTAAATGCTAAGTAATAATATTTTAGCATGAATAAACAACTTAAGGTTCCAAAGTAGGGAACCATACCAAATAATCACCATAAAAGATGCAACGGTTACTCATGAAGAGTTTAACAGCAACGATAACTAGAGTTTCTCATGAAGAGCACAATAACGATAAACGGAATTTCTCATAAAGAGAACAACAACAATTATTATTAGAACATTAAAATATAATGATTCCAAGATAAGGCACGTACCAAATACACACAAAATATGATACTCACAAGTTAATCACAAAGAGCACAACCCAAACGGTCGCCCACCAATGGCACAATGACTATTACCAAAATGATCATAAACATTTACTCAGAAGATATACTAGGACTATGAACTCAACCATCTCGTCACACCTGGAATTCCAAATAAGAGATCCGAATGAATACATCTTAAGGTTAATCAAACCGTAGGTACCCAATTTCCAATTCACGCTTTATCTCCGTTCATAACGAACCCATTCTAAACACCCCAAACTAATCCAAAAGGTTACACTTATTAGAACATGATCACGACTGGACTAAACCCTACACTTTGGTGTTCAGTAACTACCCTCTAGGTACTATAGGACATCGCCTAAAACCTAGGCCAAGGCTCACTCGAAAATCAATTCGATTGGGAACAATCACGAACACATCATAAGATGCCCAAACATATACCGGATGATCATCACAAAGATAAGTCAAACCAACAATATCTCAATAAGATGTTCCAAATCCCAATTAACACTTAATTAATTTCAAACACAAACTTGATCACAAAGGACCCAATTCTATCACTAAAGTGTACTACAATGATCACTTAGGTCGACTAGAAGGACACCCAAGATTTGGACCAAAACGCATTCTTCAATCACACAAACCAACAAAATGAAAACCTTCAGAGGACTGTGCGGCCGCCCAAAATGGTATGTGCGGTCGCCCAAAATGGCCCTCAAACAAGAACAAAAGTTTTCAGATAGTTGCGCGGTCGCCTAGGCATTTTTGGGCGGTCGCCCAATACTCTGGAATTGCCAGAAATCGGGAAGAACAACATGGGTTCTTCCATTTTCATACCAAAACACATTTCCACCAAAATCCAACAATCCAACTAGTTTACTAATGTACCAACACAACTAATAAGTCTAAAAAAGACTCATCAACAACATTTAACAACCAAAATCAAGAATCAAACCCAACATTCAAGATTTCACCATTTTTGATCAAAACCCAAAATAAATTCTCAATAAATTCAAAACCCAACCAAACTTCAAATATAACACATCAAACATTATCTAAACATGATATGAACATTGTAGCATTAAAATGGGGGAAAAGTAACTTACTTGGATTTTCTTAAAGTTGATGGATTTCAAATATTCTTGATTCTACGCGATCCTATCGACGATCTAAACACATTTCATGTTTTAAGAAATGAGAAATAACAAGAGGAGGATGAAGAAAAAGAAGAGAGAAGGAAGAAGAAATGTTTACCTTTCTTTTGGGAGAGAGAGAGAGAAATGGGCTGGAAGATGGAGAGAGTGAGGGAGAAGATGAGTAGGGAGGGAGTAGTTAAAATGATTTTAAAGAACTTACACTTAGGCCCCCTCCTCAATACTACACACAAAACTTACACTCCCTACTTACAATTAAGACCCAACACTCCACACTAGCACAAATAACCAATTAAGTGCTAGGCATAAATATTATAACACATAAAATGCACACATAAATATTTAATTAAATCATAATTTAAATAAATAAATAAGCAAATAAATAAAGAATAATTATTTATTACTAATAAAATAGAGCATAGTTTTCGGGTCGTGACATTCAGTCTTCCTTAAAGAAAATTCGACCCGAATTTTAACGAGACTTACCCGAAAGACCAAATAGCTACGGATACGATAGTTCCTCCATTTCTCAAATTCCTCAATTGTCCAATCTAACCCACTAAAAGGTAACCTTAAGTAATGCTTACGATAACACCACCTCTCGAACCGAATCATTCCATTATTATCTTCATTACTAATCAAAATCCGTACTAAAATCGAAGGATCCAAATTAATTCCACACATAATTCTCGTGGTATCTCAAGCTCGCCTTATTCATAACCTTAACTACACCGCAAAGGTACTTCCATTTGTAAATCGCATACTTAGTATTATTCCCCAGAATTTCAAAACATTACCATCTCGAGCTTGATTAGCTTTTAAAATAGGAAAGGCTAAAGAAATTTTCCCATCCCCATAATCTTCACCAAAGGCTATATCTCTAAGGATTCCCATTATAGTGCTCTCGCTCTAGGTAACACCTTAAACTAGAGGCGTAATATAAACCCAAAATTTTAATACAAAATGTTCACTTAAATCTACTCCATAATATGATCGTCATAAAACTCCAATCCTTGAAAGCCTAAAATAATTACGAATACGCAACAGTCCGAAAATGATCTAAATTTTATCTTCAAGGGACTTCCTCTAGCTCCCTTTTTAGTTAATAATATGTGCTCATATACCCAAGGAAATCAACAAATCTCGAATCCTCAATAGCCAACCCAAGTTAGTCTTTCACGCATACATTTATTAACCTAATGATACTTAGGCTCAATAGTACTACCATCATAATAAACCAATTAGCTAGCAACGTTCCAACTGACCAAATACCAAATCGTAGTATTCTATAATATGCCCAAGTATTGATACTCAACTTCCTTCACATACTCTTGATCCAATTCGGGAAACGCCACCAAGAAGGGATTTAGAACCATAGAACCACTATCTAACCAAAATTTCAAAATGCCTTTAACATAGATCGAGAAATTATTACTCTCCCAAAATGTACTTAGTCCTTTCTAACTTAACACGCTTACCACCATTAATGATCATAACTCCTACCACAAACTCATCATCCATAACAAATCGTACACCTCTCCATGCTAGTCCATTCCGATACATTCACGGAGATGCACTAAAAGTGACCAAAATTTTCCTCAAGAGATCCTTATTGAATCCTCAACTCCTATAACTCAACCGATACAATATGGATTTTGATCTAAATATTAGCATTAAAACCTTGTACCACAACACCCCAATTTAACCCAAGCTTCTCCTCAAACACTAGGTACTATTTAGAAGAAAGCAGAAACCTTACAATGATAATTACACCCAACCATTTGACCGAAGTTAAATACTCGGATTTCAATAAATAATAAAAAAAATTTAGGTATAACTCTACGCAAAGGAACGGTCTCAAACAGTTTTACGAAACTAGGAATGGAGAATATAACAATCCCCTACAACAATAGATTAAAGCAATAGTAACATCAAAATCTTATAATAGCAACATGGCTAATTTAGCAGGTAAGACATAACCATACTTAAGCACATCATAAGCACATAAGACTTCATCAGATACCCTAAACTCCTCCATAGGAGTAGACACCTACAACACATAAGTCAAAGACTCAGAAGAAATAAATGCAACTAAATGCACAGAAACACATAAATGCGATGATCCTAAAATGCACGCGCTCGCTCTCACGACGCAAAATAATACCTCCTGAAACTGATGAGTCACCCGATGAGTGCTGATTGATCGCAAATACCCTACCCTGAACCTTTAGGGTTTCCCGAAGTATCTCTCTTCTGACCTTGCGCAGTACCAGTGTCACTCCCGGATGGTTGATATCTGCCCCTAAGCCCCAACTGACCACTCACACACAACACTTGTCTTCTGGGTGTCCTTTTCTCTGACAGTAGCTGCAGACTTTCCCATTTCGTGTCCCCTTATTAGAACCTTGATTTCCTACTGTTGGTTGCCCTTGAAGTTGCCTTCTGAATCGAGTTTGCACTCCAGAATTACCTCTGTTATCCGAATGTTGCTGTTGTGACTTACTCTGCCCTCCTTGCTTACCCGGGTTAACCATCTCAGTCTTCCTTTTGTGTTTCCCAATATCCTGCTCAATCAAGTAGGCTCAATCCACCGCATCCTGAAAAGGTTGAATTCTTTGGGCTAAAAGTTGAGTCCTAATAGCTGTCTTCAAACCCCCGATCAATCTCATCGCTTTCTGCTCCTCGGTCCGCACAAGGTAGTCACAACACCTGGCTAATTCTGCGAACTTAGCCGAGTACTGTGCTACTGACATCATGCCTTGCTCCAAGCTGAGGAACTCGATCTCTTTCCGGTTTTGATCCACTAGAGAGATAAAATGATCCTTGAATTTCCTCACGAACCACTCCCAAGGATATGGTACAAGAGTCGCATCCCAACTGGTCTTCAGTGCCTTCCACCAATGTTCCGCAGCCCCCACGAGCTTATAAGCTGCAAACAGAACCCTATTCTCATCAGTGCAACCAAAGACATCGTAGATTTTCTCCATCGATTCTATCCATAGCTCGGCCTTCTTCACATCCGGCTCACCGTCGTACTCACTTGGTTTCAACTTTAAGAACTGCTCCAACCCATATCGCGGAGGTGCTACATGTTCCTCTCTCGGCCCTTGGTTATGAATTGATTTTACGGCCTCCTCAAACCTGCCCTGAAACACTGCACGGTTTTCATCCCTTAGACCATTAAGATTCTGAGTCCCACTGATGTCTTCACCAGCTCTTCTAGCCATTGAGAACAATTACCTGCATAAAACATCAACCGTTACTCACTCCGAACACAACTACCCTCCTAGGTCATACTAGTCCACCTAGACTTATATTTAGAGCCAAACCCTGGCTCTGATACCAACTGTCACGACCCTGAACCCCACGGGCCCGAGACCGCGAGCTGGACGTCGACTTAAAACCAAAACTCTAAAATATAGAAGTTAAAAATTCCATTTTTAAACCAAAAGATGATAACACAAGGTTTTACAAATCCAAGTTTAAATCAACAAAGTGCATCTAACAGAAGCTCCACAGCTTATACCAAAAAAAGAATAAAATATACAATTCTTAATGACGTCAACAATGGTAAAAACTATCCCCAAAAGGTTATACATTTAAATAATGTAAACCGATCCATAACAACCTGCCCCAAAATCTCAATCCTCTCGACGTCCTCCTCGATCCGCGAATCCTAATCCTTTTCCTCCTGGGGGGGGGGTTAAGGAAAAACAAAGATGGAAATAAACGGGGTGAGATAAAATCTCAGTAAGTTACTAATGCAACTACATGACATGCTAATATGCAATGACCAATAGCAATTAACATAAGACAGATAGCAGCGGAATAATAAATGACATGCTGTCGAACAGTAACATCCAATAACCAATCATATAAATAAACATATAACAACAAATGAGAGGCTCCCTATCGCCAACCGTCCCATACCGGTTGGAAATAACGACCAGCTCATCATGCAACACATAAAGCTGAAATAAACACTCATGAGTGGATACATAGCCAAGGTTTCACCCAAATGAAGAACCAAATAAAGGTCGCTGCGCAGCTTCAATAATCGACAATCAACATCTTCATAGCAGCATGAAAGCTCGAAGAGCAAACCCCGGTACCGGAACCAATAACCATAAAAGTGTCACAAAGGACAAGGACCATGACACAAAGTCATGCCTGCTAGCTAGATACATTCACAAAGGAACGCTAACTTATCCTTTCCAAGGCCAATCTGGAGAAGGGGTATAGTAAGGGCAAAACAATGGTCAGCATTATAATGGACTTGGCTTTGCCATTATAATCCTTCCCATCGCCCGATGCAACAAATATGCCAGCTGGGCTTCTAATTAAATGCTAAGTAATAATATTTTAGCATGAATAAACAACTTAAGGTTCCAAAGTAGGGAACCATACCAAATAATCACCATAAAAGATGCAACGGTTACTCATGAAGAGTTTAACAGCAACGATAACAAGAGTTTCTCATGAAGAGCACAACAACGATAAACGGAATTTCTCATAAAGAGCACAACAACAATTATTATTAGAACATTAAAATATAATGATTCCAAGATAAGGCACGTACCAAATACACACAAAATATGATACTCACAAGTTAATCACAAAGAGCACAACCCAAACGGTCGCCCACCAATGGCACAATGACTATTACCAAAATGATCATAAACATTTACTCAGAAGATATACTAGGACTATGAACTCAACCATCTCATCACACCTGGAATTCCAAATAAGAGATCCGAATGAATACATCTTAAGGTTAATCAAACCGTAGGTACCCAATTGCCAATTCACGCTTTATCTCCGTTCATAACGAACCCATTCTAAACACCCCAAACTAATCCAAAAGGTTACACTTATTAGAACATGATCACGACTGGACTAAACCCTACACTTTGGTGTTCAGTAACTACCCTCTAGGTACTATAGGACATCGCCTAAAACCTAGGCCAAGGTTCACTCGAAAATCAATTCGATTGGGAACAATCACGAACACATCATAAGATGCCCAAACATATACCGGATGATCATCACAAAGATAAGTCAAACCAACAATATCTCAATAAGATGTTCCAAATCCCAATTAACACTTAATTAATTTCAAACACAAACTTGATCACAAAGGACCCAATTCTATCACTAGAGTGTACTACAATGATCACTAAGGTCGACTAGAAGGACACCCAAGATTTGGACCAAAACGCATTCTTCAATCACACAAACCAACAAAATGAAAACCTTCAGAGGACTGTGCGGCCGCCCAAAATGGTATGTGCGGTCGCCCAAAATGGCCCTCAAACAAGAACAAAAGTTTTCAGATAGTTGCGCGGTCGCCCAGGCATTTTTGGGCGGTCGCCCAATACTCTGGAATTGCCAGAAATCGGGAAGAACAACATGGGTTCTTCCATTTTCATACCAAAACACATTTCCACCAAAATCCAACAATCCAACTAGTTTACTAATATACCAACACAACTAATAAGTCTAAAAAAGACTCATCAACAACATTTAACAACCAAAATCAAGAATCAAACCCAACATTCAAGATTTCACCATTTTTGATCAAAACCCAAAATAAATTCTCAATAAATTCAAAAACCCAACCAAACTTCAAATATAACACATCAAACATTATCTAAACATGATATGAACATTTTAGCATTAAAATGGGGGAAAAGTAACTTACTTGGATTTTCTTAAAGTTGATGGATTTCAAATATTCTTGATTCTACGCGATCCTATCGACGATCTAAACACATTTCATGTTTTAAGAAATGAGAAATAACAAGAGGAGGATGAAGAAAAAGAAGAGAGAAGGAAGAAGAAATGTTTACCTTTCTTTTGGGAGAGAGAGAGAGAAATGGGCTGGAAGATGGAGAGAGTGAGGGAGAAGATGAGTAGGGAGGGAGTAGTTAAAATGATTTTAAAGAACTTACACTTAGGCCCCCTCCTCAACACTACACACAAAACTTACACTCCCTACTTACAATTAAGACCCAACACTCCACACTAGCACAAATAACCAATTAAGTGCTAGGCATAAATATTATAACACATAAAATGCACACATAAATATTTAATTAAATCATAATTTAAATAAATAAATAAGCAAATAAATAAAGAATAATTATTTATTACTAATAAAATATAGCCTAGTTTTCGGGTCGTGACAAAAGAAGAGATTGAGAAGCTCCTCAGTGCGGGTTTCATCAAGGTTATCGAGTATCCGTCATGGTTAGCCAAGATTGTGACAGTCAGGAAGGCGAACGGCAAGGTTCGAGTTTGTGTAGACTTCCGGGATTTAAACAAAGCTTCCCCAAAGGATGATTTTCCACTCCCTAGTATCGACATGCTAGTCGACTCTACTGCTGCCTATGAGGTTCGCTCATTCGTGGATGGGTTCACTGGGTACAATCAGATTCTTATGGCCGAGGAAGATCAACATAAGACAGCCTTCACAACACCGTGGGGTACCTTTTGCTAAACAGTCATGCCATTTGGGTTAAGAAATGCTGGGGCATCCTACCAAAGAGCCGTGACAGACTTGTTCCACGATATGATTCACAAAGAAATCGAGGTCTATGTGGACGACATGATCATTCACTCCAAAGGAACCGATGGTCAACACCTAATCGATCTCCGCAAGTTCTTCGAAAGGCTTCGTCAACACAAGATGAGGCTCAACCCTGCAAAGTGCACATTCGGGGTTATCCGAGGCAAAGTTCTTGGTTATATGGTCACTGAAAGGGGAATCGAAGTACACCCCTCCAAAATCAAGGCAATCATTGACATGCCTCCTCCAAAGACGCAGAAAGAGATTAAAGGTTTCATGGGAAGACTACAATACATCAGTTGGTTTGTGCACCAACTCACTTCCATGTGCGAGCCAATCTTCAAGCTACTCAAGAAGAATGTGGCTCTAGAATGGACCGACGCGTGCCAAGAAGCCTTCGATCAAGTAAAGCATTACTTGACGTGCCCTCCTGTTCTAGTTCCGCCGCACAAGGAGAAACCTCTGTTGCTTTATCTCACTGTCAATGATGAAGCCCTAGGGGGTATGTTAGCACAAGAGCAACGAGAGTCCACAAAGGAGAACGCCATTTATTTTGTCAGTCGCCGATTCCAAGGAGGCGAAAAGAACTACTCTGTCTTAGAGAAGTCATGTGCAGCATTGGTTTGGGTCACTCAAAAGCTCAAACACTATATGGAAGCTTTTCCGATCAAGCTAGTAGCAAAGGTGGACCCGCTCCGCTACATCTTCGAGAAACCTTTCATGTCAACAAGAATAGCCAAATGGTACTTCATGCTCGCCGGCTATGATATCACTTACGTCACACTAAAATCCGTCAGGGGGAAAGTGTTCAGTGACCAGCTTGCCGAATTCCCGTGTGACGAAGTGAAGGGGGAAGATGTACAGTTCCCCGATGAGCATTTAATTTGTACTGCAACCGAGGAAGACAAGTGGCAACTTTTTTTTCGATGGCGGCGCCAATAAACACGGTTTTGGTATAGGGGTATTGCTTGTCGATCCAAAAGACATCTACACTCCCATTGCCATACGCCTGGAATTCGAAGCTACCAACAACATTGCCGAGTACGAAGCATGCATAGCAGGGCTCGAAGCAGCTCTCGAAAGAAACGTCACGGAACAAGAAGTGTTCGGCGACTCTTTGCTCCTTATCAATCAGCAATCGGGTAAATGGCGAACCCAAGACCCGACTCTCCAACAGTATGGTCAGCACCTTGAAGAACTGGTTGAACAATTCCAAGAGATCACTTTCAACTACCTGCCAAGGGATAAGAATCGCTTCGCTGATGCACTGGCCAATATAGCTTCATTAGTTGAAATGCCCAAAGGGAAAATGGTGAAGCCTTTCAAAATTGCTCGAAGGAACAGTCCGGCATATTGCATGAGTATCGATATCAACGAGGTTCAAACAAACTCTCAGTGGTATTCGGATATCATGAACTTCCTCAAAGACGGCACCTATCCCGAGAACATCAATAAGAAGTCTCAAGCAGCTCTGCAAAGGTTAGCCTCTCGGTACGTACTGATTGGGGACCAAGTTTATAAAAGGCACCACGGCGGGATCAATCTCTTATGCGCCAATGAGACCGAAGCTCAAGAGATAATGTGTGAAGTGCACGAAGGAGAATGTGGACCCCACATGAATGGGTTTATGCTAGTTAAGAAGATACTTCGCATTGGTTACTATTGGAGCACTATGGAACGAGACTGTATCGAGAAAGTCAAAAGGTGTGCCAAGTGCCAATTCCACGCTAATCTGCAACATGCTCCACCCTCACAACTTTACAACATGGTCACACCTTGGCCTTTCTCTTGTTGGGGGATAGACATCATCGGTAAAGTTCATCCTGCCGGAAGCAATGGGCAGTCATTCGTCCTAGTGGCAGTCGACTACTTCACAAAGTGGGTCGAAGCACAAGCCTATCGGACCCTCAACGCCAAGAAAGTGCCGAATTTGTAAAGATTAATATCATGTGCCAATACGGCGTGCCTCATGAAATCATTTTCGACAACGGCTCTCACTTCGAGAAGGATGGATGCACTTTTTGTAGAATACAAGATCACCAAGCACAAGTCATCTCCTTACCGGCCCCAAGCAAATGGCGCAGTCGAAGCAGCAAATAAGACCATCGAGACCATCGTCAAGAAAATCGCCTCAACAGGAAGGGATTGGCCCGAGAAGCTACCATTAGCATTGTGGGGCTACCGCACATCAATACGATCCGCAACAGGAGAAACTCCTTATGCATTGGTCTATGGTTCTGAAGCCGTACTACCTATCGAACTTGAAGTCCCATCTCTACGGGTCCTCCTCGAGATTCAAGTCAACGAGGTCGACTGGATGCAAAGTCGATATGAACAACTAGCCTTGCTCGACGAGAAAAGGTTAAGAGCACTCGAACGCACAAGGGCGTATCAGCAAAGGATGGCAAGAGCTTTCAACAAAAAGGTGAAGCTTCGAAACATCAATGTGGGAGATTTGGTTTTAAGACAACATCCTCCTAATGCCATGAATCCCCTGGGGAAATGGGGACCCCGATGGATCGGTCCGTACGTGGTCAAAAAGATACTAAGCGGTGGTGCAGTCCGGCTCGTGGATTTAGATGGTGACCAGCTGCCAAAGGAGGTCAACCTCGACAAGCTCAAGAGGTTCTACGCTTAATAAACAAAGACCATAACAAAAAAAAAAAAAAAATCGCTCGCTAGGTTGAAAACCCGCAAGGGCGGCCTAGGCAAAAATTAGAGCACGTGCAAAAAAGAAGCCCGCTAGATTGAAAACCCGAAAGGGCGGTCTAGGCAAAAAACAGGGTGCACAAAAAAAAAAAAAAAAAAAATGGTCTTTGTTTGTTTGAACTACGAAGACCTGAGCCTCCCAACTGGAGGAACGTAGGCAACCTTCGGGTGCGGTCTAAAACATATCAAAAATACCCAATTCACTTCAAATAACAAAATGCAATTTTTATTCATTCAATGAACTATTCAAACCATTACAACGGATTTATTGAGCAACAAATGACATCAAAATATTAAATCCTAAAACAAAGTGGTCTAATTGCAATCTCTTGGGTACAAAGAAAAATCTAATCTTCCTTAGGTTTGGGAACCCATTGCTTCTTGTTATGTACTTTAGTCTTCTTGGATGGGGACGGAACATTCTTGGGACCGCCAAGATGGGAGAAAACGCTAGGACGGGACGGAGCTTCATCAACGGCTTTCCCTTTACCCTTATCAAGCGGAACCTTAGCGGGGACAACCATGGGACGCTTCCAAACATATGAGGGATTTCCCTTACCTTTCTTCTTCTTGGGAAAATGACGGGGTCTATAGTCCCGCACATGAACCACCGGTCTCACGGGGTCAACAACATCGTCATTGGGCCTTCCCAAACGATCAAAAACGCTCGGACGTTTAAATATGCTGAACTTATGCGCCAGGCGCGCACCTCCCTACATACTCATCTGAGGCGCGCGCGTCCCATAACGAGTCCCGGACGCGCGCTCTTCCCGTCATCAGGCAGGTTCAGAAGCAGTCTCCCATGCAAAAATCCATGCATCGTATCAAAGGGTTCCCCACGGATTCCGAACTCCCTAAGTTCTGTCAGGGGTGCCACACCCCCCTCAAGAGTCAATATCAACATTTCATCCCCAGCAGGAACATTTTTCTGGTCGCGGTCAGCTATGCCCGTACCCCGCAATTCAAAAGTCAAGTGTGACTCCAAACGGCACGAGACTTCAAAGCAATATTTCATCATCAACGGATTCACCAACGGATTCGTCAACAAGGGTTCACCAACGGACTCATCCAAGGGATTCACTAACGGATTCATCAAAACGGATTCACCAACGGATTCGTCAACAAGGGTTCACCAACGGACTCATCCAAGGGATTCACTAACGGATTCATCAAAGGGATTCACCAACGGATTCGTCAACAAGGGTTCACCAACGGACTCTTCCAAGGGATTCACTAACGGATTCATCAAATGGATTCACCAACGGATTCGTCAACAAGGGTTCACCAACGGACTCATCCAAGGGATTCACTAACGGATTCATCAAACGGATTCACCAACGGATTCGTCAACAAGGGTTCACCAACGGACTCATCCAAGGGATTCACTAACGGATTCATCAAACGGATTCACCAACGGATTCGTCAACAAGGGTTCACCAACGGACTCATCCAAGGGATTCACTAACGGATTCATCAAACGGATTCACCAACGGATTCGTCAACAAGGGTTCACCAACGGACTCATCCAAGGGATTCACTAACGGATTCATCAAACGGATTCACCAACGGATTCGTCAACAAGGGTTCACCAACGGACTCATCCAAGGGATTCACTAACGGATTCATCAAACGGATTCACCAACGGATTCGTCAACAAGGGTTCACCAACGGACTCATCCAAGGGATTCACTAACGGATTCATCAAACGGATTCACCAACGGATTCGTCAACAAGGGTTCACCAACGGACTCATCCAAGGGATTCACTAACGGATTCATCAAACGGATTCACCAACGGATTCATCAACAAGGGTTCACCAACGGACTCATCCAAGGGATTCACTAACGGATTCGTCAACAAGGGTTCACCAACGGACTCATCCAAGGGATTCACTAACGGATTCATCAAAAGGTTCACTAATGGCCTCATTCAAAACATTCAGACGGCAGGTTCACCTAACGGATCATGCCACCCCATCTATCAACAAAAGCCGCTCACACAGGAAGCGCACCACTATCTCTCGCAATTTCAAATTCCTGCTTTCATCGAGTCTTTGCCTTTTCTTGGTGATGTCCTCGGCGGGTGTTTTTAACTTTCGTCGACGCGTTTTGCTTTGCAATCCACGCCGCCGAGGGGCTCCGTAGACACCCCGCCTTGGACCGCTCACCCCGATTGCACATTTGATTTTGTGTTTCTCCCCATTTTAAGTGTTTCTCGTTAGTTTGTGTCACTTCCGTTAAGCTCCTGACTGACTTCGTTAAGTCCAGGGACTAAACTGAATGACAGGGCTGACTTTCTAGTCCATTCTGTCAAAATTGCCTTCTCTGAGTCGCGCGCCTCCGACAGGAGGAGCCAGGCGCGCGCGCCTCCCGCCCTCAAAGAAGGAAGCGCGCGCCTCTGGGCGTCAGTTACAGATTTCTGGCCAGGATTGCCTCCCTTGCTCAATTTACAAGATTTTGCCCGGGAAGGATTTCTTGGTGACTGAGTTTTGGCACCAAAAACACCCCTCTTTCACCTATAAAAACCTCTCTTTACCTCCATTTTCAAGGATCGAGAAACTTAGACCGAAGATTGAACTTACAAAAACTATACCAAAATCACTTTCTAAAAGTTCTCCAAGGATTCCATCAAGCAATACTTGAAGGTCTTCAAATTGTAGGTAAAAGTCCATCTTTTCCTTTCTTTTCTACTTCATCTCATCTCTCTCTTTTACTTTAATCAAATGTGTAATCACCCAAATAATTTTGGGACATAACTCTAATGATCACCTCATCTCATTGAGGTTGGTTAAGGAGTCATCTCCTACATTCCAAGTCCTATTTTAAAACCCCCTTTTCATGACTTAAAGAAGAAGAAGAAGAACATTTTCATTTATGTAGATTTTGATCAAGCAAGACCAACTTTAGTTGGGCGAGATGGGTGTTTCGGTACTTCCCATCTCGTAATCTAACCCCCGAACCTCAAAACAAAGAATCTCTGTTTTCGTAATCAAACTTAGGCTACAATCTATAGGTTTTTCTTATGTTCCTCAAAACATAGGTGGCGACTCTAAAAACAAGTTAGACATCCTAGGATAACACACGCGCTCCAGCCTAAAGCCGTGGTTCCCCCGGGGTATCTACAGAATGTTATGAAGTATTGATATACTCCCCTAGCACTGCTGCTCATTCGTCCACACACATCAGTATGTATGAGTCCCAATCAGTCACTAGCCCTTTCACTACTCTTAGTAAAAGGTGCCTTAGTCATTTTTCCAAGTAAACAAGAAACACAAGTTTCATATGATTCAAAATCATGTGAATCTAAAAGTCCGTCCCCATAGAGTTTTGAGATACGCTTCTCATTAATATGACCAAGATGGCAATGCCACAAATAAGTATGATTTACATTATTAGGTTTGGATTTCTTATTTACATTATAAATATTCTCATTATTTCCATTCTCAACATCAAGAACATAAAGGTCATTAAATGAACATGCAGTACAATAAAGCATATCATTTAAATAAATAGAAATCTTCTTATTTTTAATAAGAAAACTATAACCTTCATTATCCAAACAAGAAACTGAAATAATATTTCCACTCAAATCCGGAACGTAATAACAATTGTTCAAAACAAGAATTAATCCGCTAGGTAAAATGACATTATATGTTCCTACGGCTAATGCAGCAACTCTTGCTCCATTCCCCACGAGTAGATCCACTTCGCCATCTTTGAGTAGCCTCCTATTCCTTAGTGCCTGCACATTCAAACAAATATGAGATCCACATCCGGTATCTAATACCCAGGAACTAGAAGTAGAAAGTAGAATATCTATAACATAGATACCTGAAGTAGACGCAGTCCCACTGCTCTTCTTCTTCTTTAACTCTTCCTTGTAAACTTGCAATTTCTTTTCCAATGACCAATCTCATTGCAGTGGAAACAGATTGCATCCTTTTGGGAAGTAGGTTTAGTCACAGTAGCATTGGCAACAATTGCCTTGCCAATCTTGGGTTTGACAACCTTTGCCTTACCCTTTCTTTTGCCTTTCTGGCCCTTTCCTTCCTTAGACACTATGAGCACAGGAGTGGCCTCTTTACCGATTTTATTTTCCGCTGTCTTAAGCATCCCATGCAACTCAGACAGGGACATATCCATCCCATGCATATTAAAGTTCATGACGAACTGATTATAGCTTTTGGGCAATGAATTAAGAATAAAATCAGTGGCCAACTTAACATCAATTAGATGGCCAAGCCTCTCTAGATGCTCAAAATGAGCCTTCATTTTAAGAACATGAGGGCCCACAGCCTGCCCTTCGCTCATCTTGCATGATACCAAGGCAGCTATGGTGTCGAACCTCTCTTGCCTTGCTTGTTCTTGAAACATATCTTTCAACGAGACAGCAAGGTCAAATGCCTTCAAGTGTTCAAGAGTCTTCTGAAGCTCTAGACACATGGCCGCAAGAATAAGACAACCCACCTCACAGAATCACTTTTGTGTTTCTTGTAGGCGTTTCTCTTATCCTTAGGTGCATTAGAAGCAGGTTCCTCTTCAGGAACGGGCTCATCAAGAATATAGAGCTTGTCCTCATGCTTTAGAACAATTCTAAGGCTACGGATCCAATCCGTGTAGTTAGCTCCATTTTCTAGAAGTTTTTCCTTCTCAAGGATAGATCGCAATGATAAAGAACCAGTACTTTGAGCCATTATCTACAATTATGCAAACATATAATTAAATATAAGTACCAACTTAATTAAAGATATTATAAGTATTTCACAAATACTCCCACTAAATTATATAACCTTCAAATACATCTAATGTATCATATAATTAAAATGGGCTAAGATCGTTTGGAGGCTCCCAAACCATCCGTACGGATTCTTAGGTAGAATCCCAGTTTTCCAGATTTTCAGATTTCAGAAATTCGATCAATCTTAATATCGTGTTTATACATAATCAGATTACAGAAACATGAAATTGTAGATTTCGAATTTTAACCCATCTAATTCATATATTCAATAACCAATTTATTCCGCATACAAATTAGATCAAGATCATCAATAAAATAATCCAATTACAACATGATAATCTAAGCATGCAATCATACATATTAATCATATCAATATTACAACCACATCAACTAGCATGCATATTTTATATCTCATATAAAATTCATCACATAAATTCATCTATCTCATGATCATACCAATTAAATAATCGCATTAAATAATTATATCATGATAATATTAGAATTGTTGATCATCAACGGGGCTCTGATACTACTGTTGGGTTTCGTGCAATCATGCGCAGCGGAAGATAGACATGAATAAAACCCAATAGCCTAGATCCGCTATGAACAATAATTTATAATAACAAGATGAAAGAAAATAACCCTTGTAGATCGTTATGTAAAACTTGGATTAAGCGTTAAGATGAACGCCCTCTACCGGTGATCCACACAACGAACAGATTTCAAGAACGCCTTCTTGAACTTGACTGCTAGGTCTTCGGATTGATCAACGATGTTGAAGAACGATTCTTCAAAACTCCTAATTATTATTGTGACTTGATTATAGGAATTAATAAATCACAATAACCCAAGAATATAATGTGTGATTTCTCTCTCTAAGAAAGACTTTTTAATTGATCAAATCAACAACCAGGGAACAATTCCCGTCAGTCTGTATTTATATTCAAGGGGTTTTAAAAACCCTTTAGGACATAGGTTTTCTTGTTCAACAAGAGTTTTCCTAAAACAGATTATGCCGGGAAAAAACCATCCGTACGGATGTTTATGGAAGCATCCAGATTCATCCGTACGGATCCTTTCAGTACGATCCAGTTTTACTTCGTTTTTCGCTCCTTTTATTATCTGTTCTGCGTGTGTGACCCAATAGGATTATAATAAGTTGGCAACGAGTCCGAACCAGTCAAACTTCGTTAGTCATAAACAGACTCTAGCAAGCCATTATGACTACCCAATTAGTATAACTTTGCACTCCAAAGTTTCCTAAAATAGAACATAACACAATCTCTTTGTTACACGATGTCTATTGAACATAAGCCATGGTCAATGGTCAACTTACATTTCTTTAATGCTTTCTCGATCCTGTAGACACCCCGCCTTGGTACTCTCACCCCGATTGCATACAAAGTATTTTTATTTAACTTATTTTTGTTGATTTCTGTTACTTCGGTTAAGTTCCTAACTGATTCCGTTAGTTTTGGACTAAACTGCATAACAGAGTTAACTTTTAGGGTCATTCTGTCATTCTGTCATTTTTCACCCGCGGGCGCTTCCGGCACTGCCAGTGAGCCGCGCGCGCGTCCCGCCCCAAAAGCCGGACCCGCGCGCTTCCCACTTTGGTAGTAACGGATTGCACCTTATTTCCCTCCCTTTTCTTATTTACAAACATCTTTTCTTGATCACAAAAACCATCTTTTTACATCCACATTCATCCCCCCTTTTTCTCATTAACTCCCAATCCCAAATTCTAAGCTTTTTCCCAAAAACTAATATTTCTTTCATTTATTATTTGATTTCTTTTATTTCTTTTATTTTTCTTTTATTCATTTATCTTATTTGTGATTGGCTCATTCCATTTCACATGGATGACCAATTTCCCTCCATCATTTCCCTCTCTTTTTACTATAAAAACCATCATCTCCTACCTTGGAAAAGGACCTCATTTTTTTAGACTTGGAACTTTCTCTCTACACAAATTCTATATCATTTTCCCTACACAAATTCTCCCAACATGAGTTTTACACAACGAAACTCTACACACAAATCTCTACACAACAACATCATTTTCAGTCCAAGTTTGAAGTCTTCTTTCTAAAGGTACAAGTCTTTTTTTTTTTTATTCTATTCATGTTCTAGTCAATGTATGCAATCCCCATTAATGGGACATGACCAACATGACTACTTCACATATTGAAGTTAGTTAAGGTTATCTCCCTACATTTTAATCTCAACTTTAATTCACCATGTTAATTTCTCTTCATCTCTTAATGTAATTCTTTAACATTACTTGGCACATGTAATCTTTATCATTAAATAAATAAAACAATTTCTTTTTATTTCCCCTTTATTTCCCCTTTTCTTCTCATCACAATTGTTAGCACATTTCTATTTATTAATTGAAGGACATGTAAATATTAGAACACAATAGTAGCAAGACCCGCGTAAGCGGGGCGGAGTGGGTGTTTAAGTACTTCCCACTCCGTCACCTAACCCCCGAACCCTTCTCTCCCGAATCTCTGGTTTTGTACATAAATTAGGCTATTTCTAGGTTTTTCTTATGTTCCTTTAAAAACATAGGTGGCGACTCTAAACAATCTAAAAACAAGTTAGACATCCTAGGATAATTCACCGCTCTAGCCAAGCTGTGGTTTCCCGGGGTATCTACAGTGGCGACTCTGCTGGGGACGATTTAGAGGGTTAAACTTGCGTTTTTCATTTTTGGTGTTCTTTTATTTTATTTTCTGGTCATTCTGTAAAAAGGGTAGGAAGCGCGCGCCTCCGGCCTTCTTGGCCTAAAGCGCGCGCGGGTCCGACCCTTATTACCAGAATCGCCCATCTTCCTTCTTGTCCTTTAATTCCATGTTTCTATGCTAACGTTTACTGCAGGGGAAAAAGTTCTATAATTTAGGGTCAAGGCAATCCCTTGAACCCGCTGATTTGCAGGTTCTCACCCAGAAGCGGGCGCCTCTACCCTTCTTCCTCTCACGCGCGCGCCTTCCGAATAGGCAACCCAATGCGTGCGCTTCTGGGGGCATTCCCGGAACAAAATAGTGCACAGAAACAGAACAGAATGACAGTGTGTGGGCACCGGGCCTGCACAAAACTTGTTTTACTTTCTGTTTATTTTTATCGGTCACACGGGTGATTCGAAAGTTGTAATTATGTGCTTATTTGTTTTTTTTTTTATTTCTTTTGAAAAAAAAAAATGTTTTGTCACATGTTAGACCTCACACTACATGCACATATTCTTATCAATTGCTCACTATCGAGTCGCACAAGTCCAACCCCAAACCCGTCGAGGCCCGTCCTAGAAAGTTTCAAGCTCCACTCGACCTTGGCTCTTTCGAAGCGGTAAACCTCAGCCCGTGGCGTAGTCATGACTACATGCCGGGGGTGACCTTTGAGCCTCATATTCAAGCCGAGCACAAGCCACACAATTCTAGTCTAGGGTCTAACACTCCGTGACTCAAGTCGGTTTTTCATGTACCGAGATTTACCTAAACTAATGTCTTCAAATCATACATGCCAACTTGTTGCAATGGACGAAATAAAACTCCGTCCCCAAAAGTGGTTATTTTGGACGAAAATAAAAATCCGTCCCCGCATGTATGATTTACTACATTAATTTAGTTTAATCCCGACACATGTAGGTCTCACAAGCGTGGTGGAATCCGATGAGTATATGGGACCGCGAGAAGGTCTATATACTAGTGTGACGATTCCACTATTTTTCTAGAAACCCCAAAAAAGGACTCCGTCCTTCCGACTTTTGTAAAAAAAAAAAAAAAGAGTCATTTTCTTTATATGGTTGAGTCTTTTTCGTGTTTGTGGGTTAAATTTATTTACTCAAAAGGTATTTGTGGGGCCAACCTAAGATCAACCGTGTTCTTTCAATAGGTCCAATGGCTTCCAACGGCAACAACAACAACGGTGGAAATGATTTCGTGTCCAACGAAGGTTACTCAACATAATGAAATCAATGGGGGAACAAATGGATAGGATTGTCGAGGATGCCCGACGTAAAGACAATTTGTGGCAAGCCCGTTTCGATATCGACAAGAGGATTCACAAAGAAGAGGTTTCCGAACTCAAGGCCCGTCTTGATTATGAAAGAAGAATTCACGAGGAAGAGGTTTCCGAACTCAAAGCCCGTTTGCAAGAGCTCACCGACGGCAAAGCAAAGTTCAATGGTAAAGCATGCTCAAGTGGCCCGACCCCAAAAGCTACAAAGGTACCACCAACAACCGAGTTCTCACTCCTCTCCTAGGAGTAACCCAAGCCGAGGCATTTAAAACTTTGGTGGCAAGTGGGAAGGTCAAACCTTTGGAAGGGTACAAGCAGAAGGCGATACTGAAGAATCATGCACATAGTGAATGGTGCGGCTACCACAAGCATAGTGGCTATACTACCGAAGGGTGCTTCCTTCTCCGAAACATCATCCAAGATTTGTTCGACAACGGCGAATTTACTGTGGTGAAGAGCAACCTTTAGAGAGTGCCAACATTCAAGAACTCATTAAAGAAGAATGATTTGGTTCCGAATGAGGCTTCTACAAGAAATCATGCCACAAGGAGACTACAACGACAATGGGGACTACAACAACAATCTCCGTTTCTCTTCTCTACCTAGTAATAGGAATTAAAAAAAAAAAAAAAAAAAAAGTCAAAGTCCTCTTAAGTGTGCATTATGTTTTCTTTGTCCAATTAATGTGAAATTTTGAGTCAAGTCTCATCATCAAATAAAAAGTCGTTCTTGTCCTCATACACTCTTCCGAATTATTCAATCTAATTCTTGGCAAAATGATGAAAAGATGTCTAAACGAGTTTTGGAATGAAGGCCATCACTTGAACGCCTAGGGGCTGAACATCGTGACGAAGGCGACAACATCAAATCAAGCGACAAAGAAAGGTGGAGTAACAACCATGGAGACATCAAGCAAAGCTTTCAAAGGGGGATTAAAAAAAAAAAAAATGCTCGCTAGGTTGAACTCTTAAATCAACCTAGGCAAAAGTTAGAGCACAAAAAAAAAAAAAAAAAAAAAAAAAAAAAAAAAAAAAAAATCCCCCTCAATCAAAGAAGTTCACATCAAGATCAACATCATTCCACCAATGAATGACGAACCGACATCAACAACAAATCACGACGAAGCAACAAATCCTCACATCAAAAGGAGGATCCACAAGAACAACGGTGACCTGAGCCTCTACACTGGAGGAACGTAGGCAACCTGCGGGTCCGGTCTCATGCAAGAAAGAAGATATGTTTAGCCCTAGCGCGTTATGGTGATCGGCCTTCATCTCGAACTTGTCAAGACATCTTTGTACGATTCATTTGCCAATGAATTAATCACCAAAAGGATTGAACAACTTTTCTTAGATTTGGAATCATTTCGCGTTCCTTGTCGAGTCTAAGGACTTCTATTCTTTCTGCATACTCCCAATTTCTTGCAATCAAATTGGGGCTTTCCTTCTCTTCTCTCTTAATGACTTACTTGCCTTCATGAGTCATTCAATTCAATAAAAAAAAAATATACATGTCAATACTAGGGACACTTCCCTAGTCGAGTCAATGTCACTCATCTTTAGTGACAAAAGGTTTTCACCGCAAAATCACATGTCTCTCATCCTCATCTAGAGTCAATGCACACTTCCTCATTAATGAAGACGCAAAAGAGATGCCCGCTAGATTGAAAACCCGAAAGGGCGATCTAGGCAAAAAACAGGGTACGTCATAAAAAAATGAGAGAGTGAGAGAGAGAAGGGAAAGAGAAATGGAGATCTCGGCCTCTAAAGAAGACACTGCACGAGCTCTACATTGGATCTCCTCAACAAGTCAATTCCCCACCGAGTCAACTTTGGGATTGCAAAAGGCTCGACAAGATATGGCACCATCAAAGGTTATTAGCATCATTCTCCAGCAGTGTGCATTTTTGGGTTCATAAAAAGAAGCCCGTGGTAGCCAAGACCCATCCGAGAACAAGCCCATCATAAAAGGCACGAGGTTGCACAAATAATCCCTAGCTAGTCAATTGGCTTGGGCAGCAAATAGCAACAACATGTGTCTCAGTTTTCAAGGCTTCTTCAAGTATGTGCTTCTAAAGTACGCCGAAAGCCTCCCAAGAAATGGAGTAGCTCTTGTCATATCCTCTCATGTTTATTCCCTCACACGAGGACGAGTCACTCTTGCTTTGCTCAACAAATGGTGACGCCCTAGGGGCTATGTGACTCAAGAACAAGGGATTCTTCTGCTTCATTTGGCAATCAATACGCCCTAGGGGCTATGCTCAAGAAAGATGCGTGAGACTATCCTCAAAGTCCCTCAAAAGGGATGTCAAAAAGCCCTCTTGTCATGTGTGCCCGTGCCGTTCCCCAATCAAGGGTGGACCTTTCTCGCAATCAATGATGGCACTCTAGGGGCTACGGTCATGTCTTAAAGGCTCCCTCGGCAAAGAGAAATTTAACTCCCCAGCAGTATCCCCAGCCAAGTCATGTGCAACATTGGAAGCTTCCTCAATTCGGCACCGAAGGTCTCAACGGGCTTCGCAATCTACAATCTTTTGGGCTACGGCATTACATTAATTCAAGCAAAGGGCAGTATTAGGGCTTTGCGACCGGACAGTCTTTTGGGCAACAATACTCGAGCAAGTGCAATGTGGAGTAGTGTTATGGCTCCATGAGAACAACAAGATTCAAGGGTCTCTCAACACTTCAAGTCAAAAGGCCTCTTGGTTTTAAATGAAGACTCCGATGTTATGAATGAAGTTGATGATTTTTGTTAGAACTCACAGCGAGATTTTGAAGGAAGTCTTAGAGAAAAGGAAAAAGATTCAATATGCTAAACTCTAATCAAAACAGGGTTATAGCGGGAAATGCCACGGCCAATCCCAATATTTCTGCAATTCAGCAACCCCTTCTCCAAGATCAAAAGCACAAGGTGCAGCTCAGATAAAGTTGGGCGACAGCACTAGTTGCATCCGAAGATCCGTCATTAGTTCAACTCAAGAAGAGTCAAGCAAGCATACTCATTTGAGACTTTATCACGCCAAGACCTTATCCTCCGCGACCTCGACGGCACCGCAAGACATTACTGCATCCTTTGACATAAGCCCTCAGCCATTTGGGTATCAACCACAATGAGGCCATTCATCTCCCCAGGAAGAGCAAGAAGGAGATCTCTATCAAGAATTCTACCAAACGTACATCCGCTCTCAATGCCGAGCCAATCACGAGATATTGGGGCTTTACAATGGCTGTCTCACGAGATAATTTGGGGCTTTACAATGGCTGGCCATCTACAAGCCCACAACACTTGGGGCTTTGCAATCTCTCGAAGCTTGGCATCAACGATCTCCTCTTAGGGCTTGCTCACTACAACAACAAAGGGCGATTTACTCGAATGGGCCAAGAGCTGATTTATATTGGAGCTATGCAAGTCCCTCAAAATTTGGCATCAAAGGCATTCTAGGGGCTTTACAATCAGCAACCCTCATCTTGGCATCAAAAGCCTTTTTGAAGCCCCATAATCGACAAATCTCTTGGGGCTAGACATCAATCTTCGTTGGGCACGACGACGACAACGACAGAATTCAAGCGAAGCAATCTGGACTTCGACTGAACATGACTTGATCTTGGGTTGGCTTCACAAACACACAATGGCTAAAATGGTTCACCCACGAACTAAAAAAAAAAAAAAAAAAAAAAAAAAAGATTTTTTCTTTCTTTTTCTCCTTCTATGTGCAAAATTATGTGCTTTACTTTGCTTTGCTCCTAGCATCTCCTCCAGCGTTCTCCATCATCCTTGAACTACGCTGGTCTGATTCTCTTAAAGGGATACGTAGGCAGCCTTTGGCACGACCAACCCATCATTTAGAGTACCATCTCGCCAACCCAACATCAAGGGCATTCTCTCATCAACATCTAAAGAATGGACATTCTCCATCAAAGCATCCTCCGCGGACATCAAGAATCCATCTCCACTCAAGCGGCAATGGTAAGTGAAGGTATGAATACATCCAATGCTTTCCTCAAAATCACACCGCACACAAGATCACTTTCTACATTCTTATTTCTCTCTCATTACAATGGTGCTTTCAAGATCACATCACACCACGGGCACAATTTCTCTCAATCATCATATTTCATGCATGTCCCTGCATAAGCACATATACCTGTAAAGCACATAACAGGTACCACCGCAAAGCCAAACAGCATCCGCTACTCAAGGCACTTCATCCCCAACAGTCAACTATGCCTGCATCCCCATAAAATCAAGCAACCACACCTCATCAGCAACCAAGCAATCCCCAGCAGATTTCAATCATCAACTCGCTCGCAAACGGGAGCGTGTATCAAATCGCTCGCAAACGGGAGCGTTTTCTACTAACTTGCTCGCAAACGGGGGCATGTTATCTCTGACAGCTCGCAAACGGGAGTTCGTCGTCAACCACTCGCAAACGGGAGCGTTTTCTACCAACTTACTCGCAAACGGGGGCATGTTATCTCACACAGCTCGCAAACGGGAGCGTGTATCAAATCGCTCACAAACGGGAGCGTTTCCTATCAACTTGCTCGCAAACGGGGGCATGTTATATCTGACAGCTCGCAAACGGGAGTTCGTCATCAACCGCTCGCAAACGGGAGCGTTTTCTACCAACTTGCTCACAAACGGGGGCATGTTATCTCACACAGCTCTAAAACGGGAGCGTGTATCATACCGCTCGCAAACGGGAGCGTTTCCTATCAACTTGCTCGCAAACGGGGGCATGGTATCTCAGACAGCTCGCAAACGGGTGTTCATCATCAGCCGCTCGCAAACGGGAGCGTGCATCAAACCACTCGCAAACGGGAGTGTGTTATTAAGTCGCTCACACAGGGAGCGCACCCCCATCTTTCATAATTTCAAAATTCCCCTCTTTCTTTAAATTGCGGCCGTGGTGGGCCGCCTCAAGCCACCACACCTTTTTAAATTTTTTGTGGCCGTGGGGCCGCCTCAAGCCAACCACACCTTTTTAAAAAAATTTGTGGCCGTGGTGGGCCGCCTCAAGCCACCAGACTTTTCTAAATTTTTGTGGCCGTGGTGGGCCGCCTCAAGCCACCACACCTTTTTAAAAATTTTTGTGGCCGTGGTGGGCCGCCTCAAGCCACCACACCTTTTTAAATTTTTTGTGGCCGTGGTGGGCCGCCTCAAGCCACCACACCTTTTTAAAAAAAAATTGTGGCCGTGGTGGGCCGCCTCAAGCCACCACACCTTTTAAAATTTTTTTGTGGCCGTGGTGGGCCGCCTCAATCCACCACACCTTTTTAAAAAAAAAAAAATTTGTGGCCGTGGTGGGCCGCCTCAAGCCACCACACCCTTTCCATCCGCGAAAGCCGCTCACACAGGGAGCGCATTCCTATCATTTGTAATTTCAAATTCCTTCTTTATTGAGTCTTTGTTTTCTCTCTTGTCGATGTCCTCGGCGGTTGTCTTTCTTTCGTCGACGCGTTTTGCTTCGCAATCCACATCGCCGAGGGGCTCTGTAGACACCCCACCTTGGACCTCTCACCCCGATTGCATACAAAGTATTTTTATTTAACTTATTTTTATTGATTTCTGTTACTTCGGTTAAGTTCCTAACTGATTCCATTAGTTTTGGACTAAACTGCATAACAGAGTTAACTTTTAGGGTCATTCTGTCATTCTGTCATTTTTCACCCGCGGGCGCTTCCGGCACTGCCAGTGAGCCGCGCGCGCGTTCCACCCCAAAAGCCGGACCCGCGCGCTTCCCACTTTGGCAGTAACGGATTGCACCTTATTTCCCTTCCTTTTCTTATTTACAAACATCATTTCTTGATCACAAAAACCATCTTTTTACATCCACATTCATCCCCCCTTTTCTCATTAACTCCCAATCCCAAATTCTAAGCCTTTTCCCAAAAACTAATATTTCTTTCATTTATTATTTGATTTCTTTTATTTATTTTATTTTTCTTTTATTCATTTATCTTATTTGTGATTGGCTCATTCCATTTCACATGGATGACCAATTTCCCTCCATCATTTCCCTCTCTTTTTTACCTATAAAAACCATCATCTCCTACCTTGGAAAAGGACCTCATTTTTTTTAGACTTGGAACTTTCTCTCTACACAAATTCTATATCATTTTCCCTACACAAATTCTCCCAACAAGAGTTTTTACACAACGAAACTCTACACAAATCTCTACACAACAACATCATTTTCAAGTCCAAGTTTGAAGTCTTCTTTCTAAAGGTACAAGTCTTTTTTTTTTTATTCTATTCATGTTCTAGTCAATGTATGCAATCCCCATTAATGGGACATGACCAACATGACTACTTCACATATTGAAGTTAGTTAAGGTTATCTCCCTACATTTTAATCTCAACTTTAATTCACCATGTTAATTTCTCTTCATCTCTTAATGTAATTCTTTAACATTACTTGGCACATGTAATCTTTATCATTAAATAAATAAAACAATTCTATTTTATTTCCCCTTTATTTCCCCTTTTTCTTGTCATCACAATTGTTAGCACATTTCTATTTAATTAATTGAAGGACATGTAAATATTAGAACACCAATAGTAGCAAGACCCGCGTAAGCGGGGCGGAGTGGGTGTTTAAGTACTTCCCACTCCGTCACCTAACCCCCGAACCCTTCTCTCCCGAATCTCTGGTTTTGTACATAATTAGGCTATTTCTAGGTTTTTCTTATGTTCCTTTAAAAACATAGGTGGCGACTCTAAACAATCTAAAACAAGTTAGACATCCTAGGATAATTCACCGCTCTAGCCAAGCTGTGGTTTCCCGGGGTATTACAGATCCCGAATGTATTGAAAATACAAATCTTATTTGAGCATGGCCATGCATTTCATCAATACCATTCATCGAGTGGCCAAAGCTTGACATCTCTCTTGATGAGGAACAAATTCCATCTTGGCTTATTACTCTTCCCGAATGTATTGATAATACAAATCTTATTTGAATATGTCAAACGTAATGTTCATCATGTGAAAGACTGAAATAACCTCAGGTCTAGAGATTCCAGTGATATAACTATATGAGACTTAATTATGACATTGTGACCATGAGATAAATCTCATAGGGGTCAGTCCAGTATTTGTTCTCCAACAAATACCCATTAGTCTAATTGTATCCCATAAACCATTACATCATATGATTATCTATTAAATTTATACTAATAATTAATCATAATTATCAGGGATGGGGATTATTATATTAAACAAGCAAAAGGTATAATAATTAAACATTCAATATCTTTATAAATAATAACATTAATTTTACAAACAATATGCCTACGGCATAACACCAACAAAACTTCCCCAGCAGAGTCGCCACTGTAGATACCCAGAGGGGCCATGGCTTGACTAGAGCGCGTGATTTACCCTAGGATATCTATTTGTATTTTTAGAGTCGCCACCTATATTTTAGAGGAACATAAGAAAAACCTAATGTTTATAGCCTAAGTTTGATTACGAAAACAGAGATTATTTGTTATGAGGTTCGGGGGTTAGGTTACGAGATGGGAAGTACTTAAACACCCATCTCGCCCAACTAAAGTTGGTCTTGCTTGATCAAAATCTACATTAATGATGAAATGTTCTTCTTATTCTTGTTGATAAAATGGGGGTAAAAAGGGGGTGTTTGGAATGTAGGGAGATAACTTCGTGACTAGCTTCAACGAAGTGAAGTAGTCTTTGATGTCATGTCCCAAAATGTTTGGGTGATTGCACTTTTGATTTAAAGCAAAATAAAGAGAGAAGAGATGAAGTAGAAAAAGAGGGAAAAGAGTTGCCTTTTACCTATACTTCAAATAACTTCAAGGACTCCTTCAAGAGGTTCTTAGGAAAATGCCTTGTAAGTATTTGTGTATAGTTTTGTTAATGATTCAAATCCTCCTCCTCTTCAATGGTGAATTAGAGGGGTTTTTATAGGTAAAGAAGGTGTGTTTTTGGTGCAAAAACCAAGTCACAAAGGTCGGTTTCCCGGGCAAATCCTGTTAAAAGAAGCAAGGGAGGGATTCTTGGACAGAAATCTGTAACTGACACCCAGGTGCGCGCGCCTCCTGCCTTGGTGGCAAGATGCGAGCTCCTCTGGCCCCAAAAGATGAAAGCGCGCGCCTTGGAGATGGAAAAAATGACAGAATGGACTAGAAAGTCAGACTGTTATTCAATTTTGTCCCTGGACTTAATGAAGTCAGTCAGGAACTTAACGAAAATAACAGAAACTAACGAGAAACACTTAAAATAGGGAGAAACACAATACATGTGATTTCTCGAAGATATACTTCATTGGGTCTATTCGGGCAATCAGTTGTACAGGGAACGCTTCCATGAATGGCTTTAGTCTCCCATCCACCCATACCAGCGCGGCACACGAATTTTCCAATGCAGAGTAGTTCAATTCATCCCCTTAAAAGCGACGACTGACAAAGTATATTGCATTTTCTTTCTTCGAGTCAGGTTGCTCTTGTGCTAGCATAGCCCCTAGTGCAGTGTCATTGACTGTAAGGTACAAGGTCAACGGTTTCTCTTTATGTGGCGGAACCAATACAGGAGGGTTGACCAAATATTGTTTGACTTTTTCAAAGGATTCTTGGCACTCTTCGGTCCATTCTAGGGATGCATTCTTCTTGAGGAGCTTGAAGATGGGTTCACACATTGTCGTGAGTTGATTAATGAAACGACTAATGTACTAAAGGCGACCCATGAATCCCTTTACTTCTTCCTGCGTCTTAGGTGGAGGCATATCAACGATGGCTTTGATCTTAGTAGGGTCTGCTTCTATACCACGCTCGGTGACTATGTACCCGAGGACTTTCCCTTTTACTACCCCAAATGTGCACTTGGCCGGATTAAGTCTCATCTTGTAGTGTATCAATCTTTCAAAGAACTTTCTGAGGTCGAAAAAGTGTTGTCTATCGGAGCCTTTAGAGTGTACGATAGTGTCATCAATGTACACTTCCATCTCTTTATGTATCATGTCATGGAACATTGCAGTTACAACTCTCTGATAGGTGGCTCCGGCATTCTTGAGTCCGAACGGCATGACCGTATAACAGAATGTCCCCCATGGTATGGTAAACACCTTTTTATGTTGATCCTCCTCTGCTATGAGGATTTGATTGTACCCATCGAATCCGTCTACAAATTAATAGACTTCTTACTTTGTTGTATTGTCAACAAGCATGTCTATGTTTGGGAGAGGAAAGTCATCTTTCGGAGAAGCTCTGTTAAGATCACGGATATCTATGCAGACATGGACCTTTCCGTTAGCTTTGGAGACTTGCACATTATTAGCCAACCAGGTTGGATACTCTATCACCTTGATGAACCCGACACTCAAGAGCTTCTCTATCTCTTGTTTAACCTGTACCGACCATTCCGGTTTAATTTTGCGGAGTTTCTGTTTGACTGGCCTTGAATCGGGAAGCAGCGGTATCTTATGCTCAACAATTGAATTGGATAGCTCCAGCATATCTTTGTAGGACCATGCGAATACATCTACGAATTCTCAGAGAAGCTCTATGAGGGCTTGTCGGTCTACCTCCTTGAAGAACTACCGATCTTGTCTTTTTCGGATCATCATCCATCCCCAAATTAACTGTTTGCATTTCTTCGGCATCAATAGGACCATTTCTGCCACGATGACCTACTTGATTATTAATTTCTTTTAGTATTTGTTTGTTTTCTTGATCTATCTCGTCATATGACTCATTATTATCTAATTCGTTAGAGTTAACAGTTAATTCATCATTTACGACGTTAGCAATCTCAGGATACTCAGAAAGATCTATTTTTTCATGAAGAAAGTAGGGGAATACATGTCCGCGATGGTATCCAAGTCCTCTTGGGTGAGCTCATCGGTAGCGGTATCTGATTCTAAAGTAAGGGTCACAAATTTTCTTGCCCTATAGGGATGGGGAGTGCATCCTAACTCCTTAATCAGGAAGTCTTCACTTGCTATGGGTCCCCCAGTTGCATACCTGTTCTGGATAGGCTCGTCACTTTTCTCGATGAGCTTGGTGTAGTCATGTTCCGGAGCGTCCCCCTTGTCTATGGCATTTATCTGAGTATCCTCTAGCTTGCTAAGGTTGATAAATTGGCACAGTAGGTCTTCTCCCAACACAAAGTCCCACTCACTGCATGATTTGGACTGGGGTCCCCCTAATTCTCGAGTTAGCCACGAGAATTGCATCAGTTCTGAGTAAGGGTCACAGTCACTGAAGATTTCAAAGCCTGGTTGGCGCTTCCCCCTATGCTCAATCCATGGTTTAGGGAACATGAAGTATGGAAGGTTTTCCCCCTCGCGTACAAAATACCCATTTATAGTCTTTCGATAGGGTGGTGCCATTGGGACTATGTATGAAGTCCAATCCCTTTCTTCCTTAGGGACGTTCTTGAATGGTGACTCATATCCTAGGCCATATTCAGACGGGTATAGAACGACAGATGGTGGTTCTTTTATCCCTTGCAAGTTCGTGCCAAGCCCTAGATCGGGGAAGTATCCTTCCTTTATCATCATGTTAAGCACAGAACGTGTTCGGAGAATGGAATTGCTTTTGAGTAGTCATTTTCGTTGTGCACTTCTACCATCTCTATACTAATCTCCTTTTGGATTTCGAATCCATTAAAGAGGTGGTATGCGCCTCATGCTGAATTTCTAGGATTGGACTAGCGGTGACTAGTTCCCCAAGTACGGTGACTATCGGGTCATTGTGTTTAAACTTGACACATTGGTGGAGAGTGGATGGTTCCCCTCCAGTTTGATGTAGCCACGGACGTCCTAAGAGAAGTATGAAGGAAGAGGGGATGTCAATAACTTGGAATTCTGCCCTTGTGGTTATCTTTCCCACCACGACCGTTAGAGTGGTTGCCCCCATCAGTGAACGTGGAGTGCAGTCAAACCCTTGGACTGTAAGAGTTGACGGTTTTAGATCTCTTGAGGTAAGGCCAAGCGTTATAATGACTTTCTTTGGTAAGACATTTATGGTGGATCCATTGTCTACCAGGATTCTGGGGATTCAATGCCTATTGACTTTTACAGTTATGTAAAGAGCTTCGATATGCCATCCACCATATTGTGGTAGATCTAAGTCGGTAAATGTGATCACATTTCCAAATTAGATTTGGCCTACCATATGTGTTAACTCTTTGGGAGTTATTTCTTTTGGTACCTCGACTTGGGCCAAAGCTTTAGAGATCATCATTCGGTGTTTATGAGATGAGCCTAAGAGATCCTAAATGGAAGTGTTGGCTTGCATTTTCTTTAATTTTAAAGAATTGGATCGTCAAGCTCAACGGGTTCAGACTCTTTTGAATGTGATGGCTCTTCTACTCTCGGGTCTATGTTAGTTATGACT
This sequence comes from Campanula takesimana, assembly GCA_026119855.1. Lineage (NCBI taxonomy): Eukaryota > Viridiplantae > Streptophyta > Magnoliopsida > Asterales > Campanulaceae > Campanula > Campanula takesimana. The sequence goes on along the minus strand of JAOWBW010002189.1, from coordinate 15,197 downwards.
TGGCCGGATTTGGTGAGTAAGTTGACATCCTCCTTTTCTTTGTTATTTTTTCTATCTAGTACTTGATCCCAAGACAACATGTATCAGAAATATATTTCATTATCAAACTTTGGAGTGCTCTCGCCCACATTTAGGACTAGGTGAGTAGTCTCCTTTTTCTTACTAGCTACCTCTATTACATTGATCTCTCCTCCCACAGTTGGGAGAGGGTTTGTCACTACATTAGGAACCCTTAGTTGCTTAGAGACTATGAGATCTTGGATCACATCTTTGAGGTGGTGGCAAGAGTCGGTGTCGTGGCCACTAAACTGGTGGAACTTGCAGTAGAGATGATGAGCATGATTGGTGGAGAGTTCCTTTGGAGTAGTAGGAGGCTTTCTCGGAGCTATTTTACCGGCTTCCACGAGTATGTCAAACATTTTGCTTTGAGTGATGCCTTCATACTTGTGGTAGGTCCTCGGCTTTGCCTTAGCTCTGGATTCAACTTCCATTTTGTAACATTCTCTTTAAGCTTGCAGGCATGCTTGGAGCGTATCGATCTTCTTATTAAAGTATTCTTCTTAGGCCTTTTCGGCATGCGCCTACTTCCTCTTCCCGGGCTAGCAATTTGCTTTGGAGAAATTTGATTTCTCTGTCGAAGAATTCCTATTGTATCCGTAGTCGAGTCATGAATTCTTCTTCTACTTCCCTCTTAAAGTGTGTGTATAAGACCGTTGCGTACACCTCGGAGAGTTGACGTACTTCCCCTTCTAGTCGAGCTTTGAGGTCGTTGAGTTCTTGAGTAAACTTGGCGCTTGAAATTGTGTTGGGAGTATGGAGCTACCTTGCTGACCAGACGGACCTAGAGTTCATAAACTGTGTCAAACTGTGTCAAATCCAGGCTGGAACAGTGGATTCTTTCACCCTAGAATATGAGCCCCTTGTTTTTCACCTGTATTGCACTCTCCCAAACGGATAATTTGGGCAAAGGTCCCATATTCTCATCGAAATCCACCATTCAATTACCTAAACCTAAGTGATTCCGTAGTTGTTTCGCACTTTGTTAAATAACGCTTTTAATGCAAACAAACCTTATAAAATCTTGTAAGGGACAACCGAAAGGGACATTGTCAAACGTAGGGTTTTAACGGTGAGAGAGACTAGACTCGAATCCTCGTAGAAAAATTCTCATCTCATCATTTCAACCCTTTGTCTAAAAATTTATACCGAAGGGACAATCGTCAAGAATTCATGAAAGGAGTATTATAGATTGTAGAAATTGCGTTATCTTGGGCAATGATTAAAACAACCCTAAGAATCGAACCGACCGGTCTCGAGGAGTGTCCTATTGACTAGTATGTATGCATGAGGTTGATGCAGGGCTTACGGCTAAGGTTCCCCATGAACACAGTCTAGGAGCATGTCACGGAGTGGGTACACCATATTTGGAGAGACCGGCAAGTGCCACTCCTTAGAGTGGGTGTACTGACCGACATCCGTCCTCCGATTGGGACTCGGGTCGAAGGGTATGTAGTGCAATTATTCTACATGTGTGTACGTGTGTGAGAGTCAAGTTCTAGGTGTCAAGGATAATATAGAAAGTTTTTTTTTTAAGTAAAATAAAAAAAACATGCAATGGCCGGGCCAAGTGGCTGCCTACGTTTCCCTCTTGTGGAGGAACTCAGGCCGTAATAGTTCACACATAAATCAAACGCAAGTAAAGCAGAGAATAAATCAATTAGCAAGTACTCCTGTAAAACAGAGGTTAGCTTTATGATGTATGGGGAGTTTCTTCATCGTTAGGAAGGTCCTAAGACTCAGAAACAGAGGGGGGGACAGATCTGAAACCTTGTGTACGTGTTTAAACTAAATGAAATTCTTTTTTCAAACCATAGAATCAGATCAGCTCGACTGAACCGAGATATCTCATACGAGACACCAATCCCTCGTACGAGACATCCCAGTTTGGGATCAGATTACAGTACAAAATGCAGAATTTTAAGAATAACAACGATGAGTTCAACACAAGTCTAACCCTCTTATGATTATCATCCCCAACAGACTCGCCACTGTGAGCGCGCACCCCTCTTCGGGTCAGTTTTTGTGCCTGGCCTCCAGTTGTTTGCAAGGACTTGTTTATTGCTCGGTTGTTGTGAGTCGCCACCATGTTTAACGGAACACGGACCATGAGATTCTTGAGTTCGGGGGTTAAGTTATGGATTGGGAAGGTTAAGGAGCACCCAATCCACCCTATCTAGGATCGGTCTTGCTTGCGAAATTATCATCATCATTGTCAAAATTATGCATTTATGTACTAAGGAAACACAACAAACAAATAATTTCTTAGAGACCATCTCCATGAATTGGAGAGGCTCTAGGCTGATCCTTTTTAATAGAATCACACTAATTCAAAGCAAAGAAAGAGATGAGAAGAGAGGAAAACAAATGGATTACCTAAGCGTTCTTCGAGAATCCTATGGATGACCTTGACTAAAGGCCTTGATGATCCGACGAACTTGACTTGAATTGTCGTGACCCCGGACCCCGCGGGCCCGAGACCGCGATCTGGACGTCGACTCTAAAACCAAAACTGTGAAATACCGAAGATAAAAATTCCATTTGATACCAAAAGGTGATAACACAAGGTTTTGAAAATCAACTTGAACAACAAGGTAAAACAAGTATAAACTCCATAAGCTTATACACCAAAGTTACAAAATACACAAATCCTAATGACGTCAATGTTTGGTACAAATATCCCAAAAGGTTACACATTTATATAATGTAAACCAACCTATAACATCCTTCCCAAAAGAATATATCCACACTCGACGTCCTCTTTCTCGTGATCAGCGAGACTAATCCTTAGCACCTGGGGGGGGTTAAGGAAAAACAAAGATAAAAAGAAAGGGGGTGAGATAAATCTCAATAAGTTACTAATGCAACTACATGACATGCTATGATGCACGAAGCGATAAGCAATAATAAATATCACGTAACACATAGCATTTATCACATAACAGATAGCAGCGGAAATAAACACATAACAAAGGATATAGCCAAGGTTTCCAAACCGGTACATCCAAATAAAGGATCACTGCGCAGCTTCAATAGACAACAATCATCATCTCCATAATAGCATGAAAGCCGAAGAGAAAACCCCGGTACCGGAACCAATAACCATAAAAGTGTCACAAAGGACAAGGACCATGACACAAAGTCATGCCCGGTAGCTAGATACATTCACAAAGGAAGCTAACTTATCCTTTCCAAGGCCAATCTGGAAAAGGGGGTATAGAAGGGGGCAAAACAATGGTCAACATTATAATGGACTTGGCTTTGCCATTATAATCTTTCCCATCGCCCGATGCAACAAATATGCCCGCTGGGCTTCCAAATAAATGCTAAGTAATAATAATTTAGCATGGATAAACAACTTAAGGTTCCAAAGTAGGGAACCAATCCAATTAAATCACCACAAAGGTAAACCAATATAAACAGCACATCAAAGATGCCCAACATTCCCAAAACGGTACTTAAATAAATTTCATAACACATTTATTCACAAAAGAATCAATTCCACTTAAATAAGTGTTCCACGGTGTTATTTTAAGTTAATTAGAAGAAATAAACCTCAACTAGTTAAGCCTTAAGTCTTAAACCAAGCAAAAAGGGCAAAATCCCCAACAGGCGGGCTGGCGGGCGCCTGGGCATAGGCAGGCGGGCGCCTGATTGGCCAGAAGGTTTGGGTCGCTGGAAAAGGGGGTGCAGGCGGGCGCTCGAATCAAGGCGGTCGGGCGCCTGGTCTGCGGGCTGGGAGGAAAAACAGAGCTGGGTTCTTCAAATTGCCTTACCATTTTCATACCAAATCCATAACACCCAAAATCAACACTCCCAACAAGATTTCTAAGGTACCCAAACAACATTTAGCCAAAAAGGGGACCTTAACAACACCCTTTATCAACCAAAATCAAGACCAAAATCCCACATTCAAGATTTCACCATTTTTAACCAAAAACTCAAATAAATTCCAAACAAATTCAAAACCCAACAAAACTTCAAATATAACACATCAAGCATTATCTAAACATGATATGAACATTTTAGCATCAAAATGGGGGAAAAGTAACTTACTTGAATTTTCTCAAATTTGACGGAATTCAATTCTTTTTGATTCTACGCGATCCTAACGACGATCTAAACACATTTCACGTTTTAAGAAATGAGAAATAACTAGAAGAAGATGAAGGAAATGAAGAGAGAAGGTAGAGAATGAGAAACTTACCAAAAGGGAGGAGAGAGAGAGGGAGTTGCTGGGAGGAGGAAGATTAGTGAGGGAGGAGAGTAGGGAGGTGAGGGAAGTAGGGGGGAAATTATTCAAAAGTTACATCTAGGCCCCTCCCCTTCAACTAACGTAAATGCTTACTCTCCCTACTAACAATTAAGACTCAACACTTTTATACTAGCCCAACTAACTCGAATAAAATGCTAGGCATAATTATTATAACACATAAATTGCACACATAATTATTTAAATAAATAATAATTTAAATAAATAAATAAATAAGCAAATAATTAAATAATAATCATTTAATTACTAATAAAATAGAGCCTAGATTTCGGGTCGTGACATTCACTCCCCCTTAAAGAAAATTCGACCCGAATTTTAACGAGACTCACCTTAAACAAAAAGCCACGGAAATTTCCTCTCGATCTCACCTCAGAGCTCCCACGTCGACTCCTCGATGTTATGATTCCTCCAAAGAACTCGAACCAACGCAATGCTTTTGTTCCTCAACTCTTGGACTTTGGCATCTAAAATCCGAACCGGTTGTTCCTCATAAGCCATATCGGGCTCAATATCCTCCGGTATCCTCGGTAACACGTGCGATGGGTCATGATCATACTTCCGAAGCATAGAAACGTGAAAGATGTTGTGCAACCGGTCTAAAGATGACGGTAACGCGAGACGATACGCTAGAAGTCCAACCTTTCCCAAAATCTCAAACGGGCCAATAAACCTCGGAGCCAATTTGCCTTTCTTCCCAAACCTACGAATACCCACCTTCGGAGACACTTTCAAGAATACCAAATCACCAATCTGAAAACTAAGATCTCGCCTTCGGTTGTCTGCGTAGGTCTTATGTCGACTCTGGGCTGTTTTCAATCGATCCCGGATAACTCTAACCTTTTCAACTGAATCCTGAAGCAAATCAATACCCACGATCTTCGCTTCACCAACCTCATCCCAACAAATAGGCGATCTACATTTTCTTCCATACAAGGCCTCAAACGGTGCCATCTCGATACTAGCCTGATAACTGTTGTTGTAAGAGAATTCCACTAACAGTAGGTGCGAATCCCAAGAATCGGAAAAGTCTATCGAACAAGCTCGCAACATATCCTCCAAAATTTGAATAGTCCTCTCAGATTGACCGTCGGTCTGGGGATGAAAAGCTGTACTGAATCGCAAATCTGTACCCAAAGCTTCCTGAAACGCCTTCCAAAATCTAGAAGTAAACCTCGGGTCTCGATCTGACACAATGCTAACCGGAACCCCATGCAATCTCACAATCTCGTCGATATAAAGGGTCGCAAGCTTCTCCATCGAATATCTGATGTCAATGGGCAAGAAATGGGCACTCTTGGTCAATCTATCCACTATTACCCAAACACTGTCATACTTCCTACGGGTACGAGGTAGTCCCGTAACAAAATCCATAGTCACATGCTCCCTTTTCCACTCAGGAATATCTAACGGCTGAAGTAATCCCGCGGGTCTCTGATGCTCGGCTTTGACCTGCTGACAAGTTAAACACCTCGATACATACTCGGCTATTTCCCTTTTCATATTAATCCACCAAAATTGTTGCTTCAAATCCTGATACATCTTCGTACTGCCCGGATGAATAGTATACCTCGATTTGTGACCCTCATCTAAAACTTGTCTCTTTATTCCACCAACATCGGGCACGCACAAACGACCACGGAAAGTCAAAACCCCACTCGAGCTCAATGAAAAATCCTCGAAATTCTTTTCCTTCAATTTATCCATTATCTTCACCAACTCGGGATCTTCTTTCTGAGCTTCCTTTATCCTTTGAATTAGGGTCGGAGACACCCTAATATTCGCAAAAATAGCCCCATGTCTCGATTCACGAGGAGACCAATCTCGAACATCCTCAAGCATTTTCCATTTACGAACCATCATCGAAGCCACATAAGACTTTCTACTAATCGCATCGGCTACCACATTCGCCTTCCCCGGATGATAAGAAATCGTGCAATCATAATCCTTCAACAATTCCATCCATCGGCGCTGTCGTTGTTCAATTCCTTCTGAGAGAATAGGTACTTCAAACTCTTGTGATCGGTAAAAATCTCAAACTTCGCTCCATAAAGGTAGTGCTTCCACTTGTGCAACGCAAATACTATCGCGGCCAACTCCATATCATGAGTGGGGTAATTCTGTTCACTAGGGGTCAACTTCCTCGAAGCATAAGCAATTACTTTCCCATTCTGCATCAACACACAACCCAAACCCTCTTTCGAAGCATTACTGTAAATCACTAGGCTATCGCTCCCATTAGGCAAAGTCAAGATCGGTGCGGTAGTCAACCTCTTCTTCAATTCCTCGAAACTCTTGTCACATTTCTCGGTCCACACAAACGGAACATTCTTCCGGGTCAACTGAGTCGTCGGAGTAGCGATCCTCGAAAACCCCTCAATAAATCTTCTGTAATAACCGGCTAAACCAAGAAAGCTTCTAATCTCTGTCACTGATTCGGGTCTCTTCCAATCCACTATGGCTTCAATCTTTGACGGGTCCACAGAAATCCCATCTTTAGAAATCATATGGCCCAGAAATGACACCTTCTCGAGCCAAAATTCGCACTTACTGAACTTCGCAAATAACTAGAAGAAGATGAAGGAAATGAAGAGAGAAGGTAGAAAATGAGAAACTTACCAAAAGGGAGGAGAGAGAGAGGGAGTTGCTGGGAGGAGGAAGATGAGTGAGGGAGGAGAGTAGGGAGGTGAGGGAAGTAGGGGGAAATTATTCAAAAGTTACATCTAGGCCCCTCCCCTTCAACTAACGCAAATGCTTACTCTCCCTACTAACAATTAAGACTCAACACTTCTACACTAGCCCAACTAACTCGAATAAAATGCTAGGCATAATTATTATAACACATAAATTGTACACATAATTATTTAAATAAATAATAATTTAAATAAATAAATAAACAAATAATTAAATAATAATCATTTAATTACTAATAAAATAGAGCCTAGATTTCGGGTCGTGACATGAATGGTGGTATGAAGGTCTGAATTTCGTGGGTAAGGGAGAGAGGCTGATTATGAGCACCTCATTGATCAGATTTTGAGTGGTTTTGGGTGAATGACCATTCTAGAGGTTTTCGGTTCAAGAAACCCAATATTTATATGAGTGTTGACCCAGGGTTTAAGCCAAGGAGGTAAGTTTGGATGGGAATCAAAGACTTGATTTCCAAGGAGGTATTTTCAGACTCTAGGATCGCTCATTAGGTTTTTCCTGGATTGTTTGAGTGTTTGCCAAAAAATGGGGTTGAGACCAACAAGGAAACTGACCAAAACCTGACTGTCAAGGGGATGTCTCGTATGAGACATCCAATGTCTCATACAAGACATCTTGTGTTTGAATCACAATTTTCCCTCCTACAGCAATTGTTGGTGTTGGTGCCCTAGGCACGTTTAATAAACGTTGTAATTTTATCATTCATTCATATTAATAAAGAGATGTTTTGATTATTATTTTGTTCATGTTTAGTTATAATAATCTCCATCCCTAGTACTTGTTAGGTACTAGTGTAAAGGCTAAATGATCATGGGATGATCATGTTAGATTTATGGGTACTTGTTTGGTACTGGACATGACCCGGTTTATGAGATTTATGTCATGTTCAATGTCATATATATATCTCATATTAGTTGTGTCATTTGAATCCTTAGACATGAAGTTATTATGGTCTTCCACTTGATGAACATTATGTTTGACATATTCAAACGCTACCTTTAACCAGGTAGTTATAAAGGGTATCATTGGCATAATCCGATTCACGTAGGGAAGAATAATAAGCTAAATGGATTTGTCCCTCCTCGGAGAGATGTCGAGCTTGGGCCTCTCGTAGGAATGATGTTGATGAAAATGTTTGGCCGGACTCAAATGAATTGATTGGATCAATGTCATTTGGATTATCAACATATTCGGAATCGAGAAAGTATTGAACAAAGACAAGTTGACTTGTTGACCATGACTTGTGTTCAATGACATCGTGGACAAAAGGATTATGACATATTCTAAAGGAATGCCAACTTGTATCTAGTTACACTATTTGGGTAGGTATGACGGTTTAGTAGAACCTAATCATATCTTATGGTTTCATGTTTGAACCCATTGCCAACTTAGTATAATCCTAGAGGGTCACACACAAATAGAACGAATCATAAAGGACTATAATGGAATATTGGGTCGAAGGACCATTCGGGGATTTAAGGAAATTAGAAGGAGAAAAGTGGAAAGAGGTAGGTCTGGGCAGACCAGGTTCAAGACCCAGTCGGACCACGCTGGGTCCGGGCGGACCTTGTTCTATACCCGGCCGGACCAGTCGGTTTCGGCAGAACTTGCCTTAATCCGTTTTCTTGCGGGTTTAGACAATTTTTATCTATTTGGAATTGGTCTAACAAGTATTTAACCAGCCCTAATTCGCCCAAAATCCGTACATGTTTTTTTTGCAAGTCTCCAATGATTTTTTTAGAGTTATTTCTTGTTCTAAGAAATCCCTCGATTGAAGAACAAGAACAAACACAATAATATTCCATATAGTCAAAATACAATTGAGAAAACGTGTTTCTCGATTTGGTCTAGCAACCAAGATCAAGTGCTCTTGATATTCGTTCGAGGTATGGATACCGCTAGAGGGTAAAGTTCATCATCTTCAAAGTTTGTGTTCTTACTTGTTCGTGATCAAGCTTCAAAGTCTCCACCAAGATCAAAGGCTAAGATTCAAAGGCATCAAGGGTTAGTATTCTAGTATTCATATTTCATGCATTTGATATAATCATATGAATGGATCTATGGCTTTGGGTTTCATGAAAATTTTAAATGCTTAATTCCGCTGCGCATGTTACTACGATACCCAACATTAGTATCAGTGCCTTGTTTATGTGCCTAGTATGATATGAATATTTGATTATGATGTTTATGTTTTATATGCGTTTATGTGGTTTACTGTTTTGTAAACTTTAATCGCACTATTCAATCGCAATATAAATTATGTTGGATTTAAAATTGTTTGGATTATCAATTTTTTATTGGATCAAAGTTTTGATAATCGAGGGATTCATGAATTGTTCATTCAAGGTTCTGATGTTCATGGTGCTTGGATCATCAAGAACACCAAATCCTAATTGAATCGGGAGAAACAATTTTGAGAAAAAAATTGGAACATTAAAAATTCTGGATTTTTCGGCGTAGGTCCGACCGGACCAGAGAAGGCACCCGGCTGGACCATCTGGTTTGGAGCGGGTATCGGGCGTTTGGTTTTGGGTTCAAACTTGAATAATTCTGGGTTTTTCAGAGGTTGGTCCGACCGGACCAGTGACAATACCTGGTCGGACCTTCTGGTCTGGAGCGGGGATTGGGTAGTTGTTTTGGGTGTGGATCTCGGGGTTTAATTTTCCTATTTGTTTTGATCTTGTGATTCTGAGATTGGATCAGAGTTTGGATGGATAATCTATGTTCATTAAGATTGTGTTTCCCAAACTTGATCGTATTCAAAGTGTCAAAGATAAAACGATGTTAGAATTATGAAGAGTTCATAATTGCTAAAATTGAGAAACAAAGTTCTTGATTCAAAGATTGGAGATCCATGTGGAATTGTGGATGCAATTGGCCTACGTTCATCGAGACCATATATTGCTTAGTTTCAGCAACATGGACTACTTTTTTGGTTTCTTGAATTAGTGCGGAATTGTGGTTGCCTTATGGCTTAGTTCGGCCGCACTTCTTGTTGTCTTGATTTGGAGATGATAATCAAAGTTCAAAGAGTCTCATCCCCATAATTATAGAGAAACTAATGACACATAAATATTATGCTTAAATTAATGATGATTAATTTAGTGGCTAAACTTGATGCGTAACATGCTTATATTATGTGCTCATAAATGTGTTGAATGCTATATGTGATTAAACCTTCAAAGAAAGTTTTATGTCCTTTAGTGCCATGCCATGATTAAAACACTTGTTAGTACATGGGTGATTTTAATGTAGTTTCGCCCTAGCGAGGTGCATTATTTTATTTATGTATGAGCAAGATAGATAATGTGGGCATGCCCTAGCGAGGCACATTAACTATACGTTTAAAATGGTTGGACTTAATTAGGCGTCAAAACAGTTTTTGGCCTAAGCATAGATGAGATTAAACATGCTTTTTGAAATTGGATTTCTTAAAGAATCTAAGAAAAGGATCTAATAATCATATGAGATATGATTGACATGATTGTCTACCTAATTAATTTGATTTTGTGTAATCCGCCTTAGCAGACTTAAAATTAAATTAAAGTTGGATCTTAGCCAATTTAAATTATATTATACATTGGATGTATAAGAAGGTTGTATAATTTAGTTGGAGTATTATTTGGAAAAATACCTTATTTATTTCTTTAATGAAATTGGTACTTATTAAATTTTGAAAAATTTGCATAATTGTAGATAATGACTACCAACACTCAATCCATTTCGTTACGATCAATCCTTGAAAAGGATAAGCTCCTAGAGAATGATACAAACTTTATGGATTGGATCCGTAGCTTAAGAATAGTTCTTAGGCAAGAAGATAAGGTATACATTCTCGATGGGCCTCTTCCTGTTGAACCAGAAGCCAATGCCCCTAGGGCAGAAAGAGACAATTACAAGAAACATCGTAATGATTCTAGAGATGTAAGTTGTCTCATGATTGCTACTATGTGCTCAAAACTCCAATAAAGTTTGGAACATTTGGAAGCCTATGAGATAGATGTGGAGTTAAGAGCCATGTTTCAAGAGCAAGCTAGGCAATAGATGTACAAGACCATTGTTGCATTCACTTATTGCAAAATGAGTGAAGGGCAACAAGTGAGTCCTCACATGCTTAAAATGAAAGGCTATGTAGATCATCTTGAGAAACTTGGCTATCTAATCCCATTGGAGCTAGCCACGGATCTCATTCTTAATTCATTGCCTAAATGCTATAATCAGTTTGTGATGAATTATAACATGTATGGAATGGATAAGAATCTCTCCGAGTTGCATGGTATGCTTAAAACTGCGGAGATGAAGATTGTGGAGAAAGGTTCTCCAGTGCTCATGGTTCAAGATGGGAAGAAGGCTAGTGCCAAAGGAAAGGGTAAGAAAGTTGTCAAACCCAAGATAAGCAAGGCAAATGTTGCCAAGGCTTCTGAGGCAAAACCCGATGCACAAAAGGATGCAATCTGTTTCCATTGTCAAGAAATTGGTTATTGGAAACGTAATTGCAAGGCTTTTAAGGAGGAGCAAAAGAAAAAGAAGAGCAGTGGGACTGCTTCGACTTCAGGTGTCTATCTGATAGATATTCTCCTTTCTACCACTGATTCTTGGGTATTGGAATCCGGATGTGGTTCTCACATTCGTTTAAATGTGCAGGGACTAAAGAATAGGAGACTGCTTAAAGAGGGTGAAGTAGACCTATGAGTGGGGAATGGAGCAAGAGTTGCTGCATTAGCCGTAGGGACTTATGAAGTCACTTTACCTTCAGGTTTAATACTTGTTTTGAACAATTGCTATTATGTACCGGATTTAGGTAGAAATATTATTTCAATTTCTTATTTGGATAATGAAGGTTTTTAAGTTTCTTATTGAAAGTAAGAGATTTTCTATTTATTTAAATGATGTGCTTTATGGTATTACAAATTCATTTAATGGCCTTTATGTCTTGGATATCAAGAATGAAAATAATGACAATGTATATCATGTAAATAAGAAATCTAAACCTAATGATGTAAATTAAACTTATTTGTGGCATTGCCGTCTTGGTCATATAATGAGAAGTGTATCTCAAAACTCCATGGGGACGGTCTTTTAGGTTCATGTGATTTTGAGTCATATGATACTTGCGAGTCGTGTCTTCTTGGAAAAATGACTAAGACACCTTTTACCAAGCTAGGTGAAAGGGCGAGTGACTTATTAGGGTTGATACATTCCGATGTATGCGAACCACTAAGTAGCAATGCTAGGGGAGGTTTTCAATACTTCATACCTTCACTGATGATTATAGTAGATTTGGGTATGTTTACCTAATGAAACATAAAAGTGAATCCTTTGAGATATTTAGAATATTTCAAAATGAAGTAGAAAAAAACTTGGCAAAATTATTAAGGCACTTCGATCGGATCGAGGTGGAGAATATCTAAATCATGAATTCGATGATCATCTAAAGAATTGTTGAATAATTTCAGAATTGACTCCACCCGGAACACCACAATGGAATGGTGTGTCTACGAGGAGGAATCGAACTTTGTTGGACATGGTTTGACCAATGATGAGTCGAGTTAATATTCTTTTATCCTTTTGGGGTTACGTTCTAGAAACCACTGCTCTCACACTAAATCAAGTTCCAACTAAATCGGTTCAAAAGACTCCATATGAGATGTGGAGCGGAAAGAAACCTAGTTTGTCTTTCATGAGGATTTAGGGTTACGAAGCTTTTGTCAAAAGACTTGTCTCAGACAAGCTAGCACACAAATCTGATAAATGTATTTTCGTGGGATATCCTAAGGAAACTAGATGATATTACTTTTATAACCTAGAGGACAACAAGGTGTTTGTTGCCCGTACTGGTGTCTTTCTAGAGAAACAGTTTCTCTCCAAAGAAATCAGTGGGTGTAAAATAAATCTTGAAGAGATTCGAGACCCAGAAAAATGACATTGAACCGATAGTGGAACAAGAACAAGTCCCACAAGAAATTGTGGAACCTGTTCAAAATACACAAGTAACTCGCAGATCTGGTAGGTTACGGTCCGAGCCCGAGAGATATGGTTTTCTCGTAACGGATAGTAATGAGGTGGAAATCATTGATAATGATGAACCGACCACTTACTAAGAGGCGATGTCTTCTCCTGATTCGAAGAAATGGCTTGGAGCCATGAATCCGAATTACAATTTATGCAAGATAATCAAGTTTGGAACTTGATTGATGCGCCCGAAGGTGTAAAAACCATAGGATGCAAATGGGTCTTCAAGAAGAAGACTGACATGGATGGGAAGGCGCATACTTACAAAGCTAGACTTGTAGCAAAAGGCTATAGGCAAGTTCATGGTATTGACTATGATGAAACCTTTTCGCCCGTAGCAATGATCAAATCTATAAGAATTTTGCTTGCCATTGCCGCATATCATGACTATGAAATATGGCAAATGGATGTCAAAACCGCCTTCCTTAACAGGAATTTGTAAGAGGATGTCTATATGACAGAACCCGAGGGTTTTGAACAAAGTTCTAAAGTATGAAAATTGCAGAAATCCATATGTGGATTGAAGCAAGCTTCTAGGAGTTGGAATCTCCGTTTTCATTAATCGGTCAAAGAGTTTGGCTTTATCAAGAATGAAGATGAATCTTGTGTATACAAGAAGATTAGTGGGAGCATAGTGCTATTCCTTATTTTATATGTGGATGACATATTGCTCATTGGAAACGACATTCCTACACTTCAGTCTGTAAAGACTTGGTTAGGAAAGTGTTTCACAATGAAAGATATGGGTGAAGCCACGTATATCCTTAGCATTAAGATCTACAGAGATAGATCAAAGAAGCTAATTAGTTTAAGCCAAAGTAGATACATTGACAAGGTCATTAGAAGATTCCGCATGGAAAATTATAAGAGAGGTACCTTGCCAGTGCTACATGGAGTTTCTCTAAGCAAGACTCAATGTCCTAAGACAAGAGATGAGCGTGAGAAAATGAATGATGTTCCATATTCTTCAGCAATTGGGTCCATCATATATGCGATGATATGTACTAGGTCAGATGTATCTTATGTTGTAAAAGCGATTCTTAAGTACTTGAGAAGGACTATGGATTCGTTTTTGATCTATGGAGAATGGAAGATGATCTCGTTGTAAATGGTTACACGGATGCAAGCTTCAAAACTGACATAGATGATAGTCGATCGCAATCAGGTTTTATGTTTATGTTAAATGGTGGAGCTGTAAGCTGGAAGAGTTCCAAGCAGAGTACAACCGCTGATTCTACAACTGAAGCTGAGTATATTGCTGCATCGGATGCTGTAAAGGAAGCTGTTTGGATTAAGAAGTTCATTACTGAACTTAAAGTGGTTCCTAGTATTGCTAATCCAATAGACTTTTATTGTGATAATAATGGTGCTATTGCTCAATCAAAGGAACCAACGGCACATCAGAAATCCAAACACATACTTAGGCGTTTTCATATCATTCGAGAAATCATTGATAGGGGAGACGTAAATATATGCAGAGTACCAAATGATGACAATGTCACTGACCCGCTAACAAATGGATTTCCACAACCTAAACATGATGGTCATGTTAGGTCCATGGGTATTAGATACATGGGAGATTAGGCCTAGGGCAAGTGGAATATTGTTGGTGTTGGTGCCCTAGGCATGTTTAATAAACGTTGTAATTGTTATCATTCATTCATATTAATAAAGAGATGTTTTGATTATTATTGTTGTTCATGTTTACTTATAATAATCTCCGTCTCTAGTACTTGTTAGGTACTAGTGTAAAGGCTAAATGATCATGGGATTGATCATGTTAGATTTATGGATACTTGTTTGGTACTGGACAGGACCTGCTCTATGAGATTTATGTCATGGTCAATGTCATACATATATCTCATATTAGTTGTGTCATTTGAATCCTTAGACATGAAGTTATTATGGTCTTCCACTTGATGAACATTATGTTTGATATATTCAAACGCTACCTTTAACTAGGTAGTTATAAAGGGATTGATTGGCATAATCGGATTCACGTAGGGAAGATAATAAACTAAATGGATTTGCCCTCCTCAGAGAGATGTCGAGCTTGGGCCTCTCGTAGGAATGATGTTGATGAAAATGTTCGGCCGGACTCAAATGAATTGATTGGATCAATGTCATTTGGATTATCAACATATTCGGA
>JAOWBW010002188.1:0-114113 GCA_026119855.1 Campanula takesimana | reverse complement strand
CCTTGGAAACAGAACCGCGTACGATAAGGGAAAGGCTAAAAGAGCATGGGACCGCCGAAGTATGCCCTGCGTGTGATGGTAATCATAAGGCTGATGCCTGCAAGTAAGGGACAGGAAATGCTATAACTGTGAGAAGATTGGGCACCCGCAGTGGAAGTGCCAGAGCCGAAGAAGAATGCACACAAACTCATGGGGTGAAGGCAGAAGACAAAAGTAAAACTGGTGGTCAGGGGCGTGTGTTCACCATGACTGCTAGAGATGCTAGAGCCACAAATGACTTGGTGGCAGGTACGCTTCAGTTATATTCTCGCAACGTATACGCTTTGATTGATTCTGGTGCCACTCATTCTGTGATTAGTTCTAAGTTGGCAAAACAGTTAAAATTTTCACCTAAGGCGTTAGAAGTACCCTTGGTAATTGATACCCACCGACTAAGGAGTCGATCCCAGTTACTTCAGTGTTTCAAAGTTGTCCTCTAAGGATAGGCGATAGAGAACTCGAGGTTGATCTTATATGCCTGGATCTCAGTGACTTCGACATTATCCTAGGTATGGACTGGTTAGCTGCGTATCATGCCAAAGTAGACTGCTTTAGAAAAGAAGTGAATTTTGAATTACCCTCTGGAGAAGGATTTTGTTTTCAAGGGTCGAAACCAAGAGTCCGAACGGGCCTGATTTCCGTAATGAAGGCTCGTAAACTGTTAAGGAAAGGTTGTGAGGGATTTCTTGCGTATGTTGGTGAGTCAAACAAGAAAGAAGTGACCATCGAATCCCTCTCCATAGTAAAAGATTTCAAGGATGTTTTTCCCGAAGATTTGCCAGGAATACCGCCGGAGCGAGAAGTGGAGTTTTCGATAGATCTAACACCGATTTCAAGAGCACCATATAGGATGGCTCCGCCGGAACTTCAAGAGTTAAAGGAGCAGTTACAAGAACTTTTTGGACAAGGGCCTGATTAGACCGAGTGCATCACGTGGGGTGCGCCGGTATTATTTGTAAAGAAGAAGGATGGGCGATGAGACTATGCATTGGACTATCGGGAGTTAAACCGTGTGACAATTAAGAATAAGTATCCTTTGCCAAGGATCGATGATTTGTTTGACCAACTCCAAGGTGCATGCTACTTCTCTAAGATTGATCTGCGTTCTGGTTACCATCAATTAAGAGTGAAAAGGGAGATGTGGCAAAGACGGCTTTTAGGACAAGGTATGGACACTACGAGTTCTTAGTAATGCCGTTTGGGCTGACAAATGCGCCTGCGTGTTTATGGAGCTTATGACAGAGTATTTCAGGAGTATTTAGATAAGTGTGTAATAGTGTTCATCGACGACATCTTAGTGTATTCGAAGTCAAAAGAGGAACATGAAGAGCATTTGAAATTAGTACTACAGATTTTAAGGGAGCAAAAGTTGTATGCCAGTTCAAAGAAGTGTGAATTCTGGCTTGAGGAAGTGGCGTTCTTGGGGCATGTGGTGTCTAGGAATGGAGTAGCTGTTGACCCTGCTAAAATCGAGGCTATAGTGAATTGGGAGAGACCAACTTCTGTTAGTGAGATAAGGAGCTTTTTGGGTTTAGCAGGGTACTACCGTAGATTCGTGGAAGGGTTTTCGAAGTTATCTCTACCATTGACCAGGTTAACCACAAAAGGGACAAGATTTGTGTGGTCAGACGATTGTGAGAAGAGTTTTCAAGAATTGAAAGGGCGATTGGTGTCTGCGCCTATCCTTACGTTACCAACAAGCAGTGATGGATTCGTGATTTATAGTGATGCTTCATTGAAAGGTTTGGGTTGTGTGTTGATGCAAAATGATAAAGTGGTGGCTTATGCGTCTAGGCAACTCAAGAACCACGAGAAAAACTATCCTACCCACGATTTGGAGTTAGCGGCCGTGGTGTTTGCATTGAAAATTTGGAGACACTATTTGTATGGGGTACCTTGTGAAATTTACACCGACCATAAAAGTCTTAAGTACATTTTCACTCAGAAAGAGCTGAATATGAGGCAAAGGAGATGGCTAGAGTTACTTAAAGGTTATGATTGCAAAATCTTGTATCATCCTGGGAAGGCCAATAAGGTGGTAGATGCGTTAAGTAGAAAGAACCATGGAACTTTCGCGACTATGATTCCTAAGGGGGTAAGTGAATTGAGGGATAGTGAAATAGTAAAGCTAGAGGTTAAAGTTAAAGGCTATTTGGCTCAGTTGAGTGTCCAACCAACACTGTTAGTGAGAATCAAGGAAGCTCAGAATGTGGATGACGAGTTGGAAGCGATTCACAAGGTTATCAGTAAGAAGGGAATGGTAGACTTCCGTGTTAGCAACGACGGGATCATGAGGTATCGATCAAGGATTTGGGTGCCTAATAATGATAGTATCAAGAGGGAAATTCTTGAAGAAGCTCACTGTTCAAGGTTTTCGGTTCACCCTGGGAGTACTAAGATGTATAAGGATCTAAAGGAATCCTTTTGGTGGAACAATATGAAGAGTGAGTGGCGGAATTCGTTTCTAAGTGTTTGGTGTGTCAGCAAGTGAAAAGTGAACACCAGAAACCCGCGGGACTACTACAATCGTTACCTATTCCAGAGTGGAAGTGGGAACACATCACTATGGATCTGGTGATTGGACTTCCCAAGACGTTGAAGAGTCATAACGCAATTTGGGTCATAGTGGATAGGCTCACTAAATCGGCTCACTTTCTAGCAATCAAGGTGACTGATTCGTTGGAGAAGTTAGCTAAGTTGTACGTGGATGAGATCGTAAGGTTGTATGGGATACCGGTCTCTATAGTGTCAGACCGAGATGCGAGGTTCACATCAAACTTCTGGAAGAGTTTACAGAAAGCGTTAGGGACGGAGTTAACTATGAGTACAGCATTCCACCCTCAGACAGATGGACAGTCAGAAAGGACGATTCAAACTCTCGAAGACCTACTGAGAGCAACGTCGTTAGATTAGCAAGGAGCGTGGGATGATCATCTACCACTAGTGGAATTTGCCTACAACAACAGTTACCATTCTAGTATTGGAATGGCGCCGTATGAAGCTCTTTATGGGCGAAAATGTAGATCGCCTGCATGTTGGGATGAAGTAGGCGAGAGAAAGTTAACTGGACCCGAGATTATTCAAGTAACGGCGGATAAAGTTCAACAGATTCGCAAGTGGTTGTTAACTGCGCAGAGTAGGCAGAAATCGTATGCGGATAATCGAAGGCGCGATCTGGAGTTCCAAATAGGAGATCATGTATTCTTGAGGATCTCACCGACAAAAGGGGTCATGCGGTTTGGGATTCGTGGGAAGTTAAGTCCTAGGTACGTGGGGCCGTTCGAGATTCTAGAACGAATAGGAGTGGTAGCCTATAAGTTGGCTCTACCTCCTGTGCTGTCTGGTGTGCACAATGTGTTTCACGTATCGATGTTGAGGAAATACGTAGCTGACCCGAGCCACGTCATAGAGTACAAACAGTTACGCTTTCGTGAAGACTTGAGTTATGATGAGAAGCCGGTAAAGATTGTAGACCGTAAAGATCAAGTTTTGCGGAAGCGAGTGATTCCGTACGTAAAAGTGCAGTGGAGCAATCACACGGAAAGAGAAGCCACGTGGGAGCTCGAAAGTGAAATGCGTGATATGTATCCCGCTTTGTTCGAAGATTAAGGTACGTTTAGTTTGGAGGACCAAACTCTTTTAAGGGGGTAAGAATGTAATAACCCGAACTTACCTTTTTATTTTATTTATCTTAAACTCTTAATTATTAATGGGCCAAACTTTAATAATTAGTTTAGTTTAGTTATTGGGTCAAAAGTAGAAAGCCCAATTCATTAACTAAGAAGGATTAGGAGTCCAATTTAAATTGGGGATTTGGGAAGCCCCATTAATATAAATACTCCCTCTTAAACCCTAAGGCTATTCTTAGTTACCGCAAAGAAAGAAAAATCGGATAGAGTTGAGAGAGAGCAGCGGCCGGTGAAGCCCATCGGGAGAGAGGAGTGAACGGTGAAGGAGAGAAAGAGAGAAGGCGATCGTGTTCGCAAAGGTAATTCTAGAACCCCTCAAACCTTTCTCTTCATCTTTGTAATTCAATCTGTGTATCAAGAAACCTTACGATAGCAATTGGTCAACTAGGGTTTAGTAGCATACAATTAAGGATGAAGAAGATGAAGTGTGTGTGTGTTAATCGGTGTGTGCGTGTGTGTGAATCGCAGTGTGTGTGCGGCGTGGGTGTCGCTGATGTGCGTGTGTGCGTTATGTGTGTGTACTGTAATGTGTTTGTGTGTGCGTGTAAGTGCAATAGGTGGTGGGTGTGTGTGTGGGCTGATGGTGGGTGTGTGTGTGTCTGAAGTGTGTGTCTGAAGTGTGGGTGTCTGAAGTTGTGGGTGTGTTCAGAGTGGTGGGTGTACCAGAGTGTGTGTGAATCAGAATGGTGGGTGTGTCTGTCAGTAGGTGTACTCAGTAAGTGTGTGCAGAAAGTGTGAAATCAGTGTGTGTAATTTGTGTAGTGAAATTGAGAGTTGAGGATTGACTAATAAAAACCCTAGGGGTGTTGTAGTCATTCTTAAAGTTATTGGTTAACTAGGAAAGAGGTGATAGATGACTAAACCATGAAATTAATCGAGTAAAAAGAAGTAAATTGGGACGGAAGTAAAATAGTATTTTCTCATGTCTAAGGCTAGACTATTTCATGTTGTAGATTGTCCAAGCGGAGTAAAGCAAGCTAGTAGAACACGAAGCTAAGGTAAGGGATTACGCTCTTAGTTGTGTCTTGATTCTTAATCCTTTGTTAGGATTCCCAATCTCTGTTTTTATAAAGTAAACTATCTGTGTGGCTAGATAGTCTTTTAATAACTGTTCCGTTCTGCGAATTGTTCCGTCTTTTGTTATCCACTCTATTGATATGGTTATTGTTCAATAGGGTTATCATGTGTATGATTGATTTTGTAACCTTGGTGTCCAAGTGAGATGTGTATCTTTTAAAAAGTGATCAAGTAAAGTTTGTGAAGTTAAGCTTTGTGTTGTAAAAGCTCTTTAAAGTGAATTTTTATAATAAGTAAAGTGACTACAGTTATCCATAATCCCGAAACGGATAAGTGGACCCCTTACAGTTATCCATAGTTCTAAGTTGAACATGTGGACCCCTTTGCGTTGCTTGATGAAGTAACGTAGGTTATCATGATATACCGATTTTGGGTGCGGTCAGTAGAAACCCGAGCCCTGGGTACAGCACGTGCTTAATCCCTAAATGAAGTAAAGTAAAGTAAAGAAAAGTAAAGTGTGAGTAAAATGTTGTGTTTTGGAAACTGCCTCTGAAGCCACGTGTTTTCAAGTAATGAATTGTTTTCATCAAGTAAATGTTCCTTTTCAAACTGAGTGTTAGTTTGATCCTTGAGTTATATCCGTTCATTGTAATTCATTGTTACCGTTCGTTTCAGTCATCTCCTCTTAGTACCCGAGGGGATACCGTATGAACTTACTGGGCATTGTTCGCTCATTCCTTTCATCCTTTTTCTCTCTCCAGGTTATAAATAAGCAGATCAAGAGTCGCAAGGTTTGGCGGCTTAGGAGTTATCTTTTAATAAAGTTAATTAGTGGTTATATTTCCGTTACGGTTAAGTTATAAACTTTACTTTCCGTTAGTTACCGTTTGAGCTAGTGGTTTGTACTAGCCGTTGTGGATTTGAACGTTGGTTAAAGTTTGAATTGTGGTTATTTGTAGCCGTTGGGCATTCTGATTTTGGGATTTATTCGTATTAAGTTATTATTTAATTGTAGTGAAAAGTTGGGGTGTTACATTTTGTGTATTCCCCAAGTATTTCAAGCCTATATAACAAGAGTGGATCACATTCTTTCTCATTATGGGCATCATCTATTGGAGCTGATTATTAACCAACATATTCGGCCAAGTAACAATGAAGACAAAATGATATGGCTGC
The DNA here is from genome assembly GCA_026119855.1 of Campanula takesimana. Taxonomy (NCBI): domain Eukaryota; kingdom Viridiplantae; phylum Streptophyta; class Magnoliopsida; order Asterales; family Campanulaceae; genus Campanula; species Campanula takesimana. The sequence continues at coordinate 108,192 of JAOWBW010002188.1, read as the reverse complement.
CTACAACCTCCGGGAAATTTTCTATAAAGTCAGCTTGGTCCCTTTGTCGCACCTCAAGAAACTCTAGCTTGATCTACTCTAACATTCGAACAAGGTCCTTCCTCCAAAAATTTCCATCTTTCTTTGGAAAATGCTTCATGAGGGCATCCCTACTGATGATCGTGTACAATCTCATGGTATTCATCTTGCTTCAATTTGTTGTTGCTGCCTAATCCTCAAAGTGAGTCAATTTCCCATCTCTTATGGTTATATTGCTTGAGAGGTATGGCAGTTTTTTGAACACCTCTTAGGGTTACAAATTCATAATGGCTCTATTCAGCAAATGTTTCTCAGTTGGTGGTATGGTCACTATGATAGGGACAACCCTGTTGTTACATGGATAAGAAATGTAGCCCCACATATTATTAGTTGGGAAATTTGGAAGCATCGAAACAAAGCAGTTTTTGAGGCAATCCCTATGTCTATGGCTTCCATTATAAGGGTTGTTCGGCAAAATATAGGTGACATTGCTATGGCTTTTGGTGTGGAATTCAACCCCTCAGACAATGATTTGTACTTACTGGATTTCTTTCGACTGCCTAGAGGCGTTAAACCCCCCCAAAACCTATTTGGCTTGTTTCATGGACACCCCCCAATCTGCATGAAATGAAACTAAATACTGATGGGGTATCTAGGGGAATCCTGATAAAGTCTGAGGTTTCATCCCAAAACCAATTGGAAATGGGAGGAGTGGCCCTGGATCTTTATATGGTCATTACTTGGTTTGTTAATTCCCAATGTGCGATAATTGCTCCAACAAATCTAGGCATTTCGGCTGGTGGTGGTATTTTAGGGATGTTCATTGTAACATTGTTTATGGATATGGGAATTTTATGGTACAACAACCAATATGATGGCAGAAACGAGGGCATGGTCGTCTTCTTCTTGCATGGGAGTTTGCCATCACTGATATTTGGCTAGAACTAGATTATGAGGTTCTAGTCAAAATTCTTCTTGATTCTTATAACCCCCCCTTGGTCTATTTGGTACATGGTTCAATGGATTAAAAGGCTTATGATATGAGAAATCTCAACGTCCGGGTGTCTCACATATTGAAAGAAGGGAATAAGGTGGCTGATGGTATAGCTAATGAAGCTGCTACAGTGGGTTCCAATCTGGTCTTTTATAGCTTCTAATACCTCTTGAGGTTAAAGGTCCATATAAAATGGATCATGCTTCAATCCCTTATATCAGACTCTATTAGTGCTTATGACTAGATTCTTGCATATGTTACTTTCTTTTTATTGTAGTCACCCCTCCCTCAAATATTGTAGAGGACTTTACAACTTGTGTAATGCCTCCCCCTTAGGCTTTTATCTCCGGGTGGTTGAGGTTGTCATGTCTCCCACCATGTTTGTAATATTTTCTTATGTATTAAAATCTAAGGAGGTACCGCCCTCCTTTCGCCAAAAAAATATATAAATAAATAAATAAATAAAAGATTGAAAAGAAGGTCAAATCTCTGTCTATGTTTTATTATGTTGATAATTCCGAAGGATCATCCTTTGTGCCTGCCTACCCTCGATCGTGCATTTTCTACTTCCTCTCTCATCGGTATTGATGATGATGAATTAGCTGTGTTTATGAAACGATTTCAAAATTTCCGTCAATCTTTAGAAATTGTTTCCAAAGGAAAACCACATCTAGGGCACGCGATTCAAAGAAGAAAGGTAACCCGTGTTTGCTTCAACTATAGAAAATCACGTCATTTAACTTCTAAGTTTGAGTTTTTGAAAAAGAAAATCTACCCTTAGTATTATTCTAATCCAATGCTCAAATTAAAACGGCAACGGCAAAGGAATTATATTACTAGCCCATAGCCCATCTTTCCCTTAGTCGCCGCCATTGGCATTCTTTACTCGGAGTACTATTTTAGGCACGGCAAACTCTTATGTGCGGCGGGCACCACGTGCGGCGGGTATGCCCACGGGTCGGCCCGCCCGCTCCATGCTTAACCCGCCCGGATCCATCCCTTCCTCCATTCCAGTCGCGACATGTGTCCCTTTTTTCCTTTTTTTTTTTTTCGAAAACGACATGTGTCATTTAAAAAAAAAAAAAAAAAAAAAAAAACCACAATTTCAAAATGCTATATCTTGAGATGTATATGTCAAAAAAAATATTTAAAAATACCATTGTGTTCGTCTCGTCAAGATGAAGAAAACTACATAGGTCATGATATGGTTTGATTTTTTTTTAAAAAAAAAAACATAATTTTTACACACAAAAAGTTTGAGTTGCTCATCAGCTAAGATGTAACACTCTGTTCTGATAAAAGTAACAATTTAATCTTCAAAAAGTAACACTTTCTACTGTTAAAAGTAACAGCATTTTTCACAAAAAAAAAAAAGAAGGTTTGCGTTTCAATTGTTACTTTCTCAATAAAAAATTGTTACATTTAAGAATATAAACTGTTACAATTGAGAAAAAAAATGTTACATTCATTTTTTATAAAATGTAACATTAGTTTAGTTGTCAATCCTATGTTAATTTAGTGAGAAAAAAGTGTTACATTTGAAAAAAATGAATGTAACATTCTTTTATAAAAAGTGTGACATTAGTTTAGTTGTCAATCTTTATGTTATCTTTAGTCTATTGCAGCAAAATTGTGGTACATTTTTGGAAAAAAAATAATGTTACATTTCGTTATAATAAGTGTTACTTTTGTTGGGAGGAAAAAAAGTTGAGGTTGAAAAAAAAAAAAAACAAAAGAAAAGTCGCCCGCCGCACGCCGTGCGGCGGGTGTACAGGAGAGCACCTCTTTAGGCAAAGGAAGTATATTACTCCCACCGTCCATGTTTCCCACTTTTTTTTCTACTTTTCGTTTTTGTGTTTGTTAATATGAGTTAATATGATCTTTAAACAATGATTTTTTATTAATGTAATTATATTAATGAAAATTTAAAGCTTGCTGCCGCAGACAATACTATCAATAACATATTATAAATTTTCATTAGAGTAATTGAATTAACTTAAACTTACAACTCAAAGTTCATTCAAAAAAAAAAAAAATAGATATTATTTTGAGACAATATGTTTTTCTAAAGGGGTCTGATTTATAAGAATAACTCACAAAATTGACATGCTCCTAAAAACATGACAAAAAAAAATCTGGCTAAGATGCATAATAAAGACAACAAAACAAAATCAAAGATTCAAATTAAAGCAACATCTAACTGAAAATAAAAATAAAAATGAAAATGCAGCACGTACCAGAGATAAATAAACACATAAATCATGACTACTTAACAATTGCACAGCCAACCGTTACAACATAGAATGATCTATTACCTGTTGCACATGAAACTGGTTGTCCTTAAATCTGAATGAACTTATTAAGGGCTCTTATTATGAACTCAATGGCATATAAAGTTTCTAGAGTATCACAAACTCTATCCCAGGCGGTACAATAATCAGCTTCGTAAGCACAACTGATTTCCTAATAAGATAGCGAACAATATCAAAGTCACATTTATACCCACACCACCCAATGAATTCCACCACCTTCAAGCATTCATGTACCCGTTTTTCAGTCTTCCTCCATTCACAGTTTGGCAAGTCATGAAAACGCTTTCATGTAGAGAGGAGAATCAATTTGTTAATAGAGGTTAATTTACCTATAAAATGATAGATATTTAAATCGATTGGTCCAGAAAAATGAATGGCGAGGGTGAATATACATTGGGAAGTTTAATCATTAAAAGACGTAAGCGTCCTTGGAACTCAAGATAAATATAATCACATAATTTGGCTGAGCATGCCCAATAAGATTATATCACATGTAGAAGGTCAAGCCAAAATCTAAAAAGTTTGATTATGACAAATTAATAGAAAATCCAACAAGAGAGAGTGAGAGAGAGAAAAGATAGTGAGTAATTTGCATTATAGTAGGGAGTATAGACAGAAGTAGACTCCCTTATTAAGAACAAAAAAAAAAGGGAAGGGTGTTTAAGATTTAGTACCATTAATGTAGACGGCTCCATATAATGGACCTGCCAAAAAAATAAAAGGTAACCGTGTGAACATAACGAGCACAACCATTACAACAGTATATAGTCACACACAATTACTTATGTTTTGACATTCTACTTTCCAAAATATAAACAAAAAAAATCGAAAACATCCAGCTTCTAAAAAAAAACCATGGGCCACAGAAAAAAAGAAAAAAAAATCATCTCTGAGTGAGACTGAAAGCAGCAGCATTAGCCAACCAATTCAAGGGGTCAAAGACATTCATAAGAAACATCCACAGAGAAATGCAATGAGATCTAGGGCACTAATGACTTGGGACTTGCATAAATAACTCTAGACAGCTAGGTAAAAAAAAAAAACAGAGCAAAAAAACAAATAATTTCCGTTGCAGTCACTGTTAAGGTCCCTTTTAAATTAGATTATATTCACGCACACAGGCGGTATAAATTGCAAAGAGATCATTACAATACCAAGGGTTAAACGTGAAAAAACAGAGAAATGAGATTGATATGTTTCATTGTAGTGCCTACGAAATTCCATTTCTTTAAATAGGTCGGGCTGAGCCAGCACTTCTTGAAGCCAAAAGGTTTCGGGTTCTTATCTAAACGATCTTTCTCGATCTATCCCCCTGGCCCTCATTCTTCGAGAACGAAATATTGGAACCTAATTTGATTTCAGTCACCTACAGCTAGTTGCTCTCTATACACTAGTTTTGTTTACTCCTTCAAGCAAACGATCTCCTCCCTCTGTTCCAAAACGAAATCCCCACTTTTTTCGCCACTACTACGAATCAAGGTTCTAAAAAGTAGGCGGTCGCTAGGCGCTGCAGCAACGCCTATCGCCTAGGCGGGGGTCTAGACGGAACTTAGGCGGGGCCGAGAATTCAGAAATAGTTATAATATCCTAGGCGGGACTTAGGCGTTTCATGAATGCCTAGCGCCTAGGCGGCCTATACAGACGTCTTTTAGAACACTGCTACGAACTAATTTTGTGCAATAACTTTAGGTTGATTTAATTAAATTAATGAAAAGCTAAAATTTGTATTGATACATCATCAACAATACTATCAATAACAACTTTAAGATTTTCATTGGGATGATCAAATCAACCCAAAATTATTGCTCAAATTTCATTCGTAGAAACAACAACAAAAAAGTGGGAAGATCATTTTGGAGTAAAGAAAGGAAACACGAAGTCAACCCCAAATAAGTTGCCATCAATTTTACTTTTGTCCCAAAACAACTCAAGCAAGAATGGATACTCAGTCATCTCGGTACAGATATCATACACCGCCTTATCAGAATTATCAAACAATGGGCCAAACAGTTGCAAAATGTGCTGATAGAAACCTCCTGAGGCTACTGCTCATAAAAATAAAAAATGACCTTCAAGAGAGTTGTGAAATTAAATATGACCAAGATTTTGGATTAGATGGATTCACATATTGATTCTTTTTGTCCCATAAGACTAAAACGAATGTCACTTTACAGTATTTAGCAGAACAAAATCAGTTGATTATTGGGCCATGTCATTTGTTCATGCACATGATACTGTCTACACCTATGTATAGATCGAAAAGGTCAAGCTTGTAGTGACTTTACTTCAATAACATCTTTATTGGCAAACTTAATGCGCAAGAAGTGGAACTGCGAATTAGAAGAAAATTCTAAATCAAAAATTAAAGATACAATCTGGTCAAAAAAAAACTTAATCAAGAAAAGCCATTACCTCTAGATCGTAGCATAGTTGGCTTCTAGTTATGATGTCGCCAGAAATTAAAGATTTATTTATTTAAATGCCCATCGTATTGAGCTTGGCCTGTAAGTATTACTGAGTTTGATAAATCAGGCCCGTTAATAAATAATATGGCGAGAAACCTCCACAGCTAGCCCAATATGAGGCCCACTTGAGGTATTCTCCGGCATAGAAAATATGAGCTGCTTGGTAACGGCTTGTATGCCGCACATATTCAGTATGATATGTTTATTTACGTAAACACCTTGTGTAAAGTGGTCCCCACAATATCCGATCAATAATAACAGAATGTGTCAGGAATTAACGTCCCTGCATGGAAAAGCGTGAGAACCAATCAGAGAAGGACAGCTGGAAATATTCACGAGCATCACATGGAAAGGTCATGCGCAAGGCACATGACGGGAAGCACGTGCGGTGCACCTGACATCAATGCACATGAGGGAGCTTTCGTTCATTTTGACAGGTATGTGGAAGTACGCACACACAGTACACCTTTCTATTTTGTACTTAGAGATTATTCCGTGAACTGATTCTCACGCCGGAGGGGCTTCTGCCGGAGAGCCCCCGGCGCAGTTTACGTTTGTCTCGTGTGTGTAGGTCTCAATCAAAGAAAAGGCTGATTTCCTTCAGCTAGACTCAAAATCCGTTGCTATTCGGATTTCTCCATTTTTTCCGGTAGCATCAGTTGGTTCCATTACCGGGAAACGGTTTGTAAGCGCACTATGGTTCAAAACACTCCAGTGAAGAATATGATTGTTGGGTTTTTATCAGGCCAGCCAGCAGGTGTCGGTGGCTCAACCCCAGCTGGACTTTAGGGCAAATTGCAATTTAGTTACCTGAGTTTGTCATCATGTTTCGATTGGTTATCCAATTTTTATTTGTTACAATTTGTTTACTGAATATGTTTTTTTGTTGCAATCAGGTGTAATTTTGGACAGACCGTTAAAAAACTAACGAAAATAGATGAAAAACGTAACAAACTTTTTTTAAAATTGCATTGATCACCCCTACAATTTAGATTATCCTACTACTCCCCATATGTCTTAACGAATGTTAAAAAACTAACATCAATTTGACATGTGCATATCAAATGATGGGTATTTTAGAAATTTCTCATTTGATCATATTCATGTGCATGTGCAGTCATTTATATGTGCAAATTGCTTATTTACCCCTCATATAATTTGTTCAGTTCAAATCAATTTGACATGTACATTTTTTATACATAATATTTTAAATTTTCATTTGTACATTTCCCTTTAGATTTTAATTTTAGGATTTATTTTTCAAACTTAAAATATCATTATTTTAATTGACAACTAGTGTGAATTAGATTAATGCAAAATTATGTTAGTATTTTAACATTCGTTAAGAGCTAGAGGATGTAGTGAGATAATTTAAAGTGCAGGGGTGATCTTTGCAATTATGAAAGAAGTTTGTTACGTTTTTCATCCATTTGCGTTACTTTTTTAACGACCTGTCCAAAATTACACCTGATTGCAACAAAAAGACATATTCAGTAACCAAATTGTAACAAACACAAATTGGATAACCAATTGAAACATGATGACAAACTCAGGTAACTAAATTGCAATTTGCCCCTTTTTTTTATCCTTTTCAAGCAAATTTAGGTTAAAAGAGGTTTTTTAAGGCTATTATATATGGACTAATATCTAAATTTAGCCATTTACTTTTTTAAAAAAAAAACATAATTTTAGCCCTTTACTTAAGGAATTAGAATTATAAATGACTTTAGTATATTTTTATTTTTATAATTTTCACTACTATAAGAAAATTTTATTATTTTTAAATGATAAACAAAATTTACTTTGATATTTATTATGTGTTTTTGGTTAATTAAAATATACATTCTTTTATTAATATATATATATATATATATATATATATATATATTTAATTTAGGAGTTGTAAAGTTTTTAACAAAATGAGGTCAACATAAATAATTATTGAACTTTATGGGTAAGAAATGCAAGTTTCAAATAAGCTCGTTAGATTTTTCATTAATTTTGTTAGCTTCCATCCATTATCATCCAAAAAAACACTCATTTCGCCACAAAATGTGAACATTAGGCACCAAATTTCCAAAATTATAATATTAAGACCTAAATTGCAACTACTATGAAACTTTGGGGGCACTAATGTGCTATTTGCCCTAAATACTCACATAGTTTGCTAAAGCCTACATACACCCGAGGCACAAATCAAAAATTCTTACAAACCCAAAGCTGCTTGACTCATTCAAAAAAAATTAAATGCCCAAAATACCCCACCTCTTTAGACAAAACCCTAAACTATCCTCCCTTCCTCTCATTCAAAGACACTTACACACACCGACACACATTTTCTTTCTAAACCTAAACTCTCACTCACTCTCTCTACCACATGCGGCTTCATTTCACTGGCAACCTAGGGTTCTTCACACCGGCGGTGGCCTACAGCTCCAGCGACGACACTGCCGTATCTTGTCCTTTCTAGATCTGACTGGAGACGTTACTTTGGTGCCTCCAGATCAAATCGCCGAGATTTTCAAAGTCTGGCGTCTTCTTACTCCGGCGACCTTCTACCTTCTATGTTTGGCACAATCGTCCTAACCCTGGCGCCGCCTCCGTTCTGCAACTCTGACATCACTTCCCTACCTAGATATGGCTTAAACTTTCCAAATCTTGCCAGAATTCGCTTCACCGACCAATACTCACCTCTATACCCTTCTGTTACTCCTTTTCTACTCCTTCTCTCCTTTCTCTACAAACACCTCCTCCCTTACTTTCTTCAATTATTCTTTTGTTTTCCATTGAGTTGCTTTGCCCTAACTTAGTTTACTATGTAGACGCTTAGGAAAACCCTAACTTGGTTTAAGGGACAAACTTTTCCTTTGATTGTCTATTTGTTTAGAGTCGCCACCCGCGTTTATGAAAGACGCGAGAAAACCTTCTTACCTTAGAAAACCAAAGATTCAAAAGATGTACGTGAGTTAGGTTACGGAGTGGGAAGGGGTTAGGCACCCACTTCGCCCGGCCTTAAGACCGGTCTTGCAATTAGTGTTCTATGTCTAAAATTTTTTAGTCCCTCCTATACTAATAAATTTAAAGAGTTTAAGTGTTGGGTTTTGGGGCACCATGCGCAGCGGAAACGGCATATGAAAATAAAAACCCAAGAGCCCTGAATCCGTTCATGATGATTAAATTAATATGAGAAAAAATTAGAATACTAACCGTTGTTATGCTTCAAAATTTTCTCCAGGTGATCAAGTCTTCAATAGCAGGATCACGAACTTTATGTGCTAAAGCGGACACCCTCTATCGGTATCGACACATCGAATCGGACTCAAGAACACCTTCTTGTTTGACTGCTAGGTCTATGCTTTGAAGAACTTGAAGAAACGATTTCTTCCTTGGGATTATTTTGCCTCATAGAATTATGTAGTTTTAATGATTCCAAATCATAAAACTAATAACCCTCTCTCACTATATGTTATTGTTTCTCAAACCATGGCTTTTGATTTCTAAAATCAAGCTCTTGGTTTCACAAACCCGAATGCCCTTTTTATATAGTGAGTAGTGACCTAATCTTGGTAGGTTTTGGACATCTTTTTGTGCAAGAAAAGAAAACCTAGAAAAATCTGTCATGGGGCGAAAGTGGCCGCGTGGCCAACATTTCCAGAAGGCAAAAGTGGCCACGTGGCCAAGTTCTCTTCTAGGCAAATGTGGCCGCGTGGCTATGTTCCTCCCATGGCACATGTGGCCGCGTGGCCAAGTCTTCCCGTGTCATTTTTCAAGCTTTTTCAATCCGGTTCTGCGTGTGTGACCCAATAGGATTGTACTATGTTGGCAACGGCCCGATATAATCAGAACTCATAAATCATAAGCGGACTTTAGCAAGCCATTATGATTACCCAAATAGTACAGCTTCAATAGTCCGAAGTTTCCATAAATAGAATATATCACAATCCCTTTGTCACACAATATCATATTGGACATAAGTCATAGTCCACGTCAACTTATATTGTTCAATGTTTTTCTCGATCCCAAGTAGATTGATATGAGCAAATGACATCGATCTCATCAATTCATTTGAGCGTGGCCACGCATTTGTATCAATCTCACTTATCGAGTGGCCTAAGAAGATATCTCTCTGAAGAGGGACAAATCCCATCCTGACTTATCATTCTTCCCTACAAGAATCCGATTATTCCAATCATAGTATTTATGACTACCTGGTTAAGGGTAGCGTTTAACTATGTCAAACATAACGTTTATCATGTGGAAGGCCATAATGATCTCAGGTCTAAAGATATCAAATGATATAACTATATGAGATTTAATTATGACATTTGACCATGACATAAATCTCATAGTGGGTCATGTCCAATACTTGTTCACCAACAAGTACCCATAAGTTTAATTTGTATCACATACACATGATCATCATATAATCATCAGTTAAACTTATACTAGTTCTTCATAAGTACTAGGACGGGGATTATTATAAGAAACATGCAAAACATATAATAATCCAAGGTGTTATCTCTATAACAAATGAGAACATGACATAACGTAAGGCCTTTGTCAATGGCTTATGGCATAATCTCCAACAATCTCCCACTTGCACTAGGCCCAATCAACATGTTGTTGGGTTTCCCTTGTAACATGCGCAACGGAATTAAGCATTTAAAATTTATGAAACCCAAAACCCATAGATCCATTCATATGATTAAATCAAATACAACATAATGAATACTAGAATACTAACCCTTGATGCCTTTGATTTTGCAACCTTGAATTCGATGGAGGCTTGAAATCTTGATCACGAACAAAGCAAGAATCACGAACTATGAAGATGATAAGTTTCACCCTCTAGCGGTATCCACACCACGAATGAATATCAAGAACACTTGATCTTGGTTGCTAGACCAAATTGTGAAACACGCTTTCACAATGTATAGAACTATATGGAATTATTATGTGTGTGTGAGCTATTCTTGTTCTTCAATCTAGGGATTTCTTAGAACAAAAATCATCCTCTCAAACCATTGGAGGCACTCACAATCAACTAGGCTAATTTTCCTTTATGGCTGGTGAAAAAGACTTTATATAGGTCCTAGTCATTAACCCTTAATAACCTAGGATTCCTAAATCCCGTCACCCAATTAAGGAAACAAGTTTCTGGCCAAGCAGCTCTGGCACGGTCGTGCCCTAAAACTGGCACGGTCGTGCCAATAGGTGCGAGCCATATATACCTTTTCTGATTATTGGCACGGTCGTGCTTTATAACTGGCATGGTCGTGCTAAACACTTTAGCACGATCGTGCCCTATAATCGGCACGGTCGTGCCAAACACTTTGGTACGAAGTGATTGATTTGAAATGACGGCTCATTGCCTCGATCAATTCAGAAACATACGAGTTTTGAATGGTCCGTTGAATGTGAAGAGATTTTAAGGGTTAAAAGAGCAATTAATTTCTGCAGCTACTCAGACATTATCTTCTAAGACGGGAAGATTTGCGATATACAACGATACATCAGATAAGGGCTGGATTGCGTGTTAATGCAACATTGGAATGAAAATGTGCACACTTTGTGAAAAATCATGAAAAAATCATCGCACTCATAACCTTGAATCTGCGAAAGTTATATTTTCGTTAGACCTTCGGAGACACACGTCAGTTATATTTGCGATGAAGTTTTTGCGGCATTATCTATAGTGAATTCTTGTGGGGTACACAGCGATCAGAAAGAGTTTTAAGTAACTATTCACACATAAAGAAATCAATTTGTGACATAGGAGATTGTTGGAGACGCTAAAAATTTTAGTTGTACTATCTTCTACCACCTCGAGAAAGCAATTGTTTTAAAGGATACATAAAGTGGAAAGAGTTCGATAATTTTGGCTTCTCTCATCACAAGACGAAGACCCTGTTGTGGAATAAAGATCTTATATATCAGTTGATATACGAAAGATAATAGTAGATGAATAAAGGCATATTAGTGGATTTACATAATCTAGATTAAGAAGTCAATTTCAACGTTCGTCGAAGAGATTTGCACAAATGATGGCACAACTTTCATTGTTAGAAATTGTTAACGAGTCATAAATAGAGGATTTGAATTTGACTATTATCAAGAATAAACTTCAACTCTGTGAGATATCCGACCTTCCCTTGATTTTGATGGAGTAATAAAGATTTATAATTAATGGTCTATTCTAGCGGATATTGATCGAAAATATGAAGCAATGAATGAAGATGTCAAATTCAACTAGACGGTTAACTTTGACAATACCAGAATGTACATGGATTTCCATAATCACTACTAAATATGAAGAGTGAGATCGGTGAGTTGTAGTTTGAGTTTGAGTTTGTATGAAATAGTTTAGTATGTCAACAAGTAACGTCTAAACAGCAGAGGTCTCGAGGGATCTAGCAACCACTCCCTATTCTTGGGTAGAAATGAGAAACACATTGCGATGAGTTTTGTTTTGAGATTTTCTATAACCTCGGACAGATATGTTTCATATGGATTATCGTGGATCAATGATGAAATCTGTTATGTTCTTAGCAGTGCAGACCACCTATACGTTAAAAATACTTGCATGATTGTATGTGAGAGATAGTTAGATTGAAGAATATTTCACATATCACTTTTAAAGAGATATTTAGCGGATCCATCTCTTATTTGATATGAACAAATTCAAGGCAGCCAAATTTCTTATACGTAGAGTTACAAGTTCAAATTATGAATCAGAAAGAACAAACTTTGAAAATGAAGATGATTTCAGTAGTCAAAAGTCTTATGGAGAAACCATCTAGTTAAAATGAGTATTTGAGAATTCGAAGAAGGAATGAAAGTTATTATCAGTTATTTGAAACATCGCGTATTTAAATTCAGGGACTGAATTCTTTTAAGGTGGGGAGGATGTGACGCCCCAGTTAAACAATCTATATTGCATGTATATATTTAACACTTTTTATATGAGTGCATTAGTGGATAACTTGGATTTGCATTTTATAAATTATATTATTATTTGAATATAATAAATTAATAATTAGTGCAACTTATTTTGGGTCAAAAGGAGTAATACTTTTGATTTTGATTAGTACAACTTATTTTGAGACGGAGGTGAGTACTTTGTTTAGGACGGAAAAAGTAACTTTTTAAATATAACTCATTATTGGGACGGAAGGGGTAGTAAATTGTTAGATAGACTTTGTTAGATTGTACCATCTATATGTGCCATTTATCATATGTTATGATTTAGGGGTAAAATAGTAATTTGGTTAAAATGGAATAAAATAAAAATAAAAAGAATACAGATAAAGAAGAAAAGAAATGGCTGTGTCATTGAGTTTGGTGGGGCACGTGGAGCTATTAGCCTCCTTGTGAATAAAAAGAAAAGAGAAATTAAAAGATAAAAAGAAATCACAAAGAGAAGGCACATACATACAGCATAGTGAGATAGGTGTTTGGCTGATAAGAATAGAGAGAAAACAGTGAAGGCGTTGGAAGTGTAAGAAATTGCAAACAAAAAATCAGTATGTTCGGTGTTTTATACTGTGTGTACCGTATGTTCCTTGTTTATGCTACGGTGTGGGTGTGTGTCAATATTTGTAGGTTTATTTAATACTACTAAAATACTAATTCATGAAATTGAGGTAGTATATGACGCGGATCTTTTAAGTAGAAATTTCATAACTCAAGTTTGGTCGTCATGTCCATGTTCTGAAGCAGTATGTACTATGTGTGTGATGTTTCTTTCTATCTTGCTGGTGTGTAAGTTTTGATGGTAATTAGTGAAATTGAGTTGGGGTTTAAATGTTTTAAATATTTAGTTTGTCAATTTGTAGTTTTGATCAATGTTATGGTTCATTTATAGTTTAGTGTATAATTTCGGGTACATATGCCATGTTTGTAGAATCAACAATGGATGCTTGACTCTGTTTATGGAGTTGATAAAGCTGATTTTTGAATTTCCTACATACTCCCTAAATTTTATGAAATTCCAGTTTGGTCCCTATTTCGGTAAATGTTTTCAGATTAGTCCCTGTGTCGTTAATAAAACTAGTTAAGCCTTAGTAACTCATAACTTCTTCGTTTTTAATCGGAATAGTGTGATTTTTGAGTCCAACTTGAGTAATTTTTCGAGAGCTTTTCGATGGAAAAGGTTTCAGAAGCATATTGATTATGTATTTTGCACAGAATCTCTGTTCTGACAGCAGTGTGGGATGAATTGGTTTGAAAGTTCATTAATATTAGAAAATTCATATCTAATTCATACTAACTCGGAATTAATTGATTTTTGAGTCTAAGTTTATTAATTTTTCATGCTCTTTCCATTTAAGTAGTTATCTGGTATCAAAACTTTATGGAACTATCTCAGATTTGTTATTTTTGGGACTGATATAAATTAAGTCACCTTAAAAGTTATTAAACTTAAATATTTGATAGTAAATACCTATGTATTCGGAATTTGATGCTTCTTGGGTATAAGTTGAGATTTTCTGACGATGCATTCCATCTATGATAGCTAAGAATGTATAATTGTATTCATGTTCTCAATAATGATGTAGTTGTTATAATGTTGTTATAACTTGTTATTTAATAATGTTTGAATATTTCTCTATGGTTACTAACTCTTGTACATTTATGTCTTTGATATGTTAGATTGAGAAGTTTAAGCTACATTGATTACTTTGTTTTGGACTAGCTCGGATTCGAGGTAAGGGTCTTGTCAACCTAGTACCCTTTCATTCTTTGGCTTCGGAATTATTGAATCAGTTTGCTTTGTTATTCGTGATCGTTTATTGGATCAACTCATTTGGATTCGGATATTCGTTTTAGCTACTCTGCCATTTACACTTTGAGTATTTGATATTTGAATTCCTCAACAAGAGATAACTTTAACACCGGTTGTTATATTTGTGACTCACAGTCATAGTATCATTTGCGCAAGTGATACTATGATGAAGAGTCAACTTTGACTTTGGGCATTTGGCCAGCTCAAGTGTAGTGGACTTTGACTTTGGAACTTTGATTCGGAATTTGATTCGTTTGTAATCTTTCGCTCTTCACTTATATATCGGGTGGTTGGGTTCGTTATTGCTGTTTGTTCTTGGTGGGTTTGTATACAGTGCCACACACCTTTGTGTTGGCAAGTCTCTTACTGGGCAATTTGTGCTCACCCTTTTCGTTAACCCTTTCCCTTCTAGGTGGAGTGTCGTTGAGACATGAAGGTTTTGCAGTAAAGTTGTGAAGCTTGAGTGGGACTTACGTCTTTAGATACATGTATTGTTTTTGCTATGTATAGATAACTTTTGTAAAGTTGTTACAATTTTAGAGTTTGTAAATATTTGAGACTATTCAGGTTGAGTTTTGGTCAGAGGATAGTTGCTCTGATGTACTCACTTTGAGATTTTGTATTGTATCATTTCAGTTTGTTTATAAGATGAGGAAAAATTCAGTTCTCATTTTGGGGTTTTGATTGGTATTCGGTTTTGTTCGTCACTTCTCGAGGTTCGTCCAATGTCGGACTTCGGGGCGTGACATTATACGTCTCTCTTATCAATGATTTCTCGAACGATAAGAAAAAACCTAAGTATGTGTTTGGATTTAGGATGTGCCCTTGGTTCCTTTGCTTGATTAATAACACCAGTATTATTACTAATAAGGTCTATTGGATTAGCA
Organism: Campanula takesimana; assembly: GCA_026119855.1. Classification (NCBI taxonomy): domain Eukaryota; kingdom Viridiplantae; phylum Streptophyta; class Magnoliopsida; order Asterales; family Campanulaceae; genus Campanula; species Campanula takesimana. The sequence continues at coordinate 92,731 of JAOWBW010002188.1, read as the reverse complement.
ATGCTAGGAACCATCTCAAGTTCACCAATGAACTTCTTAATCCAAACCACTTCCTTTGCAGCATCCAATGCAGCAATATACTTAGATTTAGTATGTAGAATTTAGTGACTGTACTCTGCTTGGAACTATTCCAACTTACAGCTTCACTATTTAACACAAAACTCGATTGCGATCATCTATCATCTTTGTTGGTTTGGAAGCATGCATCCGTGTACCCATATACAACGAGATCATCTTCCATCCTTACATGGATCAAAACCCGAATCTTTAGTCCTTTTCAAGTACTTAAGAATCTCTTTAGCAGTCATCCAATGACTTTCACCGGGGTCGGATTGACATCTTCTCGTCATGCTCCAAGCATAAGATACATCCAGCCTAGTACATATCATGGCATACTCGATGGATCCATTTGTCGAAGCATTTGGCATCTCACTCATTTTTCTCATGCTCATTATGTCTTAGGACATTGAGTCTTGCTTAGAGAAACTCCATGTAACACTGACAAGTGTCCTCTCTTAGAATTTTCCTTGCGGAATCTTCTAATGACCTTGTCAATGTATGTACTTTGGCTTTAAACTAATTAGCTTCCTTTATGCCAAGGACATATGCGTTTCACCCATATCTTTCATTGCGAAGCACCTTCCCAACAAAATCTTTACAGACTGACCTGTAGGAATGTCGTTTCCAATGAGCAATATGTCATCCACATATTTAAATAAGGAGTAGCACTATGCTCCCTGTAGACACCCCGCTTTGGACCCTCACCCCGATTGCATACATAGTATTTTTATTTAACTTGTTTTTGTTAATTTTTGTTATTTCCGTTAAGTTCCTAACTGATTCCGTTAGTTTTGGACTAAATTGCATAACAGAGTTAACTTTTAGAGTCATTCTGTCATTCTGTTATTTCCACCCGCGGGCGCCTCCGACACTGTCAACGGGCCGCGCGCGCTTCTCGCCCCAAAGGCCGGACCCGCGCGCTTCCCACTTTGGCAGTAACGGATTGTACCTTATTTCCCTCCCTTTTCTTATTTACAAATATCTTCTTTAGTCAAAAACATCTTTCTTGATCATAAACATTTACTAGCTTTTATTTGTAACCTCCCAATCCCACATTTCTAGCCTTTTCATAAAACAAAATATTTCATTTTTATTTTCTTTTATTTGTTTCATCTTCTTTTATTCATTATTCTATTTATCTTATTTTCTATTGGTCAATTCCATCTCACATGGATTGACCATTTTCCCTCCAACCTTTCCCTCTCCTTTCTACCTATAAAAACCCCCTTCTTCTACCTTGGAAGGGGACACTCTTTTTGGACCTTGAACTTTGAACTTTCTCCCTACACAAACTCTACACCATTCTCCCTACACAAATTTCCCCAACAAAAGTTCTAGCAACTAAACTCTTCACAAATTTCTACACAACAATTTCTCTACAACAACTCCAAGTCAAAGTTTGAAGTCCTCTTTTCTAAAGGTACACTTCTTCTTCTTCTATTTTATTTATGTCTTTTTAGATGTATGCAATCCCACCAAATGGGACATGACCAAATGACCACTTTATTACATTAAAGTTGGTCAAGGTCATCTCCTACATTTCAATCTCTACTTTAATTTCCTATCCATTTCTTAATGTAATTGTTTAGTATAATTGTTACATGTAATCTTTAGCATAAATTAATAAATAAAACAATTCTCTTTTATTTCTCTTTTATTTCCCTTTTCTTTTCACTTTAATTGTTAGCACTTTTTATTGAAGGACATTTAACATTAGAACACCAAAAGTAGCAAGACCCGCGTAAGCGGGGCGGAGTGGGTGTTTAAGTACTTCCCACTCCGTCACCTAACCCCCGAACCCTTCTCTCCCGAATCTCTGGTTTTCGTACAAAAATTGGCTTTCTTTAGGTTTTCTCGCATTCCTCTAAAAACGCGGGTGGCGACTCTTAAATCAAGTAGACATCTTAGGTTAATTCACCGCTCTAGCCAAGCCGTGGTTCCCTGGGGTATCTACAGTGGCGACTCCGCTGGGGACATAGAGGGTTAAACTTGCATTTCCTGCTTTTGGTGTTCTTATATCTGTTTTCTGGGCATTCTGGTAAAAAGGGTAGGAAGCGCGCGCCTCCGGCCTTCTTGGCCTAAAGCGCGCGCGTCCGACCCTTATTACCAGAATCGTCCACCTTCCATCTTGTCCTTCAATTCCATATTTCTGTGCTAACAAATTTCTGTAGGGGAAAGTTACATAATTTGGGACCAGGGCAATCCCCTGAGTCCGCGGTTTCTTCTGACATTCTGACAGGTACCCCAGATGCGCGCGCCTCCCACATTCATGGCGCAATGCGCGCGCTTCCCAGTAACTGCCCTGAGTCGCGCGCTTCTGGGTCATTTTCCAGAACAGAACAATAAACAGAACAATGAACAGAATGGGCAGTTTTGACAGTGTGTGGGCACCGGGCCTGCATACACCCCCTTTTACTTTTGTTTATTCATTTTTATCGATCACACGGGTGATTCGAAAGTTGTAAATTACGTGCTTATTTGTTTTTTTTAATTCCTTTGGAAAAAAAAAATTGTCACTTGTTAGACCTCACACTACGCGCACAATTCATATCACTGCTCACTATCGAGTCGCACAAGTCCAACCCCAAACTCGTCGAGGCCCGTCCTAGGAAGTTTCAAGCTCCACTCGACCTTGACTCTTCCGAAGCGGTAAACCTCAGCCCGTGGCGTAGTTCACGACTACATGCCGGGGGTGACCTTTAAGCCTCTCTTTAGCCGAGCACAAACCACACAATTCTAGTTAGGGTCTAACACTCCGTGACTCAAGTCGGTTTCCATGTGCCGAGATTTCCCTAAACTAACGTCTTCAAATCATACATGCCACTCGTTGTTTTGGACGAAATAAAACTCCGTCCCCAAGTGGTTATAATGGACGAAAATAAAAATTCGTCCCCGCATGTATGCTTTACTACATTAATTTAGTTTAATCCCGACACATGTAGGATTCACAAGCGTGGTGGAATCCGATGAGTATATGGGACCGCGAGATGGTCTATATACTAGTGTGACGATTCCACTATTTCCTAGAAACCCCAAAAAGGACCACGTCCTTCCGACTTTTGTAAATAAAAAAAAAAAGTCATTTTTCTTATGTGGTTGAGTCTTTTTCCTTTGTTTGTGGGTTAATTATTTTACTCAAAATGTGTTTGTGGAGCCAACCTAAGATCACCGTGTTCTCTCAATAGGTCCAATGGCTTCCAATGGCAACAACAACAAGGGTGAGAACATCTCCGTGTCCAACGAAAGGCTCTTCAACATAATAAGAGCTTTGGGGGAACAAATGGATAGACTTTTCGAGGATGCCCGCCGCAAGGATGATTTGTGGCAAGACCGCCTTGATCTCGAGAGGAAAATTCACAAGGAAGAAGTGTCCGAACTTAAGGCTCGTTTACAAGAGCTCACCGACAGCAAGGCAAAGGTCCACGGTAAAGCACGCTCAAGTGGCTCGCCTCTCAAAAGTCACAAAGGTTCTACCAACGACCGTGTCTACACTCCCCTCCAAGGTATGACCGTCACCAAGGCCTATGAAGATCTCAAAGCAAAGGGACAAATTTCTCCTCTCCAAGGGTACAAGCAACCACAACCATTGCATCGCAACCATGCCCACCACAAGTTGTGTGACTATCACCTATGCATCGGTCATCTCACCGAGGATTGCTTCTCCCTCCGCGACATCATCCAAGATTCGATTGACAATGGTGAATTTACTGTGGGTGAAGAACAACAGTCAGAGAGTGAGAACATGCGAGAACTCATCAAGGAATGGGCTCAGATTTGAAATGGGGCCTCAACAAGAGATCATGCCACAAGGAAGACTACAACGACAATGGGGACTACAACAACAATCTCCGTTTCTCTTTCTCTACCTAGAAATAGGATAAAAAAAGAGTCAAAAGTCCCCTAATGTGTGCATTAATGTTTTCTCTCGTCCAATGTTAAAATTTTGAGTCAATCATTAAATAAAAGTCGTTCTTGTCCTCATACACTCTTCCAAGTTGTTCAATTAATTCTTGGCAAAATGATGAAAAAATGTCTAAACAAGTTTTGGAATGAAGGCCATCGCTTGAACACCTAGGGGCTAAACATCGACGACGGCATCAACAACGAAGACATCAACAACGACGAAATCAAGACAAAGAAAGGTGGAGCAATGATCATGTAGCAAAGTTTTCAAAATGGGGATTTTAAATTTTTTTTTAAAAAAAAAAAAAAAAAAACTCGCTAGGTTGAAATCCTCAAATCAACCTAGGCAAAATTTAGAGCACAAAAAAAAAAAAAAAAAAAAATCCCCCTCAATCAAAGAAGTACAAGATCAACATCATTCCACCAATGAAGGACGAAGCAACAACCATCTCGACGAAAGGAGCATCCACAAGAACTACGGTGACCTGAGCCTCTTCACTAGAGGAACGTAGGCAACCTTCGGGTCCGGTCTCATGCAAGAAAGAAGATATGTTTAGCCCTAGCGCGTTATGGTGATCGGCCTTTATCTCGAACTTGTCAAGACATCTTTGTACGATTCATTTGCCAATGAATTAATCACCAAAAGATTGAACAACTTTCTTAGATTTAGAATCGCTTTCATGTTCCTTGTCGAGTCTAGGGGTTTCTCTTCTTTTTGTGATACTCCCAGCTTCTTGCAATCAAACTGGGGCTTCCCTTCTCTTCTCTCTTAATGACTTACTTGCCTTCGTGAGTCATTCAACAAATATATGCAAAGTCAATACTAGGGACACTTCCCTAGTCGAGTCAATGTCACTCATATTTAGTGACAAGAGGTCTTCACCGCAAAATCACATGTCTTATCTCCTCAGCCAGAGTCAATGCACACTTCCTCATTAATCGAGTAAAAAAAAAGACGCAAAAGAGATGCCCGCTAGATTGAAAACCTGAAAGGGCGGTCTAGGCAAAAAACAGGGTGCGTCATAAAAAAAATGAGAGAGTGAGAGAGAGAAGGGAAAGAGAAATGGAGATCTCCGGCCTTTAAGGAAGACAACTGCACAAGCTCGACATTGGATCTCCTCAACAAATCAATTCCCCACCGAGTCAACTTTGGGATTGCAAAAGGCTCGACAAGATATGGCACCATCAAAGGTTGTCTTGGGTTATCAGCATCATTCTCCAGCAGTGTGCATTTTTGGGTTCATGAAAACAAGGCCAGTGGTAACCAAGACCCATCTGAGAACGAGCCAATCATAAAAGGGCACGAGGTTGAACAAATAATCTCTAGCTAGTCAATGGGCTTGGGCAGCAAATAGCAATAACATGTGTCTCAGTTTTCAAAACTTCTTCAAGTATGTGCTTCTAAATTACTCCGAAAGGCTCCCGAGAAATGGAGTATCTCTTGTCATGTCCTCTCATGTTTGTTCCCTCGCACGAGGATGAGTCACTCTTGCTTTGCTCAACAAATGATGACGCCCTAGGGGCTATGTGACTCAAGAACAAGGGCTTCTTATGCCTCATTTGACAATCAATAAGCCCTAGGGGCTATGCTTGAGAAAGATGTGTGAGACTATCCGCAAAGTCTCTCAAAAGGGATACCAAAAAGCCCTCCTGTCATGTGTGCCCGTGCTCGTTCCCCCAATCAAGGATGGACCTTTCTCTCAATCAATGATGGCACTCTAGGGGCTACGGTCAAGTCTTAAAGGCTCCCTCGGCAAGAAGCAATTCACTTCAATGTCCCCAGCAACATTTGAGGCTTAATACCGAAAGGTCTCAAGGGGCTTCGCAATCTACAATCTTTTGGACTACGGCATTACAGTGATACAAGTAAATGGCAATATTGGGGCTTCGCAATTAACAAGCTTTTGGCCTTTTGGGCAGTGGTACCCGAGCAATGCAATTTGGGAGTAGTCTTATGGCTCCATGAAAGGGATCAAACTTCAATGGTCCCTCAACACTTCCAGTCAAAAGGCCTCTTGGTTTTAAATGAAGGCTCCGATGATATGAATGAATTTGATGATTCTTGTTAGAACTCACAGCGAGATTCTGAAGGAAGTCTTAGAGAAAAGGAAAAAGATTCAATATGCTAGACTCACCCGGCTGAGTTATGGCAGGCAATGCCAATATGTTAACTCTATAAGCAGAGTTACGGCCAATCCCAATGTTTCTGAAATACAGCACCCCTTTCTCCAAGATCAAAAGCACAGGCTGCATCCGAAGATCCGCCGTCGGTTCAACTTAAGAAGACTCAAGCAAACATACCGTTCGAGACTTTTATCACACCAAGACCTTATCGTCTGCAACAACATCACCATCTCCCACGAGACGTCTCCCGAAGACCGTACTACATTTTCACCATGGACCTTCCTCCATTTGGGTATCAACCACAAAAAAGGGCCATCCATCTCCAAACAAGAGAAAGAAGGAGATCGCCTTCAAGAGTTCTTCCCAATATCGCCATCCGCTCCCAACATAATGCTAAGCCGATTCCAAGAAAATTTGAGGCTTCATACCGAAAGGTCTCCACACCCCCACCATCTACAAACTTGATAAGCCCATGACATTTGGGGCTTAGCAATCTCTCAAAGCTTGGTATCAATGATCTTCTCTTGGGGCTTGCCCACGTCGACAACAAAAGACAGTTTATTTGAATGGGCTAAGAGTTGATTCATCTTGGGGCTTCATAAGCCACTCAAAGTTCAGCATTCGAGGGGCTTTACAGTCAGCAACCCCTTGGCATCTCGGCATCGATAGTCCTTTTGAAGCCCCATAAACGACAAATCTCTTGGGGCTAGACATCAATTTTCGTTGGACACACCGGGGCGACAACATTCAAGCGAGGCAATCCGGACTTCGATCGAACATGACTTGATCTTGGGTTGGCTTTACAAACACACAATGGTCAAAATGGTTCACCCACGAACTAAAAAAAAAGTCTTTTTCCCACATGTGTACATATTCTATTCCTACAAAAAGACAAAAAGAATTTTCTTTTTCTTTTTTCCTTGTCCCCTTTCTTGCGCAAAATTATGTGTTTCCTTTTTGCTTTGCTCCTAGCATTCTCCCCCAGCATTCTCCATCATCCTTGAACTACTCTGGTCTGATTCTCTTAAAGGGATACGTAGGCAGCCTTTTGGCACGACCAACCCATCACCCAGAATACCATCTCACCGACACTCCATCAAAGGCAAAAACAATTCATCATCACCAACATCATCATTCTCCATCCACAGCATGGACATCTTCATCAAAAGCATCAAGGCATCCACCACCACAACACTAATCCATCCACGGCAATGGTAAGTGAAGGTATGAATACATCCGAGGCTTCCTCAAATCACACCGCACACAAAATCACTTTCTCCATTCTTACAAAAATTCTCTCTCATGCAAAACTGCCTTCAAATCAAATCACACTACAAGCACAATTTCTCTCATAACTGCCATTTCACATCTTATACATGTCACAAACACATATACCTACAAAGCACACACTTAACAGAACAGCATCTGCAACTCAAGGCACTTCATCCCCAGCAGAAAGTGATCCGCCGTCATCTACGCCTGCATCCCACAGAGTCAAACAATTACAGTTCAATGACAACAACTCGGTCCATGGTGAGCCGCAAAATCACCACCTTTCCATCAAGCAACACAACTATATGACATATAGGCAGACAGAGCCTCGGTTCCCACCATCTGCAAACGGATCCCGCATCAACAAACGGATCCCACATTCAGCAAACGAATCCCGCTTCAGCAAACGGATCCCGCTTCAGCAAACGGATCCCGCATTCAGCAAACGGATCCCGCAATCAGCAAACGGATCCCGCAATCAGCAAACGGATCCCGCAATCAGCAAACGGATCCCGCACCAGAAAAAGGATCCCGCAATCAGCAAACGGATCCCGCACCAGCAAACGGATCCCGCCATCAGCAAACGGATCCCGCATCAGCAAACGGATCACGCCATCAGCAAACGGATCCCGCATTCAGTAAACGGATCCCACCTCAGCAAACAGATCCGCATTCAGCAAACGGATCCCGCATCAGCAAACGGATCCCGCATCAGTAAACGGATCCCGCATCAAGCAAACGGATCCCGCATCAGTAAACGGATCCCGCATCAAGCAAATGGATCCCGCATCAGCAAACGGATCCCGCATTCAGCAAACGGATCCCGCCTCAGCAAACGGATCCCGCATTCAGCAAACGGATCCCGCATCAGCAAACGGATCCCGCATCAGCAAACGGATCCTGTATTCAGCAAACGGATCCCGCCTCAGCAAACGGATCCCGCATTCAGCAAACGGATCCCGCATCAGCAAACGGATCCCGCTTCAGCAAACGGATCCCGCTTCAGCAAACGGATCCCGCTTCAGCAAAATGGATCCCGCCATATCCTTTCTATATTCATAAAGCCGCTCACAAAGGGAGCGCACCCCTATCCTTCGCAAATTTAAAATTCATGTTTTATCGAGTCTTTGTTTTCTCTTGTCGATGTCCTCGGCGGTTGTCTTTCTTTCGTCGACGCGTTTTGCTTTGCAATCCACGTCGCCGAGGGGCTTTGTAGACACCCCGATTTGGACCCTCACCCCGATTGCATACGTAGTATTTTTATTTAACTTGGTTTTGTTAATTTCTGTTATTTCCGTTAAGTTCCTAACTGATTCCGTTAGTTTTGGACTAAACTGCATAACATAGTTAACTTTTAGAGTCATTCTGTCATTCTGTTATTTTCACCCACGGGCGCCTCCGACACTGTCAACGGGCTGCGCGCGCTTCTCGCCCCAAAGGTCGGACCCGCGCGCTTCCCACTTTGGCAGTAACGGATTGTACCTTATTTCCCTCCCTTTTCTATTTACAAATATCTTCTTTAGTCAAAAACATCTTTCTTGATCATAAACATTTACTAGCTTTTATTTGTAACCTCCCAATCCCACATTTCTAGTCAAAAACATCTTTCTTGATCCATTTACTCTTTTATTTGTAACCTCCCAATCCCACATTTCTAGCCCTTTTCATAAAAACAAATATTTCATTTTTATTTTCTTTTATTTGTTTCATCTTCTTTTATTCATTATTCTATTTATCTTATTTTCTATTGGTCAATTCCATCTCACATGGATTGACCATTTTCCCTCCAACCTTTCCCTCTCCTTTCTACCTATAAAACCCCCTTCTTCTACCTTGGAAGGGGACACTCTTTTTGGACCTTGAACTTTGAACTTTCTCCCTACACAAACTCTACACCATTCTCCCTACACAAATTTCCCCAACAAAAGTTCTAGCAACTAAACTCTTCACAAATTTTTACACAACAATTTTTCTACAACAACTCCAAGTCAAAGTTTGAAGTCCTCTTTTCTAAAGGTACACTTCTTCTTCTTCTATTTTATTTATGTCTTTTTAGATGTATGCAATCCCCACCAAATGGGACATGACCAAATGACCACTTTATTACATTAAAGTTGGTCAAGGTCATCTCCCTACATTTCAATCTCTACTTTAATTTCCTATCCATTTCTTAATGTAATTGTTTAGTATAATTGTTACATGTAATCTTTAGCATAAATTAATAAATAAAACAATTCTATTTTATTTCTCTTTTATTTTCCCTTTTCTTTTCACTTTAATTGTTAGCACTTTTTATTGAAGGACATTTAACATTAGAACACCAAAAGTAGCAAGACCCGTGTAAGCGGGGTGGAGTGGGTGTTTAAGTACTTCCCACTCCGTCACCTAACCCCCGAACCATTCTCTCCCGAATCTCTGGTTTTCGTACAAAAATTGGCTTTCTTTAGGTTTTCTCGCGTTCCTCTAAAAACGCGGGTGGCGACTCTTAAAATCAAGTAGACATCCTAGGTTAATTCACCGCTCTAGCCAAGCCGTGGTTCCCCGGGGTATCTACACTCCCACTAATCTTCTTGTGTATACAAGGTTCATCTTCGTTCTTGATAAAACAAAATTCTTTGATTCATCAAAACGGAGATTCCAACTCCCAAAAGCTTGCTTCAATCCATCCAATGGATTTCCGCAACTTACATACTTTATTAAAATTTTCTTTGACTATCAAAACCTTTAGGTTGTATCCAATACATCCTTAAGTGAGTTCCCGATAAGGAACGTTGTTTTGACATCTTTTTGTCACATTTCATATTCCAAATATGAAGATGTGACTATGATAATTCTAGTAAGTTCCTTGCCACCCATGTAAGTTTTCTCCAAGAAAACTTAATCCCTTCCTTTGGTTTTTACACCTTAGAATAAAATGATAAAGTTCCAAACTTGATTATTATACATGGATTGCCCTTTTTAGATTTCATGACTCCAAGTCATTAATATAAATGTGGAGTGGACATTGCATCTTTGATAGGTGGCAAACGTGTCATTTTCAATGAACTTTACCTCAATACTTTCTATTTTGAAATATCCAATATTTCTTGTTATAGATTGTATCATATCATGTACGCAAGTACTTTGTATAACTTTGAACGGACTTTTCACGACTCCTTGTGAAAACTTGTTCAACTTCCATCTTAGGTTAAATTATATTTTCTAGGTCTCGAACCATTCGAGATATATTTTACTCCCACTGATTCTTTCAGAGATAAACCATTTATCTAGAAAAGTACCATCATAAGCAACAAACCATTTGTTTCTTACGAGTAAAATATTATCCTTAAGTTTCCTTAGGATATTCCATGAAAATATATTTATTAGATTTAAATGTGAGTGTGTCCCAGACAACTCCTTTTCAAAAGGTCTCATGGTCTTAAATCTTTATGAAACACAAACTGAGTTTTCTTTCACCTTTTAACCTCTTTTGATGGAACTCAAATTAGTATAATTATAGCGGTCTCCAATGTATAACCCCAAAATAAATAATGGAAGATCAATTTGACTTTATCGTCTAATGAACCATATCCAATAAGATTCTTTATCTCCATGTAGACACATCATTCCAAATGGTGTTCTTGGTGGAGTTAATTGTGAAACTATTTCACAATCTTAACGATGACTATCAAAATCTTGGTTTAATTATTCATCATCTTGATCTAGTCAGAATCTTTGAATAGTTTTACCAAGTCCTTATAAAATTCTCTTTTAGTATTGCTACTTAATGCACCATATACATCGAAATATATTAGGTCAAGTAAGATGTTAGCCTTTTACCAATCATAGTAAAAGAAGTCTTGGTCCAAGTAAATAAGTCTTGCATAAATCATATGATTCCAAATCATATGACTTTAAAACTCCGTCCCATGGAATTTTAGATATTCATTTCTTATTTATTTGATCAAAACAATAATGCATAAGAAATTTAATTTTCATGTTATAGTCTCAGTTATTATTTTGTTCTTCAAGATTTAAGATATAAGATTTATTTATATGACAACAAAATAAAGTAAATCATAATAAATAAATCACTTTTCTTATTCCAAATAATAAATAAATATCCTTCATTATCTTATAACAAAACAATATTTTCTACTTACTAAGTAAAGTCACTTTACAAGTGTTCTACGAATAATGTTGCAATCATTGCATCATTCCTATTCATAGATCAAACTTTACTATAAGTAGTCTTTCAATTTACTAATTATTGCACATTTATACAAATGTGGGACCCATATCCGGTATCTAATACCCAATAATTAAAGTTAGAAAGATTAACTTATAACATAGATATTCCGAGTGGTAGTCCCACTACCATTCCCTTTTTTTTATCATCCAAAATTTTGACTACAATTCTAAATGGTCAATCCAATTGCCACTTTACCAAATTGCATCAATTAAAGTTATAATTTTAACCACAATTATTTCCTTTAGGTTTGACAAGTCTGTCATACCTTTCCTTAGGCATTTGGCCCCTTTCCATCATGAACCATGAGCACTGGAGAACCATTCTCCACTATCTTCATCTCCACAGTTTTAAGCATGTCATGCAACTCGGAGAGATTCTTTTATGCATTCCAAGCATGTTATAGTTCATCACAAAGTGATTATAACTCTTAGTCAATGAATTTAAGAATGAGATCCGTCGCTTGCTCCAATCCAATTGGACAGCCTAGTTTCTCAAGATGCTCTACGTAGCCTTTCTTTTAAGCATGTGAGGTTCCACTTGTTGCCCTTCACTCATTTCGCAATAAGTGAATGCAACAATGATTTTATACCTTTCTTGCTTAGATTGCTCTTAAACCATGTCTCTTAACTCCACGCTTATCTAATAAGCTTCCACAAGTTCCAAACTTTGTTGGAGTTTTGAGCACATAATCGCGAGCATGAGACAACTCACATTCCTAGAATCATACTCATGTTTCTTGTGATTGTCTCTTCCACCCTAGGGGCATTGGCTTTGGGTTCCTTTGGGAATAGGCCTATCAAGAATGTACAACCCTTCTTTTTGCCTTAGAACGATTCTTAGGCTCAGGATCCAATCCATGAAGTTTGTACCATTCTCTTGAAGCTTATCCTTAACAAGGATTGATCGCAATGATATTAAGTTAGTTATCATTATCTACAAATCATGCAAAAATTCCAAAATTTTACAAGTACCAATCTCATTAAAGAGATAAATAATGTATTCTCAAAAAATACTCCCACTAAATTATATAATCTTCTTTTACATCCAATGTATAATATAATTTAAATGGGCTAAGATCCAACTTTAATTTAATTTCAAGTCCGCGGAGGCGGATTACACAAAATCAAATTAATTAGGTAGACAACCCTGTCAATCATATCCAGTATGATTCTTAGATCCTTTTTCTGAGATTCTTTTAAATTGGGCTAAGATCCAACTTTAATTTAATTTCAAGTCCGCGGAGGCGGATTACACAAAATCAAATTAATTATGTAGACAATTTCTTGTCAATCATATCCAATATGATTCTTAGGGATCCAATTTCAAAAGCATGTTTAATATCATCTTTGCCTAGGCCCAAAACTGTTTTGCCGCCTAATTAAGTTCAACCATTTTAAACGCATAGTTAATGTTCCTCGCGTGGGCGTGCCCACATTATCTATCTTGCGCATACATTAATAAAGTCAATGTACCTCGCGGAGGCGAATCCATATTGAAATTACTCATATACTAACAAGTGTTTTAATCATGGCAAAATGAACTTAAAACTTACTTTGAAGGTTTATTACTATATAGCATATAACACATTTATGAGCACTCAAGATAAACATGTTACGCATCAAGTTTATCCACTAAATTAATCTTCATTAATTTAAGCACAACATTTTGTGTCATTAGTTTCTCTATAATTATGAGGATGAGACTATTTGAACTTTGGTTGTCATCTCCAAATCAAGACAACAAGAAGTGCGGTCGAACTAAGCCATTAGGCAACCACAATCCCGTACTAATTCAAGAAACCAAGAAAGTAGTCCATGTGGCCGAAACTAAGCAATAGATGGTCTCGATGAACGTAGGCCAATGGCATCCACAATTCCACATGGATCTCCAAACTTGAATCAAGAACTTTGTTTCTCAATTTTAGCAATTATGAACTCTTCATAATTCTAACTTCGTTTTATCTTTGAATCTTTGATTGCGATCAAGTTTGGGAAAAACATCTCGATGAACGTAGATTAGCCATCCAAACCTTAATCCAATCTCAGAATCACAAGACTAAAACAAATAGGAAAATTAAACCCTAAGACCCACACCCAAACCCTAGCACAAGCCCCCAAACCGGAACTCTAGGTCCGGCCGGGTCTCTTCTTGGGTCCGGTCGGATCCCTCTGAAAATTCCAAATTTTAAAGTTCCAAAATTTATCTCAAAATTGTATTTCCCGATTCAATTAGGATTTGGTGTTCTTGGTGATCCAATCACCATGATCATAAAAACCTTGAATGAACAATTCATGAATCCCTAGATTATCAAAACTTTGATCCAATCAAAAATTGATAACCTAAACAATTTTAAATCCACCATAATTTTTATTGCGATTGAATAGTGCGATTAAAGTTTGTAAAACAGTAAACCACATAAACGCATCTAACACATAAACATCATAATCCAATATTCATATCATGCTAGGCACATAAACAAACAATTTATATACACACAACATGATCTAGTATTGAAATAATCAACATGAACGGGGCTCTGATACCACTGTTGTGTTTCCCTTGTAACATGCGTAACGGAATTAAGCATTTAAAATTTATGAAACCCAAAGCCCATAGATCCATTCATATGACTAAGTCAAATACAACATAATAAATACTAGAATACTAACCCTTGATGCCTTTGATTTTTCAACCTTGAATTCGATGGAGGCTTGAAATCTTGATCACGAATAAAGCAAGAATCACGAACTATGAAGATGATAAGTTTCACCCTCTAGCGGTATCCACACCACGAACGAATATCAAGAACACTTGATCTTGGTTGCTAGACCAAATTATGAAACACGCTTTCACAATGTATAGAACTATATGGAATTATTATGTGTGTGTGAGATATTCTTGTTCTTCAATCTAGGGATTTCTTAGAAAAAAAATCATCCTCTCAAACCCCTTGGAGGCACTCACAATCAACTAGGTTAATTTTCCTTAATGGCTGGTGAAAAAGACTTTATATAGGTCCAAGTCATTAACCCTTAATGACCTAGGATTCCTAAATCCCATCACCCAATTAAGGAAACAAGTTTCTGGCCAAGCAGCTCTGGCACGGTCGTGCCCTAAATCTGGCACGGTCGTGCCAATAGGTGCGAGCCATATATCCCTTTTCTGATTATTGGCACGGTCGTGCTTTATAACTGGCACGGTCATGCTAAACACTTTAGCACGGTCGTGCCCTACAATCGGCACGGTCATGCCAAACACTTTGGCACGGTCGTGCCCTAAAACCAGCACGGTCGTGCCCGACCAGAAAAGTTGATTTTCACATAATTCCAATTCAGTCCTTTAGGATTCGTTCTATTCGTGTGTGACCCTCTAGGATTAGACTAAGTTGGCAATGGGCCCAAACATGAACCCATAAGATATGATTAGGTTCTAGCTATAGATACCCCGGGATAACCCCACTTGGCTAGAGCGGTGAATTATCCTAGGATGTCTAATTGATTTTAAGAGTCGCCACCTATGTTTTAGAGGAACATACGAAAAACCTAAAATAAAACCAATTTTATATACAAAACCAGAGATTCGGGAAAAGATGGGTTCAGGGGTTAGGTGACGGAGTGGGAAGTACTTAAACACCAACTCCGCCCCGCTTACGCGTGTCTTGCTACTTTTGGTGTTCTAATGCTAAATGTCCTTCAATAAAAAGTGCTAACAATTAAAATGAAAAGAAAGGGGAAATAAAAAGATAAATGATTTTATTGATTTAATTTATGCTAAAGATTACATGTTGAATTATCCTAACAATTACATTAATAATGAAATGGGGAGATTAAAGTAGAGATTAAAATGTAGGGAGATAACCTTAACCAACTTTAATGTAGTAAAGTGGTCATTTGGTCATGTCCTATTGATGGGGATTGCATACATTACCAAGACATATGAAAATAAGAGAAGAATAATAAAATACCTTAAGAAAGTGGGCTTCAAACTTGGACTTGAAAATGGTGTTGTTGGAAGGCAATTGTTGTAGAACAATTTGTGTAGAGTTTTGTTGTGTTAAACTCTTGTTGGGAGAACTCTTGTAAAGAGAATTCTTGGGAGAATTGTGTATAGTGTATTTGTGTAGAGATTTCAAGTCAAAAAAGAAGGTCCCTTTCTATGGTAGAAGAAGGTGGTTTTTATAGGTAAAAAAGAGAGGGAAAGGTTGGAGGGAAAAGATGATCATCCATGTGAAATGGAATTGACCAATCAAAAATAAGATAAATAAAATAATAAATAAAAGAAATAAAAGAAAATCAAATAAAATAAAAAGGAAATATTTTGTTTTAAAGAAAAGGCTTAGAATGTGGGATTGGGAGTTATGAAATAAGGGGGGATGAATGTGGATGAAAAAAGGGAGTGTTTGTGATCAAGAAAATGGAGGGAAAAGGCTGCAATCCGTAACTGCCATAATGGGAAGCGCGCGAGTCCCGCTTTTGGGGCGAGAGGCGCGCGCGTTCCGTTGACAGTGTTGGAGGCGCCTGGGGGTAAAAATGACAGAAAGACAGAAATGACTCTAAAATTAATTATGTTATGCAGTTTAGTCCAAAACTAATGGAATCAGTTAGGAACTTAACGGAAGTAACAGAAATTAACAAAAACAAGTAAAATAAAAATACTATGTATGCAACTGGGGTGAGAGGTCCATGGCGGGGTGTCTACAGATCCCCTCGGTGACGTGGATTACGAAGCAAAATGCGTTGACGAAAGAAAGACAACCGCCGAGGACATCGACAAGAGAAAATAAAGACTCGATAAATTTGAAATTTTTAAGAGATAGAGGTGCGCTCCCTGTGTGAGCGACTTTGTTGATAAAAAATGGTTTGGTGGTATGAGGCGGCCTATTATGGCCGATAGCGAGATCCAAGGATCCGTTTGCTGGAAGCGGGATCCGTTTGCTGAAGGCGGGATCCGCTTGCTGAAGCGGTATCCGTTTGTTGAAAGCGGGATCCGTTTGCTGGAAGCGGGATCCATTTGCTGGAAGCGGGATCCGTTTTGCTGAAGGGGAATCCGTTTGCTGAAGCGGGATCCGTTTGCTGATGCGGGATCCGTTTGCTGAAGGCGGGATCCGTTTGCGGGATCCGTTTGCTGAGGCGGGATCCGTTTGCTGATGTGGGATCCGTTTGTTGATGAGGGATGCTGAAAGCGGTCCGTTTGCTGAGGCGGGATCCGTTTGCTGAGGCGGGATCCGTTTGCTGAGGCGGGATCCGTTTGCTGATGCGGGATCCGTTTGATGAATGCGGGATCCGTTTGCTGAGGCGGGATCCGTTTGCTGAGGCTGGATCCATTTGCTAGTGCGGGATCCGTTGCTGATGCGGGATCCGTTTGCTGAAGGCGGGATCCGTTTGCTGAAGCGGGATCCGTTTGCTGAGGCGGGATCCGTTGCTGATGTGGGATCCTGATGAGGGATCTGTTTGCTGAAAGCGGTATCCGTTTGCTGAGGCGGGATCCGTTTGCTGAGGCGGGATCCGTTTGCTGAGGCGGGATCCGTTTGCTGATGCGGGATCCTTTGCTGAATGCGGGATCCGTTTGCTGAGGCGGGATCCGTTTGCTGAGGCTGGATCCATTTGCTAGTGCGGGATCCGTTTGCTGATTGCGGGATCCGTTTGCTGATTGCGGGATTCGTTTGCTAATTGCGGGATCACCGTGGACCAAATTGCTGTCTAGAGCTGCAGTTGCTGTTAACTTCATCCCCAGCAGAAAATGGTCCACAGTATTCATACCTTCACTTACCATTGCCATTGGATGGATTAGTGTTGTGGTGTTGGATGCCTTGATGCTTTTGATGAAGAATGTCCATGCATTGGATGGAGAATGATGATGTTGGTGATGATGAATTGTTTTTTCCTTTGATGGAGTGTCGGTGAGATGGTATTCTGGGTGATGGGTTGGTCGTGCCAAAAGGCTGCCTACGTATCCCTTTAAGAGAATCAGACAAGCGTAGTTCAAGGATGATGGAGAATGCTGGGGAGGAATGCTAGGAGCAAAGCAAAAAGGAAACGTATAATTTTGTGCAAGAAAAGAAAAAAGAAAATAAAATCTTTTTTTTTATGCACACACGTGAGAAAAAGATTTTTTTTTTAGTTCGTGGGTGAACCATTTTAACCATTGTGTGTTTGTAAAGCCAACCCAAGATCAAGTCATGTTCAATCGAAGTCCGGATTGCCTTGCTTGAATTCTGCCGTCGTTGCCGTTATGTCCAACAAAAAGTGATTTCTAGTCCCCAAGAGATGTGTCAGTTATGGGGCTCCAAAAGACATTCGATGCCGAGATAAGGGGTTGCAGATTGTAAAGTCCCTAGAATGCTTTTGATGCCAAGCTTGCATAGTCCCATGATAAATCAACTCTTGGCCCATTCAAATAAAACACCTTTTGTTGTTGACGTGAGCGAGCCCCAAGAGAGGATTATTGATACCAAGCTTCGAGATATTTCTAAGCCCCAAATGTCATGGGCTTGTTGTTTGCGAGCTTGTAGATGGTGGGATGTGAAGACCTTTTAATGTAAAGCCGCAAGTTGTCTTAGATTCGGCTTGGCCTTGTATTGAGAGCGGATGCACCATTGGGTGGAACTCTTGGAAGTGATCTCCCTCTTTCTCTCGCTTGGAGATGAATGGCCTTATTGTAGTAGGTTCCCAAGTGGCGGAAAGCCCATATTGAAAATGCAGTAGGGTCCTCGGGAAATGTCTCGTGGGAGATTGTGATGTTGTTGCGGTGATAGGGTTTTGACATGATAAAGTCTCAAACGGTACGTTTGCTTGAGTCTTCTTGAGTTGAACTAATAACGGATCTTCGGATGCAGCCTGTGCTTTTGATCTTGGAGAAGGGGGTGCAGTACTTACAGAAACATTGGGATTGGCCGAGGCATTTCCCGCTATAACCCAGTCACGTGAGTTTAGCATATTGAATCTTTATCCTTTTCTCTAAGACTTCCTTCATAATCTCGCTGAAAGTTCTAACAAAAATCATCAAATTCTTCATAACATTGGAGCCCTTATTCAAAGTCGTGGGAGATGGTGATGTTGTTGTGGAAGATAAGGCCTTGGCGTGATAAAATCTCAAACGGTATGTTTGCTTGAGTCTTCTTGAGTTGAACTAATAACGGATCTTCGGGTGCAGCCTGTGCTTTTGATCTTGGAGAAGGGGGTGCTGTATTGTAGAAACATTGGGATTGGCCGTAACTCTGCTTATAGAGTTAACATATTGGCATTACCCGCTATAACTCAGCCGGGTGAGTCTAGCATATTGAATCTTTTTCCTTTTCTCTAAGACTTCTTTCATAATCTCGCTGTGAGTTCTAACAAGAATCATCAAATTCATTCATATCATCGGAGCCTTCATTTAAAACCAAGAGGCCTTTTGACTGGAAGTGTTGAGGGACCATAGAAGTTTGATCCCTTTCATATAAGACTTTTCCACATTGCATTGCTTGAGCGTTGTTGTCCCAAAAGACTGTCGGTTGCGAAGCCCCAATATTGCCCTTTGCTTGTATCACTGTAATGCCGTAGCCCAAAAGATTGTAGATTGCGAAGCCCCTTGAGACCTTCGGTGCCGAATTGAGGAAGCTTCCAATGTTGCACATGACTCCGCCGGGGACACTGAAGTGGATTTCTTCTTGCCGAGGGAGCCTTTAAAACTTGATCGTACCCCCTAGAGTGACACCATTGATTAGGAGTGGAACGAGAAGGGCCGTTCCTTGATCGGGGGAACAAGTATGAGCATACATGACAAGAATGTGCTTCTCGACATTCCTTTTGAGAGACTTTGAGGATAGTCTCACACATCTTTCTTGAGCGTAGCCCCTAGGGCTCATTAACTGTCAAATGAAGCAAAAGAAGTTCTCGTTCTTGAGTCACATAGCCCCTAGGGCGTCATCATTTTTCGAGCAAAGCAAGAGACTCGTCCTCGTGTGGGGGAACAAACACAAGGGGACATGGCAAGAGCTACTCCATTCTCGGGAGTCTTTCGGCATACTTTAAAAGGACATGCTTGTAGAAGCTTGAATTACATGTTGTTGCTCGCTGCCCAAACCAACTGACTAGCTGGGGATTATTTTGTGCAACCTCGTACCCTTCAATGATAATGAGCCTAAAGATGCACATTGCAAGAACAATCTTTCAATAACCCAAAATGACCTTTGATGGTGCCATATCTCGTCAAGCCTTTTGTAATTCCAAAGTTGGCTCGGTGGGGATTGACTTGCTGAGGAGACCCAATGTAGAACTTGTGCAGTTGTCTTCCTTAGAGGCCGGAGATCTCCATTTCTCTCTCCCTTCTCTCTCTCACTCTCTCATTCATTTTTTTATGACGCACCCTGTTATTTGCCTAGACCGCCCTTTCGGGTTTTCAATCTAGCGGGCATCTCTTTTGCGTCTTCATTTTTTTTTTTTACTCAATTGATGAGGAAGTGTGCATTGACTCTAGATGAGGATGAGAGACATGTGATTTTGCGGTGATGACCTTTTGTCACTAATGATGAGTGACATTGACTTTGATAGGGAAGTAGCCCCTAGTATTGACTTTATATATTTGTTGAATGACTCACGAAGGCAAGTAAGTCATTAAGAGAGAAGAGAAGAAAAGCCCCAATTTGATTGCAAGAAATTGGGAGTATGCAGAAAGAATAGAAGCCCTAGACTCGATAAGGAACGGAAAGTGATTCCAAATCTAGGAAAGTTGTTCAATCTTGAGGTGATTAATTCATTGGCAAATGAATTGTACAAAGTTGTCTTGACAAGTTCGAGATGAAGGTGATCACCATAACGCGCTAGGGCTAAACATATCTTCTTTCTTGCATGAGACCGGACCTGAAGGTTGCCTACGTTCCTCCAGTGAAGAGGCTCACGTCACCGTAGTTCTTGTGGATGCTCCATTCGTCGAGATGGTTGTTGCTTCGTCCTTCATCGGTGGAATGATGTTGATCTTGTACTTCTTTGATTGAGGGAGATTTTTTTTTTTTTTTTTGTGCTCTAACTTTTGCCTAGGTTGATTTGAGGATTTCAACCTAGCGAGTTTTTTTTTTATTTTTTTTATCCCCTTATGAAAACTTTGCTTCATGATTGTTTCTCCACCTTTCTTTGTCTTGATTTCGTCGTTGTTGATGTCTTCGTTGTTGATGCCGTTGTTGATGTTTAGCCCCTAGGCGTTCAAGCGATGGCCTTCATTCCAAAACTTGTTTAGACATTTTTTCATCATTTTGCCAACAATTAAATTGAACAACTTGGAGGAGTGTATGAGGACAAGAACGGCCTTTATTTGATGACTCAATGGACTCGAACATTTAACATAGGACGAAAGAAAACATTAATGCACACTTAAGAGGACTTTTGACTCCTTTTTTTTTTTTTTTTTATTCCTACTACTAGGTAGAGAAAGAGAAACGGAGATTGTTGTCGTCGGCCTTATTGTCGTTGTAGCCTTCCTTGCGGCATGATCTCTTGTTGAGACCCTATTTCAAATCTGAGCCCCTTCCTTGATGAGTTCTTGTATGTTCTCACTCTCTAACTGTTGTTCTTCAACCACGGTAAACTCACCATTGTAAATCAAGTCTTGGACGATGTTGCGGATGGAGAAGCAATCCTCGGTGAGGTGACCGCTGAATAGGTGATAGTCACACTACTTGTGGTGGGCATGGTTGCGACGCAATGGTTGTGGTTTCTTATACCCTTGGAGAGGAGAAATTTGTCCCTTTGCTTTGAGATCTTCATAGGCCTTGGTGATAGTCATGCCTTGGAGGGGAGTGTACACACGGTCGTTGGTAGAGACTTTGTGACTCTTGAGAGCCGAGCCACTTGAACATGCCTTATCGTTGACCTTTGCCTTGTTGTTGGTGAACTCTTGCAAACGAGCCTTAAGTTCGGACATTTCTTCCTCATGAATTCTCCTCTCGAGATCAAGACGGTCTTGCCACAAATCATCCTTGCGGCGGGCATCCTCGACAAGTCTATCCATTTGTTCCCCCATGGCTTTTATTATGTTGAAGAGCCTTTCGTTGGACACGGAAGTATTCTTACCCTCGTTGTTGTTGCCGCTTGAAGCCATTGGACCTATGGAGAGAACATGGTTGATCTTAGGGCGGTTCCACAAATACCTTTTGAATCCAATGATTTAACCCACGAACAAGAGAAAAGACTCAAACCACATAAGGAAAATGACTCTTTTTTTTTAATTTACAAAATTCGGAAGGACGTAGTCCTTTTTGGGGTTTCTAGAAAAATAGTGGAATCGTCACACTAGTATATAGACGTTCTCGCGGTCCCATATACTCATCGGATTCCACCATGCTTGTGATTCCTACATGTGTCGGGACTAAACTAAATTAATGTAGTAAAGCATACATGTGGGGACGGATTTTATTTTCATCCATAATAACCACTTGGGGACGGAGTTTTATTTCGTCCATTGCAACAAATTGGCATGTATGATTTGAAGACATTAGTTTAGGAAAATCTTGGCACACAAAAACCGACTTAGTCACGGAGTGTTAGACCCTAGACTAGAATTGTGTAGCTTGTGCTCGGCTAAAGAGAGGCTTAAAGGTCACCCCCGGCATGTAGTCTTGAACTACGCCATGGGCTGAGGTTGACCGCTTCGAAAGAGTCAAGGTCGGGTGGAGCTTGAAACTTTCTAGGACGGGCCTCGACGGGTTTGGGGTTGGACTTGTGCGACTCGATTATGAGCAGTTGATAAGAATTGTGCGCGTAGTGTGAGGTCTAACAAGTGACAAATTTTTTTTCAAAAGGAAAAAGAAATAAAAGAAAATAAGCACATAATTTACAACTTTCGAATCACCCGTGTGACCGATAAAAATAAACAGAAAGTAAAATCAGTCTATGTGCGGGCCCAGTGCCCACACACTGTCAAAACCTATCCATTCTGTTCACTGTTTCTGTTCAAGAAAATGGACCAGAAGCGCGCGCGTTTTAGTGCCTACTCGGGAGGCGCGCGCGTTAGACTGAGAGAGGTGGAGGCGCCCGCTTCTGGGCAGTACCTGCAAATCAGTGGGTTCAAGGGACTGCCTTGAACCTAAATAAAAAATTCTTTCCCCTGCAGACATTGTTAGCACAGAAACATGGAATTGAAGGACAAGACGGAAGGCGTGCGATTCTGGTAATTGGGGTCGGACGCGCGCGCTTTAGGCCAAGAAGGCCAGAGGCGCGCACTTCCCACCCTTTTTACCAGAATGCCCAGAAAATAGAAATAAGAACACCAAAAATGAAAACGCAAGTTTAACCCTCTATATCCCCAGCGGAGTCGCCACTGTAGATACCCGGAAAAACCCCACTTGGCTAGAGCGGTGAATTATCCTAGGATGTCTAATTGATTTTAAGAGTCGCCACCTATGTTTTAGAGGAACATAAGAAAAACCTAAAAAAAAAAAAAAAGCCAATTTTATATACAAAACCAGAGATTCGGGAAAAGATGGGTTCGGGGGTTAGGTGACGGAGTGTGAAGACTTAAACACCCACTCCGTCCCGCTTACGCGGGTCTTGCTACTTTTGGTGTTCTAATGCTAAATGTCCTTCAATAAAAAGTGCTAACAATTAAAAGAAAGGGGAAATAAAAAGATAAATGATTTTATTGATTTAATTTATACTAAAGATTACATGTTGAATTATCCTAACAATTACATTAATAATGAAATGGAGAGATTAAAGTAGAGATTAAAATGTAGGGAGATAACCTTAACCAACTTTAATGTAGTAAAGTGGTCATTTGGTCATGTCCCATTGATGGGGATTGCATACATTACCAAGACATGTGAAAATAAGAGAAGAAGAATAAAATACCTTAAGAAAGTGGGCTTCAAACATGGACTTGAAAATGGTGTTGTTGTAAGGCAATTGTTGTAGAACAATTTGTGTAGACTTTTGTTGTGTTAAACTCTTGTTGGGAGAACTCTTGTAAAGAGAATTCTTGGGAGAATTGTGTATAGTGTATTTGTGTAGAGATTTCAATTCAAAAAGAAGGTCCCTTTCTAAGGTAGAAGAAGGTGGTTTTTATAGGTAAAAAGGAGAGGGAAAGGTTGGAGGGAAAAGATGATCATCCATGTGAAATGGAATTGACCAATCAAAAATAAGATAAATAAAATAATAAATGAAAGAAATAAAAGAAAATGAAATAAAATAAAAAAGAAATATTTTGTTTTAAAGAAAAGGCTTAGAATGTGGGATTGGGAGTTATGAAATAAGGGGGATGAATGTGGATGAAAAAAGAGAGTGTTTGTGATCAAGAAAAAGGAGGGAAAAGGCTGCAATCCGTAACTGCCATAATGGAAAGCGCGCGAGTCCCGCTTTTGGGGCGAGAGGCGCGTGCGTTCCATTGACAGTGTCGGAGGCGCCTGGGGGTAAAAATGACAGAAAGACAGAAATGACTCTAAAATTAATTCGGTTATGCAGTTTAGTCCAAAACTAATGGAATCAGTTAGGAACTTAACGGAAGTAACAGAAATTAACAAAAACAAGTAAAATAAAAATACTATGTATGCAACCGGGGTGAGAGGTCCAAGGCGGGGTGTCTACACTAGTAAACCGTCATACCTACCCAAATAGTGTAACTAGATACAAGTTTGCATTCCTTTTAGAACATGTCATAATCCCTTTGTCCACGATGTCTTTTAACACAAGTCATGGTCAACAAGTCAACTTGTTTTGTTCAATACTTTTGTCGAACCCGAATACGTTGATAATCTAAATGACATTGATCCAATCAATCCATTTGAGTTTGGCCAAACATTTCATCAACATAATTCCTTTGAGGGGCCCAAGCTTGACATCTCTCCGAAGAGGGACAAATTGTCGCGACCCCGGACCCCGCGGGCCCGAGACCGCGATCTGGACGTCGACTCTAAAACCAAAACTGTGAAATACCGCAGTTAAAAATTCCCTTTGATACCAAAAGGTAATGATCCAAAGTTTTACAAAACTAAGTTTGATAAAAACCAATTACAACAATCCTAAACTTCCACAAGTTTATGCTTAACAAAATAAAAATATACAATTCTTAGTGACGTCAATGTTTGGTACAACTACCCCAAAATGGTTACACATTTACATAATGTAAACCAACCTATATCAACCTTCCCCAAAAGAATGGATCCACACTCGACGTCCTCTTTCTCGTGATCAGCGAGACTAATCCTTAGCACCTGGGGGGGGGGGGGGTTAAGGAAAAACAAAGATAAAAGAAAAGGGGGTGAGATAAATCTCAATAAGTTACTAATGCAACTACATGACATGCTATGATGCAAGAAGCAATAAGCAATAATAAATATCACATAACAGATAGCAGCGGAAATAAACCATAACAAAGGATATAGCCAAGGTTTTCCAAACCGGAACATCCAAATAAAGGATCGCTGCGCAGCTTCAATAATCAACAAATCATCATCTTCATAATAGCATGAAAGCCAAAGAGAAACCCCCGGTACCGGAACCAATAACCAATGAAGTGTCACAAGGGACGGGAGACATGCCACAAAGTCATGCTCCAAGAAGCTAAAATGCATACAAAGGAGCTAGCTCTTCTCACATCCAAGGCCAATCTGGAGGAGGGTAATAATGGGGCAAAACAATGGTCAACATCACAATGGACTTGGCCGTGCCATCATAATGTTTCGCATCGCCCAAACACACACAATATACCAGCTGGACTTTCAAATAAATGCTAAGTAATAAATACTAGCTTAAATAAACAACTTAAGGTTCCAAAGTAGGGAACCGATCCAAATAAATCACCAAACGGTGCATCAATCCAATCAATACATCGACAGATATTCCAACAAACACAAACCATTTTTAATCGAATTCCATAACACAATCGATCACAAGGGGATCATTCACAAACAATAAAGTGTTCCACAACATTAACTTAAGTCAACTAGGGTGATACTTCGAGCCTAGATCGGGCTTGGACCTTATAACAATTCAAAAACAAAGAGACTCAGAACAGCTGGTATGGGCGGTCGCCCATAGCCAGTCTGGGCGGTCGCCCAAAACCCAACCCCAAGCCCAAAACCAACTGACTTCCTGGGCGGTCGCCCAACCCAAAAGTGGGCGGTCGCCTACTCACTTTATTCAAATTTTCCGGATCAACTGATCTCATGGGCGGTCGCCCAAACCCCTCATGGGCGGTCGCCCACGCACCCAGGTCGCCGAAAAACGGCCAAAACCAACTGGGTTTCTCCCAAATTTTCCACCCAAACAACATAACTCAAACCCAAATGCTTCCAATAGGTATACTAAGGTACCCAAACACCCTATATACCTAAAACAACTCATAAAACATCATTTAAACCACTCAATCCAAGGGGTGATTCAACATCAAAACTTCACAAAATGGGATAAAATGCAAATCATCTCAAAATCAACCCAAGAAGCAAGAAATGGTAATCATAGTATCATCTAAGCATGGAATAAACATTTTAGCAAAAATGGGGGAAAAGTAACTTACTTGAATTTTCTCAAAGATGACGGAATTCGAATATTTTTGATTCTACGCGATCCTAGCGACGATCTAAACACATTTCACGTTTTAAGAAATGAGAGATAACAAGGAGAAGATGAAGAAAATTAAGAGAGAAGGAAAGAGAAGAAAAAGCTTACCAAAGCTAGAGAGAGAGGGAGATGGCTGGGAGTGATGGTGAGGAGTGAGGAAGGAGAGGGGTGTAGGGAGGGAGTAGATGAAGAATTATTCAAAATGTTACACTCTGGCCCCTTCCCCAACTACTAACACAATTACTTACACTCCCGACTAACAATTAAGACCCAACAATACTACACTAACCCAAAAGACCCAAATAAAATGCTAGGCATAATATTATAACACATAAAATGCACACAAAATTATTTAAATAAATAATAATTTAAATAAATAACTAAGCAAATAATTAAATAAAAATCATTTAATAACTAATAAAATAGAGCCTAGGTTTCGGGTCGTGACATTCACTCCCCCTTAAAGAAAATTCGACCCGAATTTTAACGAGGCTCACCTTAAACAAAAAGCCACGGAAATTTCCTCTCGATCTCATCCCGGAGCTCCCACGTCGACTCCTCGATATTATGATTCCTCCAAAGGACTCTAACCAACGCGATGCTCTTGCTCCTCAACTCTTGGACTTTAGAATCTAGGATCCGAACCGGTCGTTCCTCATAAGTCATATCGGGCTCAATATCCTCCGGTATCCTCGGTAACACGTGAGATGGATCATGAACATACTTCCGAAGCATAGAAACGTGAAAAACGTTGTGCAACCGGTCCAAAGATGGCGGTAACGCGAGACGATACGCTAGAAGTCCAACCTTTCCCAAAATCTCAAACGGACCTATAAACCTCGGAGCCAATTTACCCTTCTTCCCGAACCTTCGGATACCCACCTTCGGAGACACTTTCAAGAATACCAAATCACCAATCTGAAAACTAAGATCTCGCCTTCGGTTGTCTGCGTAGCTCTTATGACGACTCTGGGCTGTCTTCAATCTATCCCGGATAACTTTGACTTTCTCAACCGAATCCCGAAGCAAATCAATACCCAAAACTTTCGCTTCACCAACCTCATCCCAACAAATAGGCGATCTACACTTTCTTCCATACAAGGCCTCAAACGGTGCCATCTCGATACTAGCCTGATAACTGTTGTTGTAAGAAAACTCCACTAACGGTAGGTGCGAATCCCAAGAATCGGAAAAGTCTATCGAACACGCTCGTAACATATCCTCAAGAATCTGAATAGTCCTCTCGGATTGACCGTCGGTCTGAGGATGAAAAGCCGTACTGAATCGCAAATCTGTACCCAAAGCTTCCTGAAACGCCTTCCAGAATCTAGAAGTAAACCTCGGGTCTCGATCTGACACAATACTAACCGGAACCCCATGCAATCTAACGATCTCATCAATATAAAGGGTCGCAAGCTTCTCCATCGAATATCTGATGTCAATGGGAAGGAAATGGGCACTCTTGGTCAATCTATCCACTATTACCCAAACACTGTCATACTTCCTACGGGTACGAGGTAGTCCCGTAACGAAATCCATAGTCACATGCTCCCATTTCCACTCGGGAATCTCTAACGGCTGAAGTAATCCCGCGGGTCTCTGATGCTCGGCTTTGACCTGCTGACACGTTAAACACCTCGATACATACTCGGCTATTTCCCTTTTCATATTAATCCACCAAAATTGTTGCTTTAAATCCTGATACATCTTCGTACTACCCGGATGAATAGTATATCTCAATTTGTGACCCTCATCAAGAACTCTCTGTTTAATTCCATCAACATCCGGAACACACAATCTTCCACGGAAAGTCAACACTCCC
Source organism: Campanula takesimana (assembly GCA_026119855.1). Classification (NCBI taxonomy): domain Eukaryota; kingdom Viridiplantae; phylum Streptophyta; class Magnoliopsida; order Asterales; family Campanulaceae; genus Campanula; species Campanula takesimana. The sequence continues at coordinate 64,791 of JAOWBW010002188.1, read as the reverse complement.
ACCGGGCTAATAGAAAAATCCTCGAAGTTCTTTTCCTTCAATTTACCCATTATCTTCACCAACTCGGGATCTTCTTTCTGAGCTTCCTTTATCCTTTGAATTAGGGTCGGAGACACCTAATATTCGCAAAAATAGCCCCATGTCTCGATTCACGAGGAGACCAATCTCGAACATCCTCAAGCATTTTCCATTCACGAACCATCATCGAGGCCACATAAGATTTTCTACTAATCGCATCGGCTACCACATTCGCCTTCCCCGGATGATAAGAAATCGTGCAATCATAATCCTTCAACAATTCCATCCATCGGCGCTGCCTATTATTCAACTCTTTCTGGGAGAAAAGGTACTTCAAACTCTTGTGATCCGTAAAAATCTCAAACTTCGCTCCATAAAGGTAGTGCTTCCACTTGTGCAACGCAAAGACTATCGCCGCCAACTCCATATCATGAGTCGGGTAATTCTGCTCACTAGGGGTCAACTTCCTCGAAGCATAAGCAATTACTTTCCCATTCTGCATCAACACACAACCCAAACCCTCTTTCAAAGCATCACTGTAAATCACTAGGCCATCGCTCCCATTAGGCAAAGTCAAGATCGGTGCGGTAGTCAACCTCTTCTTCAATTCCTCGAAACTCTTGTCACATTTCTCGGTCCACACAAACGGAACATTCTTCTGGGTCAACTGAGTCATCGGAGTAGCAATCCTCGAAAACCCTTCAATAAACCTTCGGTAATAACCGGCTAAACCAAGAAAGCTTCTAATCTCTGTCACTGATTCGGGTCTCCTCCAATCCACTATAGCTTCAATCTTTGAAGGATCCACAGAAATCCCGTCTTTCGAAATCACATGACCCAGAAATGACACCTTCTCGAGCCAAAATTCGCATTTGCTAAACTTCGCAAATAATTTCTCCCTCGCAAGAACGGATAAAGCTGTCCTCAAATGCTGCTCGTGCTCCTCTCGAGATTTCGAATAAACAAGAATGTCGTCGATGAAGACTACCACGAACGAATCAAGATAGGGATGGAAAACTCGGTTCATCAAATCCATAAATACGGCAGGCTCGTTCGTCAACCCAAACGGCATAACCAAGAACTCATAATGACCATACCGAGTGCGAAAAGCAGTCTTCGGAATATCCTCCAATCGAACCTTCAACTAATGGTACCCACTCCTCAAATCAAGTTTAGAGAAAACCACGGACCCTTGAAGCTGATCAAATAAATCATCAATATGAGGTAGAGGATACTTATTCTTCACTGTAACCTGATTCAACTTCCGGTAATCTATACACAATCTCAACGAACCATCTTTCTTCCGTACGAATAAAACCGGTGCTCCCCACGGGGAAACACTAGGGCGGATAAACCCTCGATCAAGCAACTCTTGCAACTGAACCTTTAATTCCTTCAACTCTGCGGGAGCTAACCTATAAGGTGCTTTCGAAATCGGAGCCGTACCCGGCAAAAGATCTATACAAAACTCAATCTCACGATCGGGAGGCATATCATACTCGGTAGAGAAAACATCGGAAAATTCCCGAACTACCCGAACACTATCCAAACTAGGGGATTCTTTCCTAGTATCAAGAACACTAGCCAAATACCCCTCACAACCACTATGCAATAATTTTCTCGCTTTCATAAAAGAAATTAAGCGAACCTTCCTACTCAGAGGAATAGCCTCAAACACAAATTTAGGCACATCGGGAATAGAAAAAGTAACAGTTTTCTTACGGCAATCAACAGAAGCATGAAACTTACTCAACCAATCCATACCCAAAATGACATCAAAGTCTTGGATAGGAAGAACTACCAAATCCGCACAAAGGACACGACCACAAATAACCACGTCACAAGCACGAAAGACTCGATCAGAAATCAAGCATTCTCCTATAGGGTCGACACCTCTAGCACGTACGGTAAAGACTCGAATGCAGCATTTAACAGAGAAGCAAATTGCACAGAAATGTATGAATGAGATGATCCTGGATCTACTAACGCTCGTGCGCTCACATTAGACACAGAAATAATACCTCCAATAACGGATGGATCATCGGTAGCTTGTTGTTGATTCATGGCATAAACCTTCCCTTGAACTTTGGGCTTCCCGGTAGCATCCCTTTTCTGACCCTGATTAATACCAACTCCTGACCCGGATGCTTGGACTCTACCTCTCAGGCAATCTTTTACAAAGTGACCCATTTGACCACAATTGGTGCACCTTCCTTGCTTCTTCCAACAACGGTCTTCAGAATGACCTTCTTTTTGACAATACGAACAAAGCCTCCTAATTTGGTTCCCTTGGTTCCCGGAAGTGGTACCCGGGTTCCTTAGAATCGGTTTCCCTCGAAACTGAGATTGTCCCCCAAAGTTACCTCGATTATCAGAACGGTGTTGTGGCTTGCTTTGCCCTCCCGGCTTGCTCGGGTTAGCTACCTCGGTCTTCCTTTTATGCTCCCCAATATCTTGCTCTATTAAGTAGGCTCGGTCCACCGCATCTTGGAATGTCACAATCCGTTGAGCAATAAGTTGAGTACGGATGGAGGTCTTCAATCCCCGAATAAATCTCATAGCCTTTTGTTCCTCGGTCCTCACCAAATAGTCGCAATACCGGGCTAATTCTATGAACTTAGTCGAGTATTGTGCTATAGACAACACACCTTGCTCCAGGTTGAGTAGCTCGATCTCCTTTCGGTTTTGATCAACAACCGGAATGAAATGCTCCTTGAATTTGCGCACAAACAACTCCCACGCATACACCGTATGAGTATCATCCCAACTAGCCTTAACACCCTTCCACCAATGCTCGGCGGCTCCCACAAGCTTGTAAGCCGCAAACCGGACCTTGTCCTCATCCGAACACCCAAATACATCATAAATCTTTTCCATAGACTCAATCCACAACTCAGCTTTCCGAACATCGGGCTCCCCATTGAATTCAACCGGTTTCAACTTCAGAAATTGCTCCAATCCATAGCGGGGTGGTGCTTGCTCTACCCTCGGACCTTGATCATGTATGGCCTTCATGGCCGCCTCAAACATGCCTTGAAACATGGCACGGGCTTCTTCCCTTGTATCATTCTGATTCTGTGCCCCACTAGTACCTCCTCTGTTTCTTCTTCCAGACATTGAGAACAATTACCTGAATAAAACATCAACCGTTAATCACTCCGCACACTACTACCCACCTAGGTCATACTAATCCACCTAGACTTATACTTAGAGCCAATGCCATAGCTCTGATACTAACTGTTGCGACCCCGGACCCCGCGGGCCCGAGACCGCGATCTGGACGTCGTCTCTAAAACCAAAACTGTGAAATACCGCAGTTAAAAATTCCCTTTGATACCAAAAGGTAATGATCCAAAGTTTTACAAAACTAAGTTTGATAAAAACCAATTACAACAATCCTAAACTTCCACAAGTTTATGCTTAACAAAATAAAAATATACAATTCTTAGTGACGTCAATGTTTGGTACAACTACCCCAAAATGGTTACACATTTACATAATGTAAACCAACCTATATCAACCTTCCCCAAAAGAATGGATCCACACTCGACGTCCTCTTTCTCGTGATCAGCGAGACTAATCCTTAGCACCTGGGGGGGTTAAGGAAAAACAAAGATAAAAGAAAAGGGGGTGAGATAAATCTCAATAAGTTACTAATGCAACTACATGACATGCTATGATGCAAGAAGCAATAAGCAATAATAAATATCACATAACAGATAGCAGCGGAAATAAACACATAACAAAGGATATAGCCAAGGTTTTCCAAACCGGAACATCCAAATAAAGGATCGCTGCGCAGCTTCAATAATCAACAAATCATCATCTTCATAATAGCATGAAAGCCAAAGAGAAAACCCCGGTACCGGAACCAATAACCAATGAAGTGTCACAAGGGACGGGAGACATGCCACAAAGTCATGCTCCAAGAAGCTAAAATGCACACAAAGGAGCTAGCTCTTCTCACATCCAAGGCCAATCTGGAGGAGGGTAATAATGGGGAAAAACAATGGTCAACATCACAATGGACTTGGCCGTGCCATCATAATGTTTCGCATCGCCCAAACACACACAATATACCAGCTGGACTTTCAAATAAATGCTAAGTAATAAATACTAGCTTAAATAAACAACTTAAGGTTCCAAAGTAGGGAACCGATCCAAATAAATCACCAAAACGGTGCATCAATCCAATCAATACATCGACAGATATTCCAACAAACACAAACCATTTTTAATCGAATTCCATAACACAATCGATCACAAGGGGATCATTCACAAACAATAAAGTGTTCCACAACATTAACTTAAGTCAACTAGGGTGATACTTCGAGCCTAGATCGGGCTTGGACCTTATAACAATTCAAAAACAAAGAGACTCAGAACAGCTGGTATGGGCGGTCGCCCATAGCCAGTCTGGGCGGTCGCCCAAAACCCAACCCCAAGCCCAAAACCAACTGACTTCCTGGGCGGTCGCCCAACCCAAAAGTGGGCGGTCGCCTACTCACTTTATTCAAATTTTCCGGATCAACTGATCTCATGGGCGGTCGCCCAAACCCCTCATGGGCGGTCGCCCACGCACCCAGGTCGCCGGAAAAACGGCCAAAACCAAATGGGTTTCTCCCAAATTTTCCACCCAAACAACATAACTCAAACCCAAATGCTTCCAATAGGTATACTAAGGTACCCAAACACCCTATATACCTAAAACAACTCATAAAACATCATTTAAACCACTCAATCCAAGGGGTGATTCAACATCAAAACTTCACAAAATGGGATAAAATGCAAATCATCTCAAAATCAACCCAAGAAGCAAGAAATGGTAATCATAGTATCATCTAAGCATGGAATGAACATTTTTAGCAAAAATGGGGGAAAAGTAACTTACTTGAATTTTCTCAAAGATGACGGAATTCGAATATTTTTTATTCTACGCGATCCTAGCGACGATCTAAACACATTTCACGTTTTAAGAAATGAGAGATAACAAGGAGAAGATGAAGAAAATTAAGAGAGAAGGAAAGAGAAGAAAAAGCTTACCAAAGCTAGAGAGAGAGGGAGATGGCTGGGAGTGATGGTGAGGAGTGAGGAAGGAGAGGGGTGTAGGGAGGGAGTAGATGAAGAATTATTCAAAATGTTACACTCTGGCCCCTTCCCCAACTACTAACACAATTACTTACACTCCCGACTAACAATTAAGACCCAACAATACTACACTAACCCAAAAGACCCAAATAAAATGCTAGGCATAATATTATAACACATAAAATGCACACAAAATTATTTAAATAAATAATAATTTAAATAAATAACTAAGCAAATAATTAAATAAAAATCATTTAATAACTAATAAAATAGAGCCTAGGTTTCGGGTCGTGACACAAATCCAATTAGCTTATTATTCTTCCCTACGTGAATCCGATTATGCCAATCATACCCTTTATAACTACCTGGTTAAAGGTAGCATTTGAATATGTCAAACATAATCTTCATCAAGTGGAAGACTATAATAACTTCATGTCTAAGGATTCAAATGACATAACTAATATGAGATATATGTACGACATAGACCATGAAATAAATCACTTGGCCGCTGGTCAGTTACTTGCGATGGTCAGTCACATGGCCGCAAGGTCTCGATCGCATTTGAAGATAGTCCAAGTAACCAAGTTTGTTCAAACTTAACCATGGTCACACTAGTGTCCAAAACTATGGTTAGTTTAAAATGTTGCATAATTCAAATTTCAAATTTGAATACAACTGTCAGTTGGACCACCACTACTCTGCAATAAAAGGACAACTCAGACTGAGCTCCAATCAGAATTCAACAGCTCATTGTCCTTCAACTTGGACCCCAAGTATTTCAAACGGCTAGTCTCTCATTCAAGGCTATAAATAGACCTTGAGTTCTTCAGTGAACATTGCTGAGATTCTAAAAGAGAAATTGTTGTTGAAATTCTTGGTAATTGAAGATCATACTCAAGATTTCCAGAATCCTTTGAATCTTCAAGCGTTCACCTTCAAACCTTCAAAGATCTCCAGCAATATTCAAGTCAACTCAAGCCTTGTAACACGCAAGATTCATTAGGCTCTACAATCACTTAGATTTTAAAGAGCTTTTGATTCTTACACACACACTCACCCCGATTGATCAATCACATAGATTGAATCATTAGGGATACACTGGTCTAAGTCTAGGATTTGATCTTTATAGAAAATAGATGTTGATTCAATACTTCATCTTTGTAATCTATACTCAAGTGAATCAATATATATCTCATTCAAAATCCAAGACTGACCATCTTGGTAAAGGATGTAGATCTTTTAACAGATCGAACCTTTCCAAATCATTGTGTCATTTACTTACTGATCTTTACTTTCTGCAAATTTACTTTAAGTTTGTTCATCTTGTTCTTCATTGTTCATATTAATCTTGTTTGTCGTTTAGTGTTTGATCTTTCAGATATCCAAACTTAGTGTGAATTGTGTCTGTATGTTCTCCATATTGCCATAGCTAAAATCTGACTAACTTATCATTTTGACAAACTTTCAAGACAACAACTTTCAAATTCTCAACCTCTATCTTGACCGCATCATCTTGACCGCACCCCTTAACCGCATTCACTCGACCGCATAGTGGTCGACCGTGAAGTGCTAATTTCCAACACTTAGTATTTTTGGTCAAAACCAACTCTACCTTATTTCTATCAAAAACTTCCGTTGTGCATATTACAATTGATCGCGTGGTTTTCATTGACCGCAGAATTCAAGTTGTAAGCATAAGGTTGAATTCTGAAAAGGTTTGAAATTTTAAGTAGGCTATTCACCCCCTCCCCTCTAGCCTCCTTTTCATACCCTTATTGTGTCTTTGGGACCAAAAAGTAGTATCAGAGCAAACACCTTCATAAAACTTTTGTTTTTCAAGCTTAACAGCTTGGGTGCCGATTCAACTTGGCAAGTCAAAAAGCTATGGCAACGGTTAACTATACTCATATTCCAATGTTTGACAAAGACAACTTTGACGTATGGAAACACAGCATTCTAACCCATTTCTACTCCATGGACGAGCAACTTGGTGATTGTCTTACCATTGGACCATACTTCCCAATGAAAGCTAATCCGGACCCTGAAACCAATGGTGCCACACCTTCAATCAAGAAACCAAAAGCTGAATGGATAGATGAAGAAAAGAGATTAGTTAGAATGGATGTGAAAGCAAAAAGCATACTCTTAAGTACTTTGAGTACGTCTCAGCGTCGACAAATCATGGAATGTGAAACCGCTAAAGATCTTTGGGATGCAATTGAAGATTACTTCGAAGGAGATCAAGCGTGCAAAGAAAGCAAAAGATTTGCAATTCAAAGAATATTCAACAACTTTTCTAAGATCCCCGGTGAATCACTTAGAGCCACTTATGACCTCTACTGTGAAATCGTGAGTACTTACACCGCACTTGGAAAGAAGCTTACCAAGAAAGAGATCAATGTGAACTTTCTAGCCGCCCTTGGATCTCAATATCTTCACAAAGGAAACACTCTTGAAGATATCAAGCTTCTAGATGATATGTCACTCAAAAGCCTCTATGCCAAACTCAAAGTATTTGAAATCAAGCTTCACAACATTGAAGAAATGGAAGGTAAAGCAAAAAGCTTGTCGTTGGTCGCTCAAAAGGAAGAAATGATCGAGGAAAAGGATCCAAAAATCTCCACATCAGAATTACTTGATATGGATGATGATAACTTTGCTATGTTTGTGAAAATAATTCAAAAGTTCAGAAAGTCAGCAAGACCTGGATCATCAAGCAAAGCTCCACCAAGGTTTTCAAAGAGAAACTCATCAAAGAAGAAAGAGAACTTCAACTTCTCTAAGAAGAAAGAAGATCTTGTTTGTTTTAATTGCAAGAAACCAAGTCATTTCGCATCAAAATGCCCAATTCCCAAGTTATATGAAGAAGAAGAAAAGCAACTTTACTCCAAGGTATTCAAAGTAAAAAGGGAATGATGGCTAAATAGGTAACCACAAAAGAGTTAGATACCTGCATAGAGTCAGATTCTGATGAAAGCGATGAGGATTCTGAAGAAGGTCACATTTGCTTAGTCGTTCATTCCGATGATGAGGATGATCATGAAAATCATTTCTCACAAAATGCAAAACTCAAATGGAAGAGCTATACGGCTGATGAACTTGCTGATAAAGAATTCCTAACTCCAGTTCAAAAGAATGGTGATCTTCTATTTTCAAGATGTGATGTGAGTGCTGTTGGGTTTCGTGCAATCATGCGCAGCGGAAGACATTACATGAAGAAACCCAAAAGCTTATATCCGCTATGTTCAATAATTCATAATATGAAGATGAAAGAAACTAATCCTTGTAGATCGAAATACGGAGCCTTGGATTAAGATGCTAAGTGTAGACACCCCGCCTTGGACCGCTCACCCCGATTGCACATTTGATTTTGTGTTTCTTCCTATTTTAAGTGTTTTTCGTTAGTTTCTGTTACTTCCTGACTGACTCTGTAAAGTCCAGTGACTAAACTGAATAGCAGTGCTGACTTTCTAGTCCATTCTGTCAAAAAAGCCTTTTTAAAGTGTAGATACCCCATTTTCAACTCAAATTTATGACTACACTACTCTTGTGTCTCGCATTCGTGTTTTGATGAAAACTCGTTAGTTTCGACATGTTTCGTTAAGTTTCTGACTGGCTCCGTTAGTTAGGGGCTAAACTGAACAAAGAAACTATAGACAATGATAAAACAGTAATTAAACACTGGATGCCTCGTATGAGACATCATCTCCTCTGTCTGCGAGTCAGAATCACTTTCCTTCTCCGTCCCGATCTCTTTCTTGGCCAACACTCTCCTAATCCGGGGAATATCTAATAGGAGACTTCCTAGACGATTTCCTACTAATTTCCTTACCTACTTAAACCTCTCCACCTCCTTGGCTTGGTCCCTAAGTCAACTAAACCTATAAATAAAGAGTCTTTCAACCCTAGACTCTCCTAATGGTTCCTAATCATCCAAAAAGGAAGTTAACAACTCTCTAATTAGTCCCTCTCTCAAGAATCCCATTTTTACTCCTCCCTCACACCAAGACACCATCAAAAACTCATCCTTTCAAGCCAAAATCATCACAAAACTCTTGGATCTTCAAGGCCTTAGTCAAGGCCATCAATTGGAATCTCAAGAACGCTTTAGATAAACTCTTACGCTTTTAATCCCTACTTCTCATCTCAGCTTAGAGCCTCTCAAATCCATGGAGATGGTCTCGAAGCACATGATCCGACATTCCAATAATTAAGAAATTAATTATTGGCTTTACTTGTTTTAATTACTTGTTCTTTATTTTATTAAAAACACCTAAGCAAGATCAATCCTATATTGGGTGGATTGGGTGCTCCTTGACCTTCCCAATCCATAACTTAACCCCCGAACTCAAGAATCTCACGGTCCATGTTCCGTTCAACAACATGGTGGCGACTCTCAAATCAAAAAGGCGAGCGGGGATCTTCTCAGATGCAAACAGTGGCGACTCCGCTGGGGACTTAAATTTAAGTGTGTTAGACTTGCATGTTAATTAGGTGTTTTTGGTCTTTCAATTTTTCTGCAAAATTCTGCTCTAATCTGAAGTTTTTTGCAAATTTTCGGAACTTTTCTGAACTGGTTCTGATCTGAATCCGGATTCCAGAAGGGATATCTCGTACGAGACATCTAATCTCTCGTACGAGGAATCCCCCCATAAGCCTCCAAACACAAAATCAAACAAACTGGGAAGGTTGGTTAAAAATAAAATAAAATGCAGATTGGTCCCTGCTCTTCAGAACTGTAGAATGGTCCCTGAGTTCCAGAATACTACAGATTAGTCCCTGTACTTCAGAAACTGCAGAATAGTCCCTGAGTTCCAGAATATTACAGAACAGTCTCCACACTTCAGAAACTGCAGAACAGTCCCTGGATTTTAAAAAAAAGGAAAAAAAAGAGTACTTTTCTTTGCTTGTTTTACTCTGTCCCCATATGTGCAATAAATTATTTATGTCATATACATGTATTGTTTTTTGCGCTAACATCTCTTATAGGGGCTATAAAAAAATTTAAGGATGAGTATTTACTCATTCTTGAGTTTATTTTGCACCCTCTAATGGGTAATGCAAGCACTGTGAGTATTTCTATCCCTTTTCTTTATGTGGCCTTACTTGCTATGTGCTCATTTTTCTCTTCTAAAAATCTTTTCAAACTCAAACTACGTTGACCTGAGTCCCTCTTTCTTTTTCTGAAGATTGAGGGAAACGTAGGCAACCACTTTGGTCAGGTCCATCTTTTACTTGCTTTAAAAAAAAACTCTCTATTTTCACCTTGACATCTAGAACTTAACTCTCACACACGTGCACGCATGTAGATTAATTGCACTACATACCCTATAAACTCGGGTCCCAATCGGAGGACGGATGTCGGTCATCACTTCCTTGCCGGTCTCTCCAAAGATGGTGTACCCACTCCGTGACATGCTCCTCGACTGTGTTCATGGGGAGCCTTAGCCGTAAGCCCTGCATCAGCCTCATGCATACATAATAGTCAATAGGACACTCCTTGAGACCGGTCAGTTCGATTCTTAGGATTGTTTTAATATTTGCCCAAGATAATGCTCCTTCTACAATCTATAATCCTCCCTTCATGAATTCTTGACGAATGTCTCTTCGGTAAAAATTGTTGGATAAGGGATTGCGATGGCAAAATTGAGAATTTTTCTACGAGGATTCGAGTCTAGTCTCTTTTGCCGTCAAGATCTTACGTTTGACAATGTCCCTTTCCGTTGTCCCTTACAAGAATTCATAAGGTTTGATTGCATAAACGGCGTTGTTTAACAAAGTGCAAAACAATTACGGAATCACTTAGGTTTGGCTAAATCGAATGGTGGATTCCGATGAGAATATGGGACCTTTGCCCAAATTGTCCGTTTGGGAGAGTGAAATACAGGTGAAAAACAAGGGGCTCATATTCTAGGGTGACAAAATCTACTATTCCAGGATATTAGATAGAACCCCCTAAAACGGATTAAGTTACGTCCGACCAAAATTAGGATTGAAAAACTGAATTCTGTGTTCTGTGTTGGATGCCTCGTACGAGACATCTCTGTCTCGTACGAGACATCTTCTTCTGTTCGTGTCAATTTCTGTGTTGTGCTTGTTTGGTCAACCTACACTCACTCCTAAGCCTATACGCCTCATAAAGACGACTTGTTGGGACCTTAATCTGGGTTTAACGCGGTCTCTATACCGCTTAGGTCCGTCCGAATCGCAACTAGATCGTTCCAAACTCACCGACACCATGACTGGAAGCAACGACACCAATACTGATAATATCAATGAGGCCAAAGCTGGAATCTTGAGAGCCGCCAAGCAACTAGAGGAGAAGCAAGCTCACATAGATGCCTTAGTCGCCGAGCTCCATGCATTGAAAGTCAAGAAAGCTAAGAAACAAAAGAATAAGGATTATGAATCCCCCGCCTCCTCCGAAGATGAGGCATCCTCTAGAAAGAAAGATAAAAGGTCTAAAAAGAAGCACTACGAGTCCGACTCTTATTCTTCTTCCTCCTCCGATGACAAGGAATATGTCTCTAAGACTACCAAGTCCAAGAAAGAAGGTAGTGGTGAAAACAAAAAGGTCGATGCTCCTATGACCATGAATTACCTTGAAAATAAACTTGCTTCACTCGACACTCCAAACAGATCATTCACTCCTTTTGATCCGGATTCTCTTCGACAATCTATCACCAAATTTCCACGCAAATATAAGAATCCTGATGTGGCAAAGTTCAATGGCACCACTTGTCCCCGAGCTCATGTTGAAACTGTTGGGTTTCCTAGTAACATGCGCAGCGGAATTAAGCATTTAAAATTTATTAAACCCAAAGCCCATTTATCCATTCATATGATTAAGTCAAATACATCTACAATGAATACTATAATACTAACCCTTGAAGCGTTTGAAATTTTCTTGATCTTGAATCTTGGTTCTTCGCGCTTCTCCGAATCACGAAAGCAGGAACACGAACAGAAAGATGATAACACAATCACCCTCTATGGATATCCATACGCGAACGAATATTAAGAAGTCTTTCTTAATCTTGACTGCTAGATCAAAAAGGGACTATATGATTTTATGAATTATTGATCTTGATTCTCAATCTTGATCAATAATATTGTTTTTCCAAACAAGTGAATCAATCAATAACAATGGATGGTGAAAGGATATTTATATAGGTTTAAGTCCTTAACCCTTAAGAACTTAGGAAACCTAAATCCCGTCACTAAATTACTCTGCAAGATTTTTGGCCTGACAGCGCTGGCACGGTCGTGCCCTAAAACTGGCACGGTCGTGGCATTCCATGCGAGCTTACCTTCCAGTGACCATTATTGGCACGGTCGTGATTTGTATCTGGCACGGTCGTGCTTTATACTTGGTACGGGCGTTCCACTTATGCCGCCAGAACTTGCCCTTGGTCGATTTATGGCACGGTCGTGTCAGACCAAATTTTCGCCATTTTGCCCTTTTAATAATTCGTTCTCTTGTGTGTGACCCCATAAGATTATATCAAGTTGTCAATGACTCCAAACACACTTTGTCTCATAAATCATGAGCGGACCCTAGCAGGCCATCATGATTACCCAAATGATATAACTTATCAAAGTTCGCTAATCCATTATAGAATATATCACAATATCTTTGTTTCACGATGTCTATTGAACATAAGCCATGGTCAATGGTCAATTTACATAGTTCAATGCTTTCTCTATCCCGAATGTATTGATAAGACAAATCTTATTTGAGCGGCCATGCATTTCATCAATACCATTCATCGAGTGGCCAAAGCTTGACATCTCTCTTGACGAGGAACAAATTCCATCTTGACTTATTACTCTTCCCAACATGAATCCGATTATGCCAATCACATTCTTTATAGCTACCCGTTTAAGGGTAACGTTTGAATATGTCAAACGTAATGTTCATTATGTGGAAGACTGTAATAATCTCAGGTCTAAAGATTCTAGTGATAAAACTATATGAGACTTAATTATGACATTGTGATCATGACATAAATCTCATATGGGTCAGTCCAGTATTCGTTCTCCAACAAATACCCATATGTTTAATTGTATCCCATACACCATAATCATCATATGATTATCTATTAAATTTATACTAATAATTAATCATAATTATCAGGGACGGGGATTATTATAATAAACATGCAAAGGATATAATAATCAACATTCAATATCTTTATTAAAACATAATCAATAGATAACATTAATCGTTCAAATAACGTGCCTAGAGCATACAACACCAACAATCTCCCACTTGCACTAGGCCTAATTAATGTATCAAATACCCATAGACCTAACATGACCTTCATGCTTTGCTTGTGGAAGACCCTTTGTTAATGGGTCGGCAATGTTATCATCAGTCGGTACTCTGTATATATTCACTTCTCCTCTATCAACGATCTCTCGAATGATATGAAAACGCCTAAGTATGTGTTTGGATTTCTGATGTGATATTGGTTCATTTGCTTGAGCAATAGCACTATTATTATCACAATAAATGTCTATTGGATTAGCAATGCTAGGAACCACCTCTAGTTCACCAATGAACTTATTAATCCAAACAGCTTCTTCAGCAGTATCGGATGCAGCAATATACTCAGCTTCAGTTGTAGAATCTGCGACGGTACTTTGCTTAGAACTCTTCCAGCTAACCGCACCTCCATTCAGCATAAATACAAATCCAGATTCCGATTATGCCAATCATACCCTTTATAACTACGTGGTTAAAGGTAGCGTTTGAATATGTCAAACATAATGCTCATCAAGTGGAAGACTATAATAACTTCATGTCTAAGGATTCAAATGACATAACTAATATGAGATCTATATATGACATTGACCATGACATAAATCTCATAGAGCGGGTCATGTCCAGTACCTTGTTCACCAACAAGTACTTATAAGTCTAACATGATCATCCCATGAACATTTAGACTTATACTAGTGCTTCATAAGTACTAGGGAAGGAGATTATTATAAGTAAACATAAACAACAATAATAATCAAAACATCTCTTTATTAATATGAATAAAATGATAACATACATAACGTTTAAATAAACGTGCCTAGGGAACCAACACTAACACAAATCTCCTAGTAGCTGATCTAATCAACAGAAGATCAAATACCTGGAAAGCCCTCTTGATAAAACAACTCTTCCCTCCAAACATCTCATACTCCATTCTTGCATCGTACATCCCTGTCCAAGGTGAAGATGATTAGGTATGGACTTACACTGATCATGGAAATTACAAAGTCAAATCAGGATATTACAGAAGTCTTCTCATTCATAAAGACACAGAAAAGATCTTAAATAAGACTCCAAGCCCAGACTCCCAAAAGTTATGGTGGACTTTATGGAATTCCCCGTTGGAACCAAAGCTTAAGATCTTCATGTGGAGATTACTCAACAATACTCTCCCTACCAATCTGCAGCTATTCCGGAAGAACTGTGCTCCCGCTCCAAATTGTCCAAAATGTCTCTCATCTGAAGAATCCTCTCTTCACCTAATTTTTACATGCGTGCATTCACAACAAGTTTGGGAGGCATCACCCCTTCCTCTTCCTCCAACCCATGTGGACAACCCAAACACCTCCCTGATTCAATGGTTAACTATCTCGATTAACCAGAAAATAGAGAAAAAAATACCTCTACCTTCTAATTTTTATCTGTTGGGAGATTTGGTTGGACAGGAACAAAGTCATTTTTCAATAAGTTGCGTCTACAATAGATGGCATCATTCCTAAGTCATTGGAACAACTTAAAAGGTTAGAAAAGAAATGAGAGGGACAAGGCCGATCAGAAAGAAAATGATCGAATATCCGAGTACTCAGGGATACCAAACAACAGGAACTATCAGTCTTCAGAACAGAGTCTAGATTCTTTGAATGGCAAGACTCTGGAAGACCACCTCAAAAACTCAGAATCAAGGAATTGTCAAACTATGATCACAGATGGAGCTTGGAAAAAAAGATATGGCGTTGGCAGGTATTGGATGGGAACTTTGGGATGCTAATAGAGGAAAAATAGCTATTGAAAGTTCGTCCCAAAAAACGAGCTCGAGTATTCACTCCGAATGCTTAGCTATTCTTAAAGGTCTGGATTGGGCGGTGAAACATGAGTTCAAAAGATTCGATGTTCTCACGGACTCTCAGTTAGCTAGCGCTTTTTTAAATAGCATTATCACTCCCCCTTCGAGTCTTGAACCGATGATTCAAGACATTTTAACCCTTTCTCAAAGATGCATTAGTTTTAGCATTTGTAAAGTGGATAGAGATGTTGTTCACTATGCCCATAAAAACGCTAGTTTTGCTAGAAAAATGTATCATAACTTTGTAGGGCCCGAGCCATGCTTCCTTTATAATGGGCTGAATTGTGGCCATTTCCACCCGCCAAAATGACAGAAAGTTGTCACTTCATATGGAGTCTGCCGCTAGCTCCTCAAAGTAACAATGACAAGCGCATTTTCAAATTTGTCTTACTTTGTATTTACTTAAACTTAACCAATTAAAATATGACAAGTTTCAAAACTCAATATTTTATAATTTACTTCATTTAAATTTAACCATTACTAAATACTTATTATTTATAATATATATATATATATATATATATTATTTTATCATATGTAATTTAAGTAGTGAATGAAAATATGTCGCGCATTAAGAAAGTTTTTTTTTAATTATTATTTAATAATTACTTAAATTTATTTATCTTTAATTTTAGAAGTATTTAATTATTAGAATATTTTTAATGATTATTCAAGTTAATAACAAGAAATTTTAATTTTGATACCATGGCTAAGGACCTTGCATTGGAGATGACAATTTAGTACCTTGTGAATAGCAGTCCATAGGTATCAAATTTTGATTTTGATACCTATGGCTAAGGACCTTGCATTGGAGATGCCCTAATGAGTAGAAAGTTTTTGTGAGTGTGAATGTGAGTCCCATTAAATGAAACACTTCCATTTTTGGGTTGTCTTAATTCGAATGGGACACCAAAATAGAAATTTGTCCTTATTCGAGTGGGATGGAGGAAGTATATTTTTGCCTTTCAAAATAAAAATAAAAAATGAATGTCTCTTTGACCCAGTCAACTTTATTCTCTAAATACCAAAATTACCCCTCCACCTTATAAATCCTAACCACCCTCCCCAGTCTCCCTCATTTTTATCAAAACACACTCTCTCTCTATAAAACACACACACACACACACACACACTCTTTTCTCTCTCTGTTCCTCACCTCCCCGTCTCCGGTGACCTCACTCTCCTTCGGTCATCTCTCTCCCCTCCCCTTCTATATCCGGCGAAAACATGGCGATACCTCCGAGGATCGACCTCCGGCGACCACATATCCTGCTTCATTCTCTGACCTCGATCTTACCTCCTCCATCTCCGTCAGATCTGTCCAGATCTGTTCAGATCTATCCTCTCCGACCAACTCCGACAGCGGGCCAACTCTGGCAGCAACATCACACATACTTTTTCTTCTGGCGTCTTCATTAACGTCGCTTTCTCTTCCTCCGGCAATTTCTTTTTCGATCTTCTCCTCCGATGCCGGTACCGGCGTATCCTTCCCCCGTTCTTCTTTCTCCTTTCGCGGACCACCACCACCTCTCCCCACTCTTTCCTCCTCCGACGAAACCGTAGGTGCTCGTCCTTTCATCTGCTCCGGCAGCCCCTCCCTGAAGACCACATTTCTCGCTGCAACTCCGGCCGCCACTCCTCACCCAGATCTGCTATAAGGCAGTGTCTTCTCGACTCTTTGTCACAGATCTGCAAGTTGTATAAGAGACTTTATTATTATTATTATTATTATTATTATTATTATTATTATTATTATTATTATTATTATTATTATTATTATTATTATTATTATTATTTGTATGAGAGGTGAATTGGTTGATAAAATGGGTTTCAAGAAAAAAGAAGGTACAAAGACTTATGGAGATGGGATTCCCGGAGGATTTGGTGAGGAGTACTCTGAAAGTTGTTGGTGGTGATGAAAACATGGATCTGGAGAAGCTTTGTTCTGGATAATAAGATTTAAGCTGCTGCTGCTGCTGCTGCTGCTGCTGCTGCTGCTGCTGCTGCTGCTGCTGCTCCTCCTCCCTGGAAGCATTTTGTGTCACCTCGAGAGAATTAAGTTTTTATACAAAGAAATGAATTCTGATACAAGTACAAAAGTTGTCATTTATCTTCTGATCAAATTGGTTTTGTTGAATGCATGTTTATCCATCTCTAATATACTATGTTCATGTTAAAAAAAAGAGTATGAGATATTTTTGTAATTTTAATATTTTTTTGAAAAATTGTTAAGTTGATTGGTGTTGTGAGTGTAAAAGTAAGTAGGAGAAAGAATGAGGGGGAGGAATAGTAAAGATTTTTTACCATTTAAGATGTGGACATATACTCTAATTATAAGAGTATAACTTGTCTTATACATTAGTTATGAGAGTTTGACCGGATTTGACAAAAAATATTGTTTATTTATTTTTATTAAAAGTTGGAAAAAGTGAAAAAATGAGTCTTATAATCTAATTATATGAGTAGAACTTGTCTTATACGTCAGTTATGAGAGTTTGACCGGATTTGACCAAAAAATATTATTTATTTTTTTATTTAAAGTTGGAAAAAGTGAAAAAAATTGACACTTATACTTTAATTGTAAGAGTAGAACTGATCTTATACGTTAGTTATAAGAGTTTGACCGAATTTGACCAAAATATATTATTTATTTTTTAATAAAAGTTGGAAAAAGTGAAAAAATTAACTCTTATAGTCTAATTATAAGAGTAGAACTGGTCTTATACGTCATCATTGAGTTTGACTGGATTTGACCAAAAAATATTTTTTTTTTATTAAAAGTTGAAAAAAGTGAATTTTTTTTGACTCTTATAGTCTAATTATAAGAGTAGAACTTGTCTTATACGTCAGTTATGAGAGTTTGACCGGATTTGACGAAAAAATATTATATTTTTTTTTATTAAAAGTTGGAAAAAGTGAAAAAATTGACTCTTATAATCTAATTATAAGAGTAGAACTGGTCTTATACGTCAGTTATGAGAGTTTGACATGATTTGACCAAAAAATATTATTTTTTTTTTATTAAATGTTGGAAAAAGTGAAAAAAATGAGTCTTATAGTCTAATTATAAGAGTAGAACTTGTCTTATACGTCAGTTATGAGAGTTTGACCGGATTTAACCAAAAAAATATTGTTTATTTTTTTTATTAATAGTTGGAAAAAGTGAAAAAAATTGACACTTATACTCTAATTATAAGAGTATAACTGATCTTATACGTTAGTTATAAGAGTTTGACCGGATTTGACCAAAATATATTATTTATTTTTTTATTAAAAGTTGGAAAAAGTGAAAAAATTAACTCTTATAGTCTAATTATAAGAGCAGAACTGGTCTTATACGTCAGTTATGAGAGTTTGACCGGATTTGACCAAAAACTATAATTTATTTTTTTATTAAAAGTTGGAAAAAGTGAAAAAAAAATGAGTCTTATACTCTAATTATAAGAGTAGAACCATTGTTATACGTCAGTTATGAGAGTTTGACCTGATTTGACTAAAAAATATTATTTATTTTTTTATTAAAAGTTGGAAAAAGTGAAAAAAATGAGTCTTATAATCTAATTATAAGAGTAGAACTTGTCTTATACGTCAGTTATGAGAGTTTGACCGCATTTGACCAAAAAATATTATTTATTTTTTTATTAAAAGTTGGAAAAAGTGAAAAAAATTGACACTTATACTCTAATTATAAGAGTATAACTGATCTTATACGTTAGTTATAAGAGTTTGACCGGATTTGACCAAAATATATTATTTATTTTTTTATTAAAAGTTGAAAAAAGTGAAAAAAATTAACTCTTATAGTCTAATTATAAGAGCCGAACTGGACCGAGGGATCCAGGCTGGAATGTGGGCATGATTGATGAGGCAAGAGTGGGCTGGGATGTGGGCTTGGGCAGTGAGGGTATTTTTGTCCTTTAACTAGCTCTGGGTTAATATGAAATTTTCATCTCAGCTTGGGTTTTTATGGGTTTATGATTTGGATGAGGGAGCCTAGGGTCCAAAGCTAAAACCAAAAAAATCCTCACACGTAAAAGCCTCATTCAGATTACAGTTTGACTGTTTGACACCAAACCCTAACATGCAGCAACAGCAAGAGTTTATTGCAAAAGTGACATGCGTACTTTCTGCAATATATCAATTTGACTCGCGTACTTAATAAACATCAAATGTGACATGCGTACTTATGATTGGCAATATTTTTAGACTAATTTTAAACCTCCGTTAAAAAGTTAACGGGGATGCTAATAACTTAACGAAAAGTTAGATTAACATTTTTAAAATTGACCCTAAAGTTTAAAATAAACCCCCTTTATCATCAACTTCCTCCCTTCCATCTTCATAGCCCCAATATACCAACCATGTGCCGCCCCACCGCCACCCATCCACCACCGGCTAAATCCACCCACCACCACCATAAAACAATTGATACCAATCCAGAAAATAACAAGTAAAATTTATATCTATTTAACACCAATTTACAATAATATCATAAATAAATAAAAAAAAAACCCCAGAACCCAGATCTGGTCGCCGGAGTTGGGCGGAAGAGAGATGACCAGAGATAATGGGGTTGCATGGAGATGTCGCCGAAAAAGGGAGTCTTCTCAGTCTCCGTCGCCGGCTCCACGTCTTCTCCGATCGATGATTCCCTCTCCTCAAACCGAATGTTTACACCGACGACCTTTCAGATCCGTGTAGATCTGGCGCGATCTCGTCTCCGATCAAGTACCTAACGCCGGCGACGTTTCTCTTTCTTCGATCAGGCGCCTTCGTCGTCGGCTTCACCGGAGATAATGGGGTTGACTGGAGATGTCGCCGGAGTTGAGGGAGGGGATCGTCGGAGTTGAGGGAGGGGGTCGCCGGAGTTGAGGGGGGTCGCCGGAGTTGGTAAGTTAGAAAGAGAAAGGAGAGAGGGAGAGGGAGTTTAGAGAGAGAGAGAGAGAGAGCTGGGTGTGATTTTGGGGATTTGGGAGGTTGGGTGGAGGGATTATATGGATAGATAAAATAATTGGTTGGACTAGGACGTAAATTTAAAATGTCCCCGTCCCAAAACGTAAATCTAATATTACAATCAAAGTCATACTTTTTGTTAAGTTATTAGCATTCCCGTTAACTTTTTAACGGATGTTAAAAATTAGTCTAAAAATATTGCCAATAATAAGTACACATGTCACATTTGATGTTTATTAAGTACGCGAGTCAAATTGATATATTGCACAAAGTACGCATGTCACTTTTGCAATAAACTCGCAACAACAACCCCCAAAACCTCAAAAAGGAAAAACAATTCCTCCAAAACCCTAATTTTTCCCAATCTTAAAAAAGTATGATATTTTAATCTCCACCGCATTGCACCAATTGGTGGATGCAATTGCCCACACAATCACAAACTCTTTGTCTTCCGATTTCCAGAATTATGTCCGTTAATGGCACGGCTGGGGATCGCCGGAAGGAGTCGCCTCAGTCTCAGGCGGGTGGAGTCGCTGTTAATGGAACTGTTCCGTCGTATTCGATACATCGGCTACGGTTAAACCCTAGCCCAGAGCACAAGCCGGACAGCTACGAGGATCTTCAATTGGAGTTCAGTCCCCTGCTTTATAGCGCCTTGGAGCGCTATTTGCCTCCCAACCTGTTGACTGTGCCCAGGGACACCAAGTTTCAGTACCTGCGTGAAATTTTACTTCGCTATTCACCTGAAGGCGAACGATTGCGGGTAATTACTACTCTATGTTATACTCCCTCCGACCCAAAATGATCTTCACGTTTGACTATTCAAACTTTTTAAGGATATGATCACTTGCTTCACTAGCCATGTTTAGTTTATACACTTTTAAACTTTGGGACAATGAGAAATGGTAAATGAGAGATCATTTTGGGACGGAGGGAGTATGTAATTTTGTGTTTGTTTGTTGGAATTGACTGCTATATACGAATGTGTTGTTACAAGATTTGAATTTTGGAGGGTTTGGCTTTTCTACTCCCTCCGTCTCACCTCACTTTGGAAAATGTGGGGTAGAAAATGAAGAGTGAGAATGAGTAGGGTAAATAGTAGTGTTGTTTGAATAAATTGAGTGGTGTAAAATGAAGAGAGAGAATGAGTGATGGGGTATATTTAATATAAAATTATTAAAAGTTGGCTATTTTGGGGAGGTATTGGGACGGACCAAAACGGAAATAAGTCTCACGTGAGCTGGGCCTGTGGGAGTATATGTTAGCTTTGCTGAGAAATAGAAAAGGGTATTTGAATTGTGATTGGGAGTATAATTTGGGAGCTTTAATCACTTAATATCTGTATTAAGTATGTTGTTATTTGGTTGGTTTTGTTTTTTTAATTTTGGAATCTTTTGGATCTTGCTTTTTTCGGCATGTAGTTGGGAGTCTAGGGATCACTTGCATGCATATAGCCGTGAGCAACTGGATTTTTCGTTCTCTATTAAGCTATTGATTTGCTTGTCAACTGAAACTGCTGACAAAATTAAGTGTATAGCTGAGTTTCGCATTAAGTTCAATTTTCTGGATAAGGATTCTCTTTACCTTGCCTGTAGACTATCCATGCGATGGGTGGTATTTTACACTCGTGTATACTCCCTCCGTCCCAAAATGATCTTCTCATTTGGCATTTTTCATTGTCCCAAAAAATTCTTCACATTTCTACAACTTAGGCTTAGATATGCCCAAACAAAACATGACTAGTGAATCAAGTGTTCATATCCTTAAAAAGTTTGAACAATCAAATGTGAAGATCATTTTGGGACGGAGGGAGTATTATTTTTCGTAGACTGCATTATTGTTATCATTATTTTATCTAAGATCAAATTTTTAATAGGGCTGTAGTCTAGTAGTCGAGCTTGGGCCTTGTTAAATTACAAGCCAAAGATCATTGGTTCGATTCTCGCATGCTACATCTTCCTATCTTTGTGCAGTTTTGTTGGAGTTGAAGGTACACCTAGGGAATTTATTCCAATAGGTGGGTACTGGGTCTTATGCAACCCTGGCATGGAATCACAAGAACAGGGCATTTTCTTTCAGAAGTAAAAATTTGAGTGCATACTGACTAAGGTGGGGTATTTCCTTGTGGTAGCTACTAACTAGACTAATATGCAGCGGGTATTTCGAGGGATAACTTGTCTAGAACTCATCTTCATTTCTTCTTGAGCATACTTATGTGGTGTATGTGACCTACAGAAGGAGCTTGCTTCGTACTAGACCTGGGCTTTATAATTGACTATACCCACGTGCCTACAAAACTACTCCCTCTATCCCAAAATGATCATTTCATTTACAATTTTTCATTGTTTCAAAAAGTTCTTCCTAGTTCTACAATTTAAGCTTAAATGTGCATAAACACAACATGGCTAGTGAAACAAGTGTTCATATCCTTAAAAAGTTTTAATAGTCAAATGTGAAGATCATATTGGGACGGAGGGAGTATATAATTCTTGGATGAGGAAGATTTATGTTTCTCAATCTTGTATGCATATTGAGTTGTATTGTATGAGCAGTCTAACAACCTCATAGCTCTTTGCACAAAGATAGAGAAAATAATGGTCAAAGCTTATTGCATATGCTAAGGTTCACTAATTTAAAATAGGAACAATTAGGACCTGCGCTAGAATTTGCCACTTGAATGCTTTCTTTTTGTTTCTTTTGGTTTTCATGCTACAAGGTTTGTTTATGTTTTAGAAAATGCAATATGTGGACTAATTAAATTGAACTCTTCATATATTAGCTTTTATGGGAAAACTAACCTTTTATCTTCCTTCACTTCATCAGGCTCAGAGGCACAGAGAGTACAGGCAGAAGATTATGACCAATTATCAGGCAAGTTTATGGCAGACTGGACTAGTTTACACTTTACATTGATAAATGTTGGTTAGAGTTGCCCTTTTTGTTTGAGGATCAGATATGTTACCAGTTTAGTACTTTTCTATTGTCTGGACAATACTTTTTTTTTTTTTTCATTGGTGGTCTTGAGCATAAAGAAAACGTCAGGAAATCATTGGAAAAGCAGGTGGGCTGGGGGTTACAAAATGATTCTTACTGTTTGATATCTAACTTCACCATACTAGAGACCAACACTTGCATATTCTATTTGTGGTGAATGGTGCTAAATCAATCTGGATTTAAGGAAAATAGGTTTCTTATTCTTCACTTGCCTCGTTATATAATTGCGAAAAATTTAGTTTTATGTTTACAGTTAGATACATTGTAGCAAGACTTGTTTAAACATTGAGGCACTATATCCGTTATTTTGGGTATTCTAGAGTCTAGACAACTTAATCCAATCCATATTTCATTGAGACCTTTGTGTTGGCAAAGAAGAGTGTATTCTCTCCAGTATTTTAGAAATTATATATGTCAAGGAGAGGGGCTTGTTTCCTTATTTTCGTGCTCCCCCTAATGTAATTATAAGCATGCTCTTTTCTTACTACTTGCGTCCTTTTTTTCAGCCTCTACACGGAGAACTATATACCATGCAAGCTGCAAACTTTTTTGTTCCATCATTTCTGAGGGCTATCAATGAGAATACAGAGCAGGGTTATAGAAATATTATGACCGAACCTTCTCCAGGAGTTTTAACATTCGAAATGCTGCAGCCGCGTTTTTGTGAAATGTTACTAACTGAGGTATCATCTAACTTTCTGCCTTCTTTTTGTCATCTGTCATGCTGAGTTCAGTTTCCTTGTAGATTAGCTTTTATGTTTTCTTATCAGGTTCTACTTGCTTAGGTAGAAAACTTTGAAAAATGGGTTCATGAAACGAAATTCAGAATTATGCGTCCAAATACCATTAACAAGTTTGGCGCTGTTCTGGATGACTTCGGACTGGAATCCATGCTTGATAAGTTAATGGACGACTTTGTTCGCCCTATAGCCCGAGGTAAGTTATTTCTGCTCATTTTTACAGAGAATGAATATTATATGACTAGGTGAAATGGCTGATTGGTGACTTGATGCTCTAATTTGTTTTCTGCTTCAATCTTTTGTGCAGTTTTCTTTTCTGAAATTGGTGGATCCACGCTTGATTCTCATCATGGTTTTGTGGTTGAGTATGGCATGGACAGAGATGTTGAACTAGGTTGGTGATCACTTGAATTTTCCTCTCATTTCATTATCTAACCCACTCTGTCTTAGTTGTCTGTTACCTATAGTATCTGCATGTTGCAAAATCTTTCATTACTTGTGTTTCCACTATGTTTATCACTAAGATGATGATTAAGACATTGCTCGTAGCCATGTGGAAAGTTGAAGAAATTGAATTGTGACACTGATATAAAACTGAAATACTCCCTCCGCCCTAATATAAGCTTCCTACTTTTTTTGTTGTTTGTTTGAAGGAATTTTGAACAATAAATCTAGGTTAATCTAATTGTTATAATAAAAATCTAAAACTTGTTATTGGTACACCAACATAAATACTACCATTAACAATTTTTAGATTTTCTTTAGAATCAGGTTAACCTATAATTATTGCTCAAGGTTCCTTCAAACAAACCAAACAAAAAAGTAAGAAGCTATAATTGAGACGGACGTAGTACTATTTTGGGGTAATCATAAAGTTGACAGGGAGCAAATATTTTTCTTGCTATGTCATTGTTCAAACCAATGAAATGAGTTCTTAAATTACAGTAGTGCATAGCTCCTTGAAAATTTGTGTAGTTTCCTCTCTCTAAAAGTAATCTAATGCACAGAAGACAACAAACACTCTCGCATATTTCTCAAGAGAGTGATGAAGGCTATGTGTTTTATGAACTGCACAACAAGTAATTATCTCAAATACGTGAATAGCGTATATCTTATTCTAAATGATGCTACAACTTTCAATTATACCAATGTTCAGAATCATGCTAGCGTTGCAATATTGTTCATGTAATAAAGAAATCAAAAAGTTGATAGATATCGACATATCGTTGCTTCCTCCCAAACTTGCAACTACTGTTTACATGCATGCATAATCAGGTGTTCAGCCTTGTTTCCTGCAAATATATACGAGTACCTGATTCAGTTTTCGAGTTGGAATTACTATTTTTATTCTGCTCACTCCTGAATATAGGAGCATGACTTTCTCCCGCAGGTGTTTCTTGGTTATCCCCATGAGACTACTTACCATTCAATCCCTTTAGACAAGTGCATATGTCTGCATATCTTGCTGCTCACTGGAGTACATCCATTGTTTGTACTTTCGTTTCTACCTTCAAGCTAATGAAAGACACCTAATATCTGTATATTGCTATCGAATCCTTGGAGCCTGGCGGCCGTTGTACTCGATAGCGTTGTCACTGGAGTACATCCATTGTTTGTACTTTCGTTTCTGCCTTTTCCTTTGTTTTTTTTTCTTCATATTTTAAATATCAAGAATAATTATGCTGTAATAATCCGCATAAGCAACAACCAGAATATCGGCACAACTGTATTTTGGATGCCTTAGTTATAATACATATGCCAGATGTTGGTAATAAAGTAACATTAGATGAATTAGCTCCTGTTCTTTCTTTATGTACTGCCTATGATTGCATGAGAAGACAATTGCGCTGTTCTTCCCACTCAGTTTGATTCCCTGATTATTTTCTGCTTATTGCTGATTGTACTTTAGGTTATGTGATTTGCTTGGGCATGTATTTTTGTGAATTAAAAATGATTTTCATTTATTACGCTTTGGCTATAAAGTAAACTTAAAGTTATGTTGTCATTTGCGTGCTCTAGCTACATCTTCTTGCTCTTTGTTCTCTCCTGGATCATACTTTCTCGCTGATGAATTTCAGATTTGATGAACATTTGATAGTTTTCAGCTTGTAGTTCTCTTACTTTCTATCTTCTTGTCTTTCTATCTATTTGTTATTTTCTCTTATATCAATAATTTATGTGTATTTGCAGGTTTCCATGTGGATGACTCAGAGATCACCTTGAACGTCTGCTTGGGTAAACAGTTTTCTGGTGGTGAGTTGTTCTTTCGAGGTGTGAGGTGTGATAAACATGTGAATACAGAACCTCATCCAGAGGTATATGGATCATAATATTTCTTTTTTGTCACTGCTGTTCCTTAATAATTTTGTAAGGCCCCCTACCCCACCCTTGCCAAACATAAATAAATAAATAATAATAAATAACTTTTAAAATAAATATATAAAAAGAGAGAAGAAAAGAAAAGAAAAAAAATATTACTTTTCTGCAACGGTATGTGTGGTAAAAATACTTGCACTCTCCTTTCTGTTGGAGACTGTTATGGAAGTTGGTTGTGACACTTAAGAGAATTGAACACTTGATCCTCCCTAGGAAAAGCAAGGGCCTATGTATATTACATAACTATGAAAGAAAATTACTTAAATGCAAGATTTTTTGATTTACCCCTCGAAGTCAATCTACATAATCTTTATTTAAACTTTTGAATATCGAATTGAATGCACGGCAGTAATTATGTGGCGCTTATATTGTTACATGTATAGGAAATCCTGGATTACTCTCATATCCCAGGACGTGCAGTAATTCATCGTGGTCGCCATCGGCATGGTGCTCGAGCTACTACAGCTGGGCATAGGATCAATTTACTACTATGGTGCAGAAGGTACATCAGCCTCTTACCTGAGCTCCCTCGAGTTGGGTCTTTCTTATTGCATTTGGCTTCTGAGATTTCTTTTATCAACTTATACAGAAAAAAAAAAAAAAAAAAAGAACAACTAAAAAACTAAGTATGCTAACGAGAGTAGCATGCGTGTGTCAGTTATTTAGTCCTGAATCCCAATTTGAAAGATTCGGTTTTAGTTCTCCCAAAACAGATTTCTTTTTTGGCTTTGATCTTGGCTTTTGGATCCCAGATAATTTGTCTTTTGAATTGTGAAAAAACATTTTTGTCCATGATCACTGAAAATGATTTTTTTTTTTTTTTTTTTTTAAATTCAGTCACCAGTCTTGTGATTTTCTATTAAAGGGTAGGGAATCTGTGATGAGAGCCCTACGTTAACATTAACTACCCAATACGTACACAAACAAATCTGGTTTGTTGAAATTGAATAGTTGGGGGACCCACTTTTGCCTTGACCTCATCAAGTTGATTATACCGAAGTGAATGTAAGGTGGTGCAGGGTTGGACCTTTATCATGGGTATTTGCAGTTCTCCGGGTACACCAAGACAGTTTTTGACCCCTCCAAACCCGATGCATCCGCATCTAACCTATCATTTGGCTATTGAAAATTAATTAAAGTACGACTCCCTCTGTCCTAAAATGATCTTCTCACTTTTTTTTTTGCCGTTACTACAAATGAAGTTAGAGCAATATTTTTAGGTTGATGGTGTGTATCAATAACAAATTTTTGATTTTCATTAGTATAATTGAATAAACATAAAATTATAAAAGTTCTTTCGTAGTAACAGTAAAAAAAGTGGGAAGATCATTTTGGGACGGAGGGAGTATTCTGGTCTTAGTTTCTTTTGGTGAAAGCCACACATGATGAGATGGATACCCAATATTGTTAATGCTTGTTCTTGGTTGAAAGTGCTCTCTGCTAAACTCAAATGCGATCAAGTTATATTGGAAACCTGATGTAGTCCTCTGTTTATGAACTGAAAACTGTACAAAGATCATCAAAGAGAGCTTGCAGAGCGGATCAAGGTGTTTTGAAAAGATGCATTGTTAATGTTAGACATGCCCAAAAGGTTTATATGAACCGGCGAACCGGAGGTTCATGAACCGTGAACCGGGGTGGACAGTGAACCGGCGGTTCACGGTTTTATAAGTTTCATAGGCTCTGAACCGGCGGTTCATGAACCGTTGAACCGTGAAACATGAACGGTTAACATTTTCCCTATAACTTTCATCCACTTTTTCGTTAATTTTTTAACGAAACAATCAATTTCGTTATAAATTTCATCTATTTTTCCGTTGAAAAGTTAAAAAAGCAAACCGTATAAACCATGAACCGGAACCGTGAACTGGTATATGCGGTTTTGTAAGGCTCATTCATATTGTGAACCGTGAATCGGCGTTCATGAACCGGGAACCGTCTGTTCACATGAACCGGGCATATCTAGTGTAACACCCCTAACTTTCCATACATTTAATGAGCATTTAATGGCACTAAAATCCTTAATTAACCATAATTGAAGTGGGGTCCATAAATCAAACCCTCATTACATCATAAACAGTCATCAATGCGGAAGCAATAAAACGAAGTAAACTTGTCTTGGTGGAAATCATTCCAACCATAATAATACTTACAACTCAAGAATTTAAAACAATAACTGTTCTTAATTTCAAATAAAGTCTACAAACACCGCTTCCCTTGCGGTTACTCTCCTCCACCTACCTTGATCCTGAAAAGAAAATTTATAGAATAGGGGTGAGCGAACGAATGCTCAGTAAGTTCATACGCGGCCTCTCCGGTTACTAAGGAGAGACGACCAGAACAAACACTTCCAAGATCAAGTTTCGACGATAGGGTGATCTTAACTTAGAAAAGTCGACTGGGGATTCGACACAGTCAACATCATACTTGATAAATTCATTTAAGAATTATGGCTCTACAATTCAAGGGTGTTATAAAAGTTTCCGTCAATTCCATACGTACATTGTAACCTCAATAACAAAGGTACAGTTAATGCACTTAGCTTCATCAAGCTAATTCGTGCGGGTCGTAACGTGTATGGTATCCACACATACATGCTCGGGGTCGAGAACTATCCTTGTAATCAGATAGTTCCTGAGAGAAGGCATGTGATCACTCATGCAATCCCTTAACTTAAGATAGTCTCTTTCAAGACTAATATCCTTTACAGGATAAATCGTCCTTTTCAGGGACGACACGCCTCTTTTCTGAAAACGTGTCCCAAGCCACTAGTATTCACTTCTAGGGCTAGAGTAGGAAAGCATACGAAGGTACAGGTATGCATAACAAGTCTCAATTCAATGATATTTAGTGACCAAAGGGGACATCACCAAATAGGGATAACTTCAAATAACGTTTTACTTATCGCAGGATCATTCAAATGCTATCTAGCCATAACGATAGCTACTCTGAGAATAAAATTCTGAATTCCAATTGAACAAGAATGCAAGGACAAAAGGAACGTAATCCCTTACCTTGACTGCTTTTCCCTGCCGAGTTCTCCTCGTACGAATCTACAAGGCATTGAATAGTTTACTTTAGTACTCTCAACATTGTTAACTACTTCTACTTAGTTAACTGAGAGATGTGTTTTTACTTCTTTATTTCGTTACTCTTTTACTTACGTTTCGGGTTCTGACTTTGATTCGCGAGCCAGTCCTTTAACTTTAATGTTATTGTAATTTAGTCCTCCAACTTTGGTTTAATTACAATTTGGTCCCTCAACTTTGGGTTAATTGCAAATTAGTCCTTCAACTTTGGATTAATTGCAGATTAGTCTTTCAACTTTGGATTAATTACAGATTAGTCCTTCAACTTTGGATTAATTGTAAATTAGTCCTTCAACTTTTGATTAATTACAAACTGGTCCTTCAACTTTAGTTTAATTACAGGAAGGTCCCTTGACTTTGGTTTTTTGTTCGTAAGGGTCCCCCAAGTTTCTTTTTAGCTACTTAGACCCCTTTAACCTCAAGGGTTTCTCTTTTATTTCTTCTAACTTTAATTTTTTTTTTTTAGTTAAATCCTTTCTCGTTAGGAAACTAACTGAATCTTTTAATTTTTCCCTCTCTTCGTTAACTCCCTAATTCCCAAGGTCTTCCAAGTACATAATACATTCCTTCAAGTTAGTTTTCTAACTTGACAACAACTCTTTTATAGTTTATATTTTCTTTCCGTTATAAATCTAACTAAAATACTAACTTTTCCGTCCCAATTTTAACATTTTTAATTAAGAATCAACACCAAAATATATAACCATAGCCGAGTTCTATCTCATTAATACTCATTGATTTGATTAATTTTTTCTTGTTCTTTGATTTTTTTCTAAAATTCCCAAACATTAATTTATTCATCAATCAATAACAATAATTATTAAAATCAACAAAAAGAATTTTCCCCATCTCCTTTGGCCATTCGGCCGAATGACCTAGGATGAAAATCCATAATTTTTCTTCCCTTTTTGTTAAACCTAATTAACCTCAATCTCATATTAGTTCAATTCTATATTTTACAACATATTAATCCATCCACACCATGATCAAAATCAATCTTAAAAATAAAAACTAACATGGAGATCATTCTTTTATTAAAGCCTTTGAATCTAAGCTTTTAGCAATTAATCTCTCATTATTCAATCACTAGCATGCAAACCCTAATGATCATCTTCTTAGAACATTCATAGTTTAAGTTTTACTCAACTAAAATCAATGAAATAAATTTTTGAATATAGGGTTTGACATTACCTTGGATTTAATCGGGTTACACCTCCAAAAACAATTGCAAAAATTCTTCTCCCCCCTCCCTCTTGGTTCGGCTGCCCTAGTATGGGGATTAGGGTTTTTGTGGTTGTGTTGTTTTGATCAATACAAATAAAACCTAAAATTTCACTACTCAAGATTTTATACTTTGGGTAATTGTTAACTGGGCTTGGGTTATTTAATTTTATTCGGGCCAACCCAAACTTGAGCTCCTTACACTTGGCCCACTCCTTAACTATTTAACCCACTTCTTTAATGAGTCCATTAATTATAGTTATCATTTATTGTTCACAGTTATTTTTTTTTTTTTTTTTTTTTTTTTTTTTTTTCCAGGTCTTTACATCTAGTTAATGTGGGATTTGTTTTAATACCAAGTTCAATTTGTACATATAAAAAAGCTAGGTAGAGGCAAAAAGCTAGAACTTTGTAGGTCAAGATTGTATTAGAGGTAGAAATACATGCTAATACCTGGATTATCTGTGATCCTGCGCAAAATCATAATGTTGTAAAGACCCGAATTTTTTTTTTTAAATAACTGTGAACAATAAATGATAACTATAATTAATGGACTCATTAAAGAAGTGGGTTAAATAGTTAAGGAGTGGGCCAAGTGTAAGGAGCTCAAGTTTGGGTTGGCCCGAATAAAATTAAATAAACCCAAGCCCAGTTAACAATTACCCAAAGTATAAAATTTTGAGTAGTGAAATTTTAGGTTTTATTCGTATTGATCAAAACAACACAACCACAAAAACCCTAATCCCCATACTAGGGCAGCCGAACCAAGAGGGAGGGGGGAGAAGAATTTTTGCCATTGTTTTTGGAGGTGTAACCCGATTAAATCCAAGATTCGTACGAGGAGAACTCGGCAGGGAAAAACAATCAAGGTAAGGGATTACGTTCCTTTTGTCCTTGCATTCTTGTTCAATTGGAATTCAGAATTTTATTCTCGGAGTAGCTATCGTTATGACTAGATAGCATTTGAATGATCCTGCGATAAGTAAAAACGTTATTTGAAGTTAGCCCTATTTGGTGATGTCCCCTTTGGTCACTAAATATCATTGAATTGAGACTTGTTATGCATACCTGTACCTTCGTATGCTTTCCTACTCTAGCCCTAGAAGTGAATACTAGTGGCTTGGGACACGTTTTCAGAAAGGAGGCGTGTCGTCCCAGAAAAGGACGATTTATCCTGTAAAGGATATTAGTCTTGAAAGAGACTATCTTAAGTTAAGGGATTGCATGAGTGATCACATGCCTTCTCTCAGGAACTGTCTGATTACAAGGATAGTTCTCGACCCCGAGCATGTATGTGTGGATACCATACACGTTACGACCCGCACGAATTAGCTTGATGAAGCTAAGTGCATTAACTGTACCTTTGGCATTGAGGTTACAATGTACGTATGGAATTGACGGAAACTTTTATAACACCCTTGAATTGTAGAGCCATAATTCTTAAATGAATTTATCAAGTATGATGTTGACTGTGTCGAATCCCCAGTCGACTTTTCTAAGTTAAGATCACCCTAACGTCGAAACTTGATCTTGGAAGTGTTTGTTCTGGTCGTCTCTCCTTAGTAACCGGAGAGGCCGCGTATGAACTTACTGAGCATTCGTTCGCTCACCCCTATTCTATAAATTTTCTTTTCAGGATCAAGGTAGGTGGAGGAGGAGAGTAACCGCAAGGGTTTATTTGAAATTAAGAACAGTTATTGTTTTAAATTCTTGAGTTGTAAGTATTATTATGGTTGGAATGATTTCCACCAAGACAAGTTTACTTCGTTTTATTGCTTCCGCATTGATGACTGTTTATGATGTAATGAGGGTTTGATTTATGGACCCCACTTCAATTATGGTTAATTAAGGATTTTAGTGCCATTAAATGCTCATTAAATGTATGGAAAGTTAGGGGTGTTACAAATGTAGACCTTTTTCTTGTAACAGAAAAAGGGGAAATCCTAACTTGTTGGTTGCTGACATCTCCAAAACAGCAAGAACGGCTGTTTTTTTAATTGCTCTTGAGAGGATGGCACTTGTATTTTAAACTTGCATCTTCCAGTGAAACTTATGTGCGTTATAGCTAAACTCATGTAAAACTGTTTCCTGTCCTCTTATACTGTATTTGATTTTTTTTTGTTTTTTTTTTTTTAAATTCCAGTTCTGTGTTTAGAGAGCTAAAGAAGCACCAGAAAGGCTTCTCAAACTGGTGTGCTGAGTGCCAACGTGAGAAGAAAGAAAGGCTGCAACAGTCCATTTCTGCTACAAAAATGGTATATACTGCATCTAATAGTTTAGCATTGCAAAAAATGAATTGGGAATCGCCAACGCACATTTCTTAAGGCCCTTTTTTAATTTTTATTTTCAGGAATTACTGAAGAGGGATGGAGTAGAATGGGCTCCCTGAGGTAGATGATTGATTGTTGATCAGTTTTTCCTGTTAGTGAAGTTGCAATATAGGCAAAAAAC
This sequence comes from Campanula takesimana, assembly GCA_026119855.1. Classification (NCBI taxonomy): domain Eukaryota; kingdom Viridiplantae; phylum Streptophyta; class Magnoliopsida; order Asterales; family Campanulaceae; genus Campanula; species Campanula takesimana. The sequence goes on along the minus strand of JAOWBW010002188.1, from coordinate 31,752 downwards.
CTCATCATTACCATATTTAAGCTCTTTTTCGTTACTTATGTATTTGATGGGTGAAGGTGAATGAAACAGTGGTACATTTAAATTATGTTAAGTTTGTTCATTTTTTATTCCTATTCATTCATGGTGGTGACACTATTAGTAACATGAATTTTATTGTAGCTCAACTATGTCTTGCGGTGAATTAATTTAATTTCATTATAAAGTAATTCCAGTGCAAAATTTCATTCTAGACCTTTTGGTTGTGTGCAAAACAGGGTGTCCAAAACTAGAAACGGTGTCTTTTGTGGCAGTGATTGTTGTTTCTGCATTTGACATTAGAAATTGGCCTTCAAGTTCATGTAGTTGGACAAGAATGTTCTCCTACTACTATTACCAAGAAATGTTGTGATCAAGTTTGGGCATGTTAAATTGGTGTCTTTAGTTGGATGGATGGCTCTACAAAGACACCATGATGACCATTTTTGTAAGTTTTGTGGTAATAATATTTGCCTGGTAATTCAAATTTCCAATGCCCAATTAAATTTTGTCAAAACTTTGTTTGAATTTATTTCAGCACCAATCCTTGTATTCATACTTTTCAACTTTCAATTATAACTACAAAAGGCTTGATGTTAAGTAAATCTAAATTCTAAGAGCATCTACAATACTACAATAAGTAGCTTTTTTTTTGTGGCCGTTATGGCCTTGTATGCCACATCTCCATCAAATACTCCCTCTGTCCCAATCTTCATCAATTACTCCATTTGTCAATTGTGAACAGTTATTTTATCTTGATTTAGTTATCACCATGAAACTTTTCTTGATGGTATATTAATAATAAATTTTAGATTTTTATTATTATAGTTAAATCAACTTAAAATTATTGTTCAAAGTTTTTTTTATAGTAACGAAAAAAAAATATAAAAAATATTTTGGGACAGAAAGAATATATGAATAAAAAGCTCAAAGATTTTTTTTCCACAATGGTGAGTTTTTTTCAAAATATGAGGAGCATGGGAATATTAAAGGAATTGTTTATAAAAAGTGTTTTTTTTTTTTTTTTTTTTAAATGAAAGGAGACGGCACTCCCTAGTTTATAAAAAGTGCTCTTTGTGGAAAGAGCTACTCTTTAGAAATGAGCTATTTCATAAACTCTACAATGATAAAAAGTTTTAAAAAACACTTCTATGCTTGAGGATACATTGGACGCCTGTCTCCCAGGATACAACGGACGAACTAGACGGAAACTGCACAATGTGGTAAGTCCAAACCAATGTGGGACACAATCAATTGATTTTACCCACCAATGGTCTTGGGACATTTTTCCCTCGTTTTTCCATTTGGGAGGCCCTTTTAAAGGAAGGAGCTTTGGAAGTCTTTCACTTCCTTTCCCATATGGGATACAAACCCACTCCCCAACTTACCAATTAACATTTGAGCTTTAAATTTTTTTCTACCATCCTATATTAAATTGGACTCACCATATTTAATATTTACATGGAGAAAATATTAATCCATTTTATAATCCACTTTAATCAACGAATGATTTTCCCAAGGAAACGCGCACAATTTACTTCACATAATTACACATTTTTCCAAACAATAGGTGCACAAATTGGGTTTATTAGGTTAGTTCGCCTGTCATTTACCCCCTCCGTCCCAAAACTATATGCACAAATTTCCTTTTTGGGCGTCCTATTGATAAGTCACACTTTCCTAAAATGGCAAAGAATATTTACTATTCTTCCAACTCATTCTCTCTCCTACTTTATTTACTTTATTTTATACTCACAACAACAATCAACATACTATTCCCTATACCACTTTCTCTCTCCTACTTTACTTTTCACACCCAACAACAACTACCCACCACTGTTCATCCCTTAATTCCCGTGCAAAAGTCATTCGTGCGGATAATTATAGAACGGAGGGAGTGAACTAATCTAAAATTTCAAACACTAACCCGGAAAAACCCGATAGCCACCTCATTTTACTTTTCAAACATTATAGGGCTGTATTATTATAATTTTGAAAATTAATTGATTTTGAAGCCCTGATTTGTGAAGTGTGACAAACTTTTGAGAAACAAAATGGAGAAATGGAACTTTAAGGACTATTATTTTTTCTCACCGTTTACAGCAAAAAAGTAAAAGTAAAAATAAAAGTAAACCTTGTGACCACAATTCTATTGGAAGTGAGTCCAGAGTAAAGTTTGGTAAGCATATTTCATCGATTGAAAACTGATTGATTGTCACGATCTCAAAAAAAAAATTGTTTTTTTTTTTAATTGAAAAATAATAATTGAAAGTAGTGAATAGTGGGAAGAGTAGAAGGCAATTGATGGCTGGATTTTGTTCTTCTGCTTCTGTGGCTTTTTCATCAAGTATGGGAATCCTGACTCCAATTTCTACTGCTGGGCCATGTAATGTAATGGAGTGGGCAGGAAAGAATTGAAGTTTAGAAAGGTTATGGAAAGTATAAGGGTAAATAGTAAAACTAAACTTACAAAGAAAGTTTATAAAAAAATTGATTGGCCTCTTTTTTATGGGCTCATGAAATTTTAGTTACAAATACATTTTACAATGAGTGATTGTATATTGTGTTTGTCGACCTCACTACTACATCCACTTGTTTATTGTCAACTGTATTTGAAACTAAAACCTTTTCGTAACCCCAAAATCGCTCAAATGCTAAAAAGATGATTGAGGAGTTAGTGTTAACTTAGGGTGAATAAGTGGAGATCTCATTTGCAAGGTCATCATTTTATAATCAAAACTGATGAGTTTTATCCTTGCAATTTAAATTTTGAGCCTTCCATTTTTAATACCAATTGTAAAATATTTTGAAATTTTTAAAATTATCACTACAATTTTATTGCACTTTCTATTTTTTATTTTGCGATATCTCAAATCACAAAAAGATTAAATTAACCCAATTATAATTTAGGGTATTAAGGCTTAATGTATGTGTTGTGTAGGGCCAAGAAATGAAAGCCTCAGATGAACAGTTGGCTTCAGGCCTTATATTTCACATAACCCTAATTCCTAAACCATTTGAGTTTGAAGTTTTTCATAGAACAAAAGGTGACTACATTGCTTCAATAAAAATGACTCTTGTGATTAGATTATGAAATTATTCCGTTTCAAAATAAATTTCTCATAAAATTTTAAGAATTGAAATTAAAGAAAAATGTTGGAAAAGTGATGTAAGTGGGAAGGAGAGAGAAAGTTGGTTATGGAATAATAAGTAGATAGTTGTTGTGAATGAGAAAAAAAAAGAGAAAGTGGAAAAAAACCTTTCCTTTTTGTAATAAGTGGGAGATTCCAATTAAACACCCAAATAACAATACGCAGTTTGTTCTGGGACGGAGGAGTATAAAAAAGGAGAGGAGAGTATGGTCAGGCCCCCGTCTCAATAATTAAAGAAGCCCTATGCTATGCTAAGTATGAATATTAGGCCCTTATATTCCTTAGAATTTTTTTTTAAAAAAAGATTAGGCCCTTACTGTATATTCCCTTTGAATAATACTAGGGGCACAAAAAAGTCACAAAATCTTGCTCACAAAATCCTAGGTGTAATGATTTAATTGGTGTTTTTAATTAGAGTGTGACGGATCCATTATCGATGCAACCAATAAAATATCGTCACCTCATGTTGTGAGCAAGATTTTGTAAACTTGTGATTGCTATCACTTAAACGGCTCTGAAAAATCAAATTATGAAATTGCCGTCTGACTGGGGAGGGAATCAAATTGAGAATACTCAAATTGGAGCAGGATTCTTGTGAATTGGAATCGATATAAATCGAAGAAAGATGAAGGCCGTGATTTAGAGATCGGAGGCTCCGTAGGGAAAATCTCGAGATTCAGATTTGGTAAATTGGAAAACACGATTATGTTTATACTATACTCCCTCCGTTGTTGTAAGTTGAAACATTTATTTTGAAGTTGAGAAATTAAGGATACTAATATTATATTAAGAATAAAGGCAGTGAGAAAGAGAGAGAATTAGTGAGGAAGAAAATAGAATGAGTGGAGAATAATGAGTGGTTAGGATGAAGAGAGAGAATGAATTGATGATTATAAAAGTAATAAAAAACTTCTATTTTTGGATTGTTGCAATTTAAATGAAATACCTTAAATGGAAAAATGTTGCAACTTACTTGGAACAGAGGTAGTACATACTCCCTCCGTCCCAGACTAAGGTTCTTACTTTCCTTTTTGGTATGTCTCATACTAAGATTCTTAGTTGCTTTATTACCTAAAATGGACAATGGGTTCCACTTGTCATTCTCACAACAAAAACTTTTTACCCACTTTCTCTTTCCTACTTTCTCATACTTCACTTTTTATACTCACAACATTTTTTTTTTTAATCTCCGTGTAAAGTCAAACAAGAACCTTAGTCAGGGACGGAGGGAGTACTATGTATCACATAATGGGTTGAAGTAATTTGGGGGGCCATCATTTTTTTGGGCCAAGTGCAGTTGGGCTGGATGCACTCCCTCATAACCGGGCCTGAGTACATATGCTCTACGAAAGGTGTTAGGATTCATTGTTAGTACACCTGATCCATGCCACGTGTCTTTTTATGGACTTTAGGACCGCATGTAATGAAGTTCTACTTCAATTTTTAGATAAGTCAATTTCTAGATTTTTGATTGTCTAGGCTGAGTATAGTTCGGTTTTATACCTTAGCGGTTTAGTGCTTCAAGCCGTCATCTTGAGACCGCCAGCATGAAGTCCTTCAGTTTTCATCAAACTGCAATCTGCATGTTTGATGAAACCGCCATCAAGATCATCCTTCAAACCGCTCCTATGCTTGGTGAAACAGCAGAGCAGTTATTGAAGAATTAAAGATATGTCATTTATTCTTTAGACAACCATTCCCTTTTTAACCATAAAGGGATGTTGTTATGTCTTGTCAAAATAACTCTAAGTTAACTTGGAGTTTCTGCAAGGAATGTCGGTTTGTCTATCAGTTTGAATTGTTTACCGTTAGTCCTTTCTGCAACAAAGGACAAATGTCAGGTAGTGGTGCAACAACTACTTAGGACTACAAGACAAAACCAAGGACGAAAATGACAGCTCAACCAATGGGATTTCGACAGCACTGTACCCTTCAGATTTGATTCAAATCTTTACCCAACGGTCACAAGGGTGCTCTGCCTATAAATAGCCTCCATTATTCAACAATGAAGGTTGCTGAGCTTCAAGAGATTCATTCCCAAGTGTTCAAGTTTGCTTTGAAGATTCAAACCCAGATATTCATATCTTCAAACCATCTCCTTAGCAAACCCAGTTTTCTTCATCAAAGCTTCAAGCCTAACAACCTTTCATATTCAGCCCTTACACCAAAAGACTTCCATTTGCTCAACCATCATTTAAATACTTAGAGCATTTGATTTCTTTTCACACACATACCCGATTTATATGATCGCATCGCATAGATTATATACTTCGAAAACACCGGTTGTTATTATAGCTTAGGTTAGACTTATTGTTTAGAGTTTAGATTCATCTTGTAAAACCTCCTCTAAATTAATACAAGTCTAGTAGCTATTAGAAAATCCTAGACTAACCATCTAGGTAGAGGACGTAGTTCATTTAAGAACGAACCTCTTCAATTTGTGTGTTTGATCTTTATTTTCTGTCTTGGTATTTATCTTTCTTGTTTGTGGTCTTTTAACTTGTCTCCATATACGAAATGACTTGAAAGATGAATTGTGTTTTCCTTTGAACTTTAAGTTTAACTATTCAGTTGCATCATAGTGTTTTCTCAACCTGAGTCAAACCTCCCAACTCTTTAACTAACCTATTTGGCCAAACCGCAAACTCCGCTGTGCATTTTATCAGTTCGGTTCTTGTGCTTTGAACCGCAGTTGGCCAAACTGATAAGTACTCGGTTGATTTTAAGGGTATTTTTGAAAAAGTTTTGGACCGCTATTCACCCCCCCTCTAGCGGTTCTATACCCTTGTTGCCCTCTGGGACCAACAAAAGGCTATTCATTTTCAAGTGTAAAACCCACCTCAAAAAATTATGAAAGCAAATAAATAAATAAATAAAAAACAAAATCATAGTGATTTAATTATTATTAAAGAAAATGGTTTTTTGAACATTAATTTTACGATGAAAGGATCATATATTTTTAAAAACAATATTAATTGAATTCTCAAAATAACAAAAAAAAAAAAAAACTTCAATAATTCTATTATTATAGTTTATAAGAAGGCGGAGTATTAAATAAACGGTTTTTCTAACGTGTGCCTTAGGTTAGGTGCACACGTTAAGCCCTTAATTAAAACACTCATATTTAATAAACTTTTTTTTTAGTTGTTTTCATAATTATAAAAAAAATCTTCTGTATTTATGTAAATACAAGTATATATATATATATATATATATATATATATATATATATATATATAGGTAGGTGCTCAAATGAGAATCTAAATATCGTGAGAACCGTGAGAACCAACCATAACCATTAGATTAGAAAAACAATCAAGGGTCCATATGTTAGATACAATTGATACACTTAAATACATTACAAAAAATTCGATATTACACTTGGATACAATAGGTTAATAAGTATTGTATCTAAGTGTTGAACTTGGATACACTATGTTAAAAACTAATGTATCCAATTGTTTTTCGAAAATTAACTAATGTATCCAAGTGTATCCAATGTATCTAACATCTGGACCCTTGATTTTTTTTTTCTAATCTAATGGTTATGATTGGTTCTCACGGTTCTCATATAAAATGGTTCTCACAGGAGCGCGACCCTATATATATATACTCTCTCCGCCCCACCCGAATTAAGATTTTGGGTTGGGCACGGGGATTAAGGAAAAAAGCGTTAGTGGAGTAGGTGTTGTGAGTATGAAAAGTGAAGTAGGAGAGAGAAAGTGGGGTAGTGAATAATGAGTGGAAAGTTGTTGTGAGTGTGAATGTGGGTCCCATTAAATAATATACTTCCATTTTTTGGTTGTCCTAATTCGAATGTGACACCTAAAATAGAAATTTATCATAATTCGAGTGAGACGGAAGGAGTATATGGAAACATCTGATTTATAAATATAGAAATCCATCCATATAATATATTAAACCAGAAGCTAATAACATAGGATTCACAACATTTTCAACGGAAAGGAAGTCTCGTTGGAAGGAGAAGAAAGGTCCGAGTGTAGACACCCCGATCTCGCACTCCTAAAACCTACCCTTTAATCGGTCTAAAGCACGACAATCGACCTAAACCCCCAGATTAGGCCGTACGGACTACCGTACGCCTTATCGGTGCATCGGATACAAAAACCGAGTCCGGATTCATGATCAGGGCTCAAAACCGAGTAAAAAAGGTCCATTCTCGAAATTTCACGTGTCGGGACCCCTCACCGGGTCCCACACTGCTTTAAAAGCCTTTTACTCGTCATCTAATACATTTAAAATATTATGTATGCTTTTCTTTGTTTTCTAAAATTTTGTAGGTACACCGGCGTGACCAGAAAAATCAACCGAGCAACTTTCCTGTTGGGCCCGCGTGCAACTGGGACACCGGAGCGCGCACAATGGAGCAGTTGCGGAGCGGAAAGCCGGAGCTGGAACAAACGTGCACAAGTTCAAGCCTGGACCAGCCACGAGGTTCCACTTGGCACTCCATTATTGGCCAAGAGAATTAATTTAAAATAAAAAATTGGGCACCAAGTCATGGTGCACGGCCGAGCAGTTTAAGCTGCTCGGCCGTGCAGCCGTGTTTCCAGCTTTTTCTCTTTTCTTCCTAGCCATGATTTCTTGCCATCTTTTTCTTCTCCTTCCTCTTCACACATCCTACCTCCACCACTCCTTTCTAGCCCCCTAATCCAGCCCCTACTACTCTATGTCTTGCTCCCCAATTCTCTCCCCCCTCCTCCAAAATGACTACCCAATTTGCTCCCTCATCCTAACCACTTCCTACCATTTCTTACCACTTCTAGCCAATTCCTCTTACTCTCTCTAACCATCCCTTTCTCTCTATTATCAGCCCCTAAACACCCTCTCTCCTCACCTTCATACTCCCACCAAACAACCACCACTTCACCACCATCAAACCACCACTAAACCACCACAAAACAACCCAAAAACACAACTCAAACTCAAGCATTCTCTAGCATTCCAACTCTCAAACAACTCAAACAACAAAAAGAAAAAATCCTTCCATTGGAAGCAAAGGAAGCACACCACCCCCTAACCTAGGTAAGTTTTCCATTTGTAATTCATAGATTTGATGTAATGTAAGTTCATATGTGTTAGTTGGGAATCTAGCCAACTAATGCTAGATCTCCCCTATTATCTATGTAATCTATGTTTTAACCTTGTAAATAAACATGTTAAATGTATTCCAAATGTTTGAATCTCTGTTCTAGCATGTGTATATATGTTTTGGGTTCATTTTGGTGTCAATCTCATGCATTAAATCATAAATCCCAGCAAGATATGATTCTTTTACTCAGCATGTGTACAATCTGTCCTCTCCTTCATGATTATTCCTATTTTTGTCCATGATTGTTCATAGATAGATGATCAATAATGTTAATAAGATGTTAATAAATAATTTCCCCAAGTCCCATGGGTTTGGTATGAGTTTATGCCATGTTTTGATCTTCATCTTCATGCCATGTCTAATCTGTCAGCATATCCTGTTTCAACCAAGGCTTTTGATGTGCTTTTTACTCTATCATAACTTCGTTTCTAGATCTAACTCAAAACATAAAAGTTGTTCCTCATATACCTGATATGATTTATGCCAAGTTTCATGGTCTAAATCTATGTATAGGTCATGTTTTGATAGGTATTTTCGTAGCACAAACCTACTGCTCTATTTGCTGCACTTTTTGCTAACCTGGGTTTTCAAGTCCAAAACCCTATCAAAACTAGATTTTCAAGTCAAAGTCAAGGCATGAAAAATGTTCTTAACAAGCTAATAAATATGTTAATGTCTTGTAAACAATTTTATGACCTAAGGAAAGACTCCTTTCCATTTTCCAAATCAAGTGTTTGCTCCCAGATTCATAATTCCCAGATTCTAACATATAAGTGTCAGAACACTTTTGAAGCACTAAAACTTGTCTTATGACTTTGAAACTCGGTACACATGATGTTTAATATGTTATCTTCAACTTCTATGTTTTAGGGTTTTCCAGATTCGTAAATTATAATAGTATAAATTGCTCATCAAAGTCTGGTATGCCATCCTTTGCTGTTCTGGGCTGTTCTTGCTTTAATGTTCTTGGCATGATCCCAACATGAAATACTAATCAATAAATCAAACGAAAATTCATACGTGTTATATAACATCTTGGGAGTGAATCCCAAGTTTTAGATATATTTTTGGATAGGTCTTTCACAGGTACATCCATGGTGATTCACAGCAACCCATGAACTTGGAGGATCAACCTTGGCTTGGTCATTCTTTTCATGGGATTTCTCCCATTTTTTATATAATTGTATTATTTGTACAATATCCCCCTCTCCCCTTTATTTGTTCTTACTTGTATAAATGATTCAAATTCTTTTTCGAAAACCAATCGGGAATCCACCCAAACTGACGCAGCACGGAAGCGATAGATTTCGTGAGTAGCGCACTACACACAAGATTTCACAAGCGATGAAACCTCAAACACATAAACCTTGGAATCCACCAAGAAATAGAGATAAATCTCCAAGAACAAAGTTCAATTGATAAGAATTATAATGTAACCCTAAAACAATGAAAGGAAAAGAGTATTTATACTCCTAACACAATAACATAACCTAAATAAAACATAAATCCCGAAATTAACCTAATTCTGGCATAAAAACGATAAAAACGCGAACTGGGACTTTTCTGCGCGTAGACCACGCGGGCACCTGGTGAAGACCAGGCGGGCGCTCGCTTTTAATCAGTTTCTACCCTCCAAATTCACGAGGTAAGCGGGCGCTCGTATGGGAGCAGGCGGACGCTCGCTTGTTGGCCTGGCTATGCGCTGCTGCACCCGAGGAACCTCCTACATCAGTCTCCTCCACCTCTAAAGAACTCGACCCCGAGTTCTCACCAGGATAAAGAACTCCATTAGCGTGGTACTCATATATATCCGCAACATTGAACGTGTTAGAGATGTTCAAATCATCAGGAAGAGCCACTACGTACGCATTGTGTCACGACCCGAAATCTAGGCTCTATTTTATTAGTAATAAATATTTATTATTTATTTATTTGCTTATTTATTTATTTAAATTATTATTTATTTAAATATTTATGTGTGCATTTTATGTGTTATAATAATTTATGCCTAACATTTTATTTGGGTTAGTGTTGTATTGTTGGGTCTTAATTGTAGTAGGGAGTGCAAGTATTTGTGTGTAGTGTAGAGGAGGGGGCCTAAGTGTAAATTCTTTAAATCATTTTAACTACTCCCTCCCTACTCCTCATCTTCTCCCTACTCTTCCCCTTCTCCCTCACCCTCACCATCTCTCCCAGCTCATCTCTCTCTCTTCAAAAGAAAAAGGGTAAGTTTTTCTCTTTCACTTCTCTCTTCATTTTCTTCATCTTCCTCTTGTTATTTCTCATTTCTTAAAACATGAATCTTGTTTAGATCGTCGATAGGATCGCGTAGAACAAAAAATATTTGAAATCCATCATCTTTGGGAAATCTCAAGTAAGTTGCTTTTCCCCCATTTTTATGCTAAAATGCTCATAACATGTTTCTACAATGCTTTAATTGTTATATTTGAAGTTTGGTTGAGTTTGGAATTGATTTGGAATTTATTTGAGTTTTTGGTTAAAATTGGTGAATTGATGAATGTTGGGTTTGATTCTTGGTTTTGGTTGACAAATGGTGTTATTTGGATTCCCATCCTAGTTATAAGTGGTTTTGGTACATTTTGGGACTTGTTGAAGGAGTTGAGTTTGAGTAATTTGTGTTTTGGTGTATTTTGGGTCGAAATTGAAGAACCCAGCTCTGTTCTTCCCGGCCAAAACCCAGGCCGAGCGCCCGCCTGCCCTTGCCCAGGCGCCCGCCTGCACCCCCTTGTCCAGCGGCCAGACCTCCTGGTCAAATAAGCGCGCGCTCGCCCCTACCCAGGCGCCCGCCCGCCCGCCTATTTGGAATTTTGCCCTTTTGCTTGGTTTAGGACTAAGGGCTTAACTAGTTTAGGTTTATCTCTTCTAATTTACTTAAGTTAACATCGTGGAACACATTATTAATTGAATTTGATTCCATTGTGAATAAAGGTGGTACGAGACTTGATTAAATTATTAATTGAGAATGTGAAGCACTTTGATGATGCGCGTTTGTTTAATTCATCTTCTTGGTGACTAATTGGAATGATTCCCTACTTTGGAATCGTAAGATGTTTATTCATGCTAATATATTATTACTTAGCATTTATTTGGAAGCCCAGCTGGCATATTTGTTGCATCGGGCGATGGGAAAGATTATAATGGCAAGGCCAAGTCCATTATAATGTTGACCATTGTTTGCCCTTACTATACCACTTTTCCAGATTGGCCTTGGAAGAGATAAGTTAGCTTCCTTTGTGAATGTATCTAGCTACCGAGCATGACTTTGTGGCGTGGCTCTTGTCCTTTGTGACACTCTTATGGTTATTGTTCCGGTACCGGGGATTTCTCTTCAGCTTTCATGCTATTATGAAGATGTGATTTGTTGATTATTGAAGCTGCGCAGCGATCCTTTATTTGGATGTATCGGTTTGGAAACCTTGGCTAATATCCTTTGTTATGTGTTTATTTCCGCTGCTAATCATTATCTGATAATTGCTATCTGATATATGATGATTGTCATGTGTTATGTGATTTATTATCGATTATTGCATCATAGCATGTCATGTAGTTGCATTAGTAACTTATTGAGATTTATCTCACCCCCTTTCTTTTATCTTTGTTTTTCCTTAACCCCCCCAGGTGCTAAGGATTAGTCTCGCTGATCACGATAAAGAGGACGTCGAGTGTGGATACATTCTTTTGGGGAAAGTTGTTATAGGTTGGTTTATATTATATAAATGTGTAACATTTTGGGATAGTTGTACCAAACAATGACGTCATTAAGAATTGTACATTTATATTCTGTTGAGCATAAACTTGTGGAAGTTTATGATAGTTGTATTTGGTTATTATCAAACTTGGATTTGTAAAACTTTGGATCATCACCTTTTGGTATCAAGTGGAATTTTTAACTTCGGTATTTCACAGTTTTGGTTTTAAGTCGACGTCCAGATCGCGGTCTCGGGCCCGCGGGGTTCGGGGTCGCGACAGTTGGTATCAGAGCTATGGTTTGGCTCTAAGTATAAGTCTAGGTGGACTAGTATGACCTAGGTGGGTAGTAGTGTGCGGAGTGATTAACGGTTGATGTCTTATGCAGGTAATTGTTTGAAATAGCTAGAAGAAGAACAGGTGAAGGCTCTAGTAGGGCACAGAATCAGAATGACACAAGGGAAGAAGCACGTGCTATGTTTCAAGGCATGTTCGAGGCGGCCATGAAGGCCATACATGATCAAGGTCCGAGGGTAGAACAAGCACCACCCCCGCTATGGATTGGAGCAATTTCTCAAACTGAAACCGGTTGAATTCAATAGGGAACCCGATGTTCGGAAAGCTGAATTGTGGATTGAGTCGATGGAGAAGATTTATGAGGTATTTGGTTGCACGGATGAGGACAAGGTCCGGTTCGCAGCTTACAAACTTGTGGGAGCCGCCGAGCATTGGTGGAAGGGTGTTAAAGCTAGCTGGGATGATACTCACACGGTGTATGCGTGGGAGTTGTTTGTGCGCAAATTCAAGGAACATTTCATTCCGGTTGTTGATCAAAACCGAAAGGAGATCGAGCTGCTCAACCTGGAGCAAGGTTTGTTGTCTATAGCTCAATACTCGGCTAAGTTCACAGAATTAGCCCAGTATTGTGACTATTTGGTGAGGACCGAGGAACAAAACGCTATGAGATTCATTCGGGGATTGAAGACCTCCATCCGTACTCAACTTATTGCCCAACGGATTGTGACCTTCCAAGATACGGTAGACCGAGCCTACTTGATAGAGCAAGATATTGGGGAGCACAAAAGGAAAACCGAGGTTGTGGGTACGGGTAAACCGGGAAGCCATGCTAAATCTCAACCTCAACACCGTTCCGACAACCGAGGTAACCCGGGAGCATCGACTCAGTTTAAGGGGCAAACCACACCGCGAATCCGGGTACTACTCCGGGGATTTAGAATAGGCAGCCTTATACCTTTTGTCAGAGGGTAGGCCATACGGAGGATAGGTGTTGGAAAAAGCAAGGCAAGTGTACCAATTGTGGTGAAATGGGGCACTTTGCGAGAGATTGCACGAGGCACCGAGGTCAGTCATCCGGGTCAGGGGTTGGTACTAATCAGGGTCAGAAAAGGGATGCCGCTGGGAAGCCCAAAGTTCAAGGAAAGATATATGCCATGGATCAACAACAGGCGACCGATGATCCTTCGGTTATTGGAGGTATTGTTTCTGTGTCTAATGTGAGCGCACGAGCGTTAGTAGATCCTGTAGATACCCCGGGGAACCACGGCTTGGCTAGAGCGGTGAATTATCCTAGGATGTCTAACTTGTTTTAGATTTGTTTAGAGTCGCCACCTATGTTTTTAAAGGAACATAAGAAAAACCTAGAAATAGCCTAATTTATGTACAAAACCAGAGATTCGGGAGAGAAGGGTTCGGGGGTTAGGTGACGGAGTGGGAAGTACTTAAACACCCACTCCGCCCCGCTTACGCGGGTCTTGCTACTATTGGTGTTCTAATACTAAATGTCCTTCAATTTATTAACAATGCTAACAATTATAATGTAAAGAAAAAAAAAAGGAAAAGAACGATTTATTAATTTAACGCTAAATAGTTATATGTTGGACTAGTGCTAAATGATTACATTAAGAAATGAAATATAAATTAAATGAAGTTTGGAATGTTGGGATGTAACCTTGGCCAAACTTCAATAGTGAAGTGACCTTTTGGTTGTATCCCTTTTTATGGAGATTGCATACTAGTAAGACTAGACAAATAAAATAAGAGAAGAAAAGAGATGTTGTACCTTAGGAAAGAGGACTTCAAACTTGGACTTGAAAATGGTGTTGTTGTAGAGAAAATGTTGTGCAAACACTTTGTGTAGTGTTTTGTAGAGAAAGATTGTTGAGATGATTTGTGTAGAGTTTTTGTTCAAGTCTCAAAAATTGGGTCCTTTTCCAAGGTAGGAGATGATGATTTTTATAGGTAAAAAAGAGAGGGAAAGGTTGGAGGAAAATTGGTCATCCATGTGAAATGGAATGGGCCAATCACAAATAAGATAAATGAATAAAAGAAAAATAAAAGAAATAAAAGAAATCAAATAATAAATGAAAGAAATATTAGTTTTTGGGAAAAGGCTTAGAATTTGGGATTGGGAGTTAATGAGAAAAGGGGGAATGAATGTGGATGTAAAAAGGGTTGTTTGTGATCAAGAAAAGATGTTTGTAAATAAGAAAAGGGAGGGAAATAAGGTGCAATCCGTTACTGCCAAAGTGGGAAGCGCGCGGGTCCGGCTTTTGGGGCGGGACGCGCGCGCGGCTCACTGGCAGTGCCGGAAGCGCGCGATTCTAAAAATGACAGAAAGACAGAAATGACTCTAAAATTAACTCTGTTATGCAGTTTAGTCCAAAACTAACGGAATCAGTTAGGAACTTAACCGAAGTAACAGAAATCAACAAAAATAAGTTAAATAAAAATACTTTGTATGCAATCGGGGTGAGAGGTCCAAGGCGGGGTGTCTACAGAGCCCCTCGGCGACTGATAGAGGTGCGCTCCCTGCATGAGCGACTTTTGCTGGAGTGTTGAATTGGAGCTCATGGGAGCTTGTCTCGATATGGACCGAGTTGTTGAGTTGGGGCTCATGGGAGCTTGTCTCGATATGGACCGAGTTGCCGACTTGGAGCTCATGGGAGCTTGTCTCGATATGGACCGAGTTGCCGACTTGGAGCTCATGGGAGCTTGTCTCGATATGGATCGAGTTGCCGGCTTGGAGCTCATGGGAGCTTGTCTCGATATGGACCGAGTTGCCGGCTTGGAGCTCATGGGAGCTTGTCTCTATATGGACCGAGTTGCCGGCTTGGAGCTCATGGGAGCTTGTCTCGATATGGACCGAGTTGCCGACTTAGAGCTCATGGGAGCTTGTCTCGATATGGACCGAGTTACCGACTTGGAGCTCATGGGAGCTTGTCTCGATATGGACCGAGTTGCCGACTTGGAGCTCATGGGAGCTTGTCTCGATATGGACCGAGTGGCCGACTTGGAGCTCATGGGAGCTTGTCTCGATATGGACCGAGTTGCCAACTTGGAGCTCATGGGAGCTTATGTTGTTGACTTTGTGGGGTGTGGGCACGGTTGACCACTTTCTGGTGGGGATGAAGTGCCTTGAGTAGCGGATGCTGTTGACATCGTGGTGGTACCTGTTATGTGTGTGCTTGACAGGTATATGTGTTCTTGCAAGAAGATGCATGAAGTGTGAAATGAAGAGAGAGAAATTGTGCTCGTGGTGTGATGGGATTTTGGAACACTCTTGCAATGAGAGAGAAGTAAGAATGTAGAGAGTGATCTTGTGTGCGGTGTGATTTTGAGGAAAGCATTGGATGTATTCATACCTTCGCTTACCATTGCCGCTTGAGTGGAGATGGATTTCTGATGTCTGCGGAGGATGCTTTGATGGAGAATGTCCATTATTTGGATGTTGATGAGAGAACGCTCTTGATGATGGGTTGGCGAGATGGTACTCTGGATGATGGGTTGGTCGTGCCAAAGGCTGCCTACGTATCCCTTGAAGGGAATCAGACCAGCGTAGTTCAAGGATGATGGAGAATGCTGGAGGAGAAGCTAGGAGCAAAGCAAAGTAAAGCACATACTTTTGCACACAGAAGGAGAAAGAAAAAGAAAAATCTTTTTTTTTTTTTTTTTTTTTTTGATTAGAAAGGAAAGAATATGCACACATGTGAGGGAAATATTTTTTTTTAGTTCGTGGGTGAACCATTTTCACCATTGTGTGCTTGTGAAGCCAACCCAAGATCAAGTCATGTTCAGTCGAAGTCCGGATTGCCTCGCTTGAATTCTGTTGTCGCCGGTGTGCCCAACGAAGATTGATGTCTAGCCCCAAGAGATTTGTCGATTATGGGGCTTCAAAAGGCTTTTGATGCCGAGATGAGGGGTTGCTGATTGTAAAGCCCCTAGAATGCCTTTGATGCCAAATTTTGAGGGACTTGCATAGCTCCAAGATAAATCAGCTTTTGGCCCATTCGAGTAAATCGCCATTTGTTGTTGTAGTGAGCAAGCCCCAAGAGGAGGTCATTGATGCCAAGCTTCGAGAGATTTCAAATCCCCAAGTGTCATGGTCTTGTAGATGGCGGGATGTGAAGACCTTTCATTGTAAAGCCCCAAATTATCTCGTGATTGGCTCGGCATTGAGAGCGGATGTACCGTTTGGTAGAATTCTTGATAGAGATCTCCTTCTTGCTCTTACTGGGGAGATGAATGGCTTCATTGTGGTCGATACCCAAGTGGCTGAGGGCTTATGTCAAAGGATGCAGTAATGTCTTGCGGTGCCGTCGAGGTCACGGAGGATAAGGTCTTGGCGTGATAAAGTCTCAAATGAGTATGCTTGCTTGACTCTTCTTGAGTTGAACTAATGACGGATCTTCGGATGCAACTAGTGCTGTGGCCCAACTTTATCTGAGCTGCACCTTGCGCTTTTGATCTTGGAGAAGGGGGTGCTGAATTGCAGAAACATTGGGATTGCCGTGGCATTTCCCGCTATAACCCTGTTTTGATTAGAGTTTAGCATATTGAATCTTTTTCCTTTTCTCTAAGACTTTCTTCAAAATCTCGCTGTGAGTTCTAACAAAAATCATCAACTTCATTCATAACATCGGAGTCTTCATTTAAAACCAAGAGGCCTTTGACTTGAAGTGTTGAGAGACCCTTTGAAGCTTGATCCCTTTCATGGAGACTACTCCCAAATTGCGTTGCTCGAGTATTGTTGCCCAAAAGACTGTCGGTCGCGAAGCCCCAATATCGCCCTTTGCTTGAATTATTGTAATGACATAGCCCAAAAGATTGTAGATTGCGAAGCCCGTTGAAGACCTTCGGTGCCGAATTGAGGAAGCTTCAAATGTTGCACATGACTTGGCTGGGGATACTGCTGGGGAGTTAATTGCTCTTTGCCGAGGGAGCCTTTAAGACTTGACCGTAGCCCCTAGAGTGCCATCATTGATTGCGAGAAAGGTCCATCTTTGATTGGGGGAACGAGCACGGGCACACGTGACAAGAGGGATTTTTGACATCCCTTTTGAGGGACTTTGAGGATAGTCTCACACATCTTTCTCGAACATAGCCTCTAGGGCGTATTGATTGCCAAATGAAGCAAAAGAATCCCTTGTTCTTGAGTCACATAGCCCCTAGGGCGTCACCATTCGTTGAGCAAAGCAAGAGTGACTCGTCCTCGTGTGAGGGAATAAACATGAGGGGATATGGAAAGAGATACTCATTTCTCGGGAGCCTTTCGGCGTACTTTAGAAGCACATACTTGAAGAAGCATTGAAAACTGAGACATGTTGTTGCTATTTGCTGCCCAAGCCAATTGACTAGCTAGGGATTATTTGTGCAACCTCGTGCCCTTTTATGATGGGCTTGTTCTCGGATGGATCTTGGTTACCACGGGCCTTCTTTTCATGAACCCAAAAATGCACACTGCTGGAGAATGATGCCGATATCCCAAGACAACCTTTGATGGTGCTATATCTTGTCGAGCCTTTTGCAATCCCAAAGTTGACTCGGTGGGGAATTGACTTGCTGAGGAGATTCAATGTAGAACTTGTCTTCTTTAGAGGCCGGGGATCTCCATTTCTCTTTCCCTTCTCTCTCTCACTCTCTCATTTTTTTTTATGACGCACCCTGTTTTTTGCCTAGACCGCCCTTTCGGGTTTTCAATCTAGCGGGCATCTCTTTTGCGTCTTCATTTTTGACTCGATTAATGAGGAAGTGTGCATTGACTCTAGCTGAGGATGAGAGACATGTGATTTTGCGGTGAAAACCTTTTGTCACTAAAGATGAGTGACATTGACTCGACTAGGGAAGTGTCCCTAGTATTGACATGTATTTTTTTTTTTATTGAATTGCATGACTCACGAAGGAAAGTAAGTCATTAAGAGAGAAGAGAAGGAAAGCCCCAATTTGATTGCAAGGAATTGGGAGTATGCAGAAAGAATAGAAGTCCCTAGACTCGACAAGGAGCGCGAAATGATTTCAAATCTAAGAAAGTTGTTCAATCTTTTTGGTGATTAATTCATTGGCAAATGAATCGTACAAAGATGTCTTGACAAGTTTGAGATGAAGGCCAATCACCATAACGCGCTAGGGCTAAACATATCTTTTTTTTCTTGCATGAGACCGGACCCGCAGGTTGCCTACGTTCTTCCAGTGTAGAGGCTCAGGTCACCGTAGTTCTTGTGGATTCTCCATTCTTCGTGATGAATTGTTGCTTCGTCCTTCGTTGGTGGATGATGATGATGATCTTGATGTGAACTTCTTTGATTGAGGGGGATTTATTTATTTATTTATTTATTTTTTATTTTTTTTGTGCTCTAACTTTTGCCTAGGTTGATTTGAAGAGTTCAACCTAGCGAGCATTTTTTTTTTTTTTTTTTTTTTTTTTAATTCCCCCTTTGAAACATTGCTTGATTTCTCTCCATGGTTGTTGTTTCACCTTTGATGTCTTGGCTTTGTCTTCGTCGTTGATGATGTTGCCTTCGATGTCTAGCCCCTAGGCGTTCAAGTGATGGCCTTGTTCTAAAACTTGTTTAGACATTTTTTTCATCATTTTGCCAAGAGTTAGATCGATCAACTTGGAAGAGTGTATAAGGACAAGAACGACTTTTATTTGATAAGAAGACTCGACACTTAACATGGGACGAGAGAAAACATTAATGCATACAAAAGAGGACTTTTGACTCTTTTTTTTTTTTTTTTTTTTTTATTCCTACTACTAGGTAGAGAAAGAGAAACGGAGATTGTTGTCGTCGTCCTCTTTGTTGAAGCCCCATTTCAAAACCAAGCCACTTCTTTGATGAGTTGCTCTTCACCCACGGTAAATTCGCCGTTGTCGATAAAATCTTGGATGATGTTTCGGAGAAGGAAGCACCCTTCGGTAGTGTGGCCACTATGCTTGTGGTAGCCGCACCATTCACCATGAGCATGATTCTTCGGTATCGTCTTCGGCTTGTACCCTTCCAAAGGCTTGACCTTTCCATTTGCCACCAAAGTTTCAAATGCTTCGGCTTGGGTTACTCCTAGGAGAGGAGTGAAAACTCGGTTGTTGGTGGTACCTTTGTAGCTTTTGAGGGACGGGCCACTTGAGCATGCTTTACCCTTAAACTTTGCCTTGTTGTTGGTGAGCTCTTGCAAACGGGCTTGAGCTCGGAAACCTCTTCCTTGTGAATCTTCCTCTCGAGATCAAAACGGGCTTGCCACGAATTGTCTTTACGGCGGGCATCCTCGACAATCCTATCCATTTGTTCCCCCATGGCTCTTATTATGTTGAAGAGTCTTTCGTTGGACACGGAGAAGTACCCACCATTGTTGTTGTTGCCGTTGGAAGCCATTGGACCTATTGAAAGAACACGGTTGATCTTAGGTTGGCCCCACAAACACCTTTTGAGTAATATGATTAAACCCACAAACAAGGAAAAAGACTCAACCACATAGAGAAAAATGACTTTTTTTTTTATTTACAAAGTCGGAAGGACAGAGTCCTTTTTGGGGTTTCTAGAAAAAAATAGTGGAATCGTCACACTAGTATATAGACCTTCTCGCGGTCCCATATACTCATCGGATTCCACCACGCTTGTGATACCTACATGTGACGGGATTAAACTAAATTAATGTAGTAAATCATACATGCGGGACGGATTTTTTATTTTCATCCAAGATAGCCACTTTTGGGGACGGAGTTTTATTTCGTCCATTGCAACAAGTTGGCATGTATGATTTAAAGACATTAGTTTAGGGAAATCTCGGTACATGAAAACCGACTTGAGTCACGGAGTGTTAGACCCTAACTAGAATTGTGTGGTTTGTGCTCGGCTTGAATATGTGGCTTAAAGTCACCCCCGGCATGTAGTCTTGAACTACGCCACGGGCTGAGGTTGACCGCTTCGGAAGAGTCAAGGTCGGGTGGAGCTTGAAACTTCCTAGGACGGGCCTCGACGGGTTTGGGGTTGGACTTGTGCGACTCGATAGTGAGCAGTTGATAAGAATATGTGCATGTAGTGTGAGGTCTAACATGTGACAAAACATTTTTTTTTTTCTAAGGAAATAATAAAAAACAAATAAGCACGTAATTACAACTTTCGAATCACCCGTGACCGATAAAAATAAACAGAAAGTAAAAACTGTTTTGTGTAGGCCCGGTGCCCACACACTGTCAAAACCACTCTGTTCTGTGCACTGTTCTGTTTCTGGAAAATGCCCAGAAGCGCGCGGCATTGGGTTGCCTATGCGGAAGGCACGCGCGTGAGAGGAAGCAGGGCAGAGGCGCCCGCTTCTGGGTGAGAACCTGCAAATCAGTGGGTTCAAGGGATTGCCTTGACCCTTAATTAAGAAAACTTTCCCCTGCAGTAATTGTTAGCACAAAAATAGGAATTGAAGGACAAGAAGGAAGACGGGCGATTCTGGTAATAAGGGTCGGACGCGCGCGCTTTAGGCCAAGAAGGCCGGAGGCGCGCGCTTCCTACCTTTTTACCAGAATGCCCAAAAACAGAATTAGAACACCAAAGTTAAGAACGCAAGTTTAACCCTCTAAATCGTCCCCAGCAGAGTCGCCACTGTAGATACCCCGGGGAACCACGGCTTGGCTAGAGCGGTGAATTATCCTAGGATGTCTAACTTGTTTTAGATTTGTTTAGAGTCGCCACCTATGTTTTTAAAGGAACATAAGAAAAACCTAGAAATAGCCTAATTTATGTACAAAACCAGAGATTCGGGAGAGAAGGGTTCGGGGGTTAGGTGACGGAGTGGGAAGTACTTAAACACCCACTCCGCCCCGCTTACGCGGGTCTTGCTACTATTGGTGTTCTAATACTAAATGTCCTTCAATTTATTAACAATGCTAACAATTATAATGTAAAGAAAAAAAAAAGGAAAAGAACGATTTTATTAATTTAACGCTAAATAGTTACATGTTGGACTAGTGCTAAATGATTACATTAAGAAATGAAATATAAATTAATGAAGTTTGGAATGTTGGGATGTAACCTTGGCCAAACTTCAATAGTGAAGTGGCCTTTTGGTTGTATCCCTTTTTATGGAGATTGCATACTAGTAAGACTAGACAAATAAAATAAGAGAAGAAAAGTGATGTTGTACCTTAGGAAAGAGGACTTCAAACTTGGACTTGAAAATGGTGTTGTTGTAGAGAAAATGTTGTGCAAACACTTTGTGTAGTGTTTTGTAGAGAAAGATTGTTGAGATGATTTGTGTAGAGTTTTTGTTCAAGTCTCAAAAATTGGGTCCTTTTCCAAGGTAGGAGATGATGATTTTTATAGGTAAAAATGAGAGGGAAAGGTTGGAGGGAAATTGGTCATCCATGTGAAATGGAATGGGCCAATCAAAAATAAGATAAATGAATAAAAGAAAAATAAAAGAAATAAAAGAAATCAAATAATAAATGAAAGAAATATTAGTTTTTGGGAAAAAGCTTAGAATTTGGGATTGGGAGTAATGAGAAAAGGGGGAATGAATGTGGATGTAAAAGGGTTGTTTGTGATCAAGAAAAGATGTTTGTAAATAAGAAAATGGAGGGAAATAAGGTGCAATCCGTTACTGCCAAAGTGGAAGCGCGCGGGTCCGGCTTTTGGCGCGGGACGCGCGCGCGGCTCACTGGCAGTGCCGGAAGCGCGCGATTCTAAAAATGACAGAAAGACAGAAATGACTCTAAAATTAACTCTGTTATGCAGTTTAGTCCAAAACTAACGGAATCAGTTAGGAACTTAACCGAAGTAACAGAAATCAACAAAAATAAGTTAAATAAAAATACTTTGTATGCAATCGGGGTGAGAGGTCCAAGGCGGGGTGTCTACAGAGCCCCTCGGCGACTGATAGAGGTGCGCTCCCTGCATGAGCGACTTTTGCTGGAGTGTTTTCTAAACTTGATTTGAGGAGTGGGTACCATCAGTTGAAGGTTCGATCGGAGGATATTCCGAAGACTGCCTTTCGCACTCGTTATGGTCATTATGAGTTCTTGGTTATGCCGTTTGGGTTGACTAACGCGTCTGCAGTATTTATGGATTTGATGAACCGGGTTTTCCATCCTTATCTTGATTCGTTCGTGGTAGTCTTCATCGACGACATTCTTGTTTATTCGAAATCTCGAGAGGAGCATGATCAACACTTGAGGACAGTTTTATCCGTTCTTGCGAGGGAGAAATTGTTTGCGAAGTTCAGCAAATGCGAATTTTGGCTCGAGAAGGTTTCTTTTCTGGGCCATGTGATTTATAAAGATGGGATCTCGGTGGATCCTTCAAAGATTGAAGCCATAGTGGATTGGAGGAGACCCGAGTCAGTGACCGAGATTCGTAGCTTTCTGGGTTTAGCCGGGTATTACAGAAGATTTATTGAGGGGTTTTCGAGGATCGCTACTCCGATGACTCAGTTGACTCGGAAGAATGTCCCGTTTGTGTGGACCGAGAAATGTGACAAGAGTTTCGAGGAATTGAAGAAGAGGTTGACTACCACACCGATCTTGACCTTGCCTAATGGTAATGATGATTAGTAATTTAAGTGATGCTTCGAAAGAGGGTTTGGGTTGTTTTGATGCAGAACAGGAAGGTGATTGCCTATGCTTCGAGGAAGTTGACCCCTAGTGAACAGAATTACCCGACTCATGATATGGAGTTGGCGGCGATAGTATTTGCGTTGCACAAATGGAAGCATTACCTTTATGGAGCGAAGTTTGAGATTTTCACGGATCACAAGAGTTTGAAATACCTTTTCTCCAGAAAGAGTTGATAATAGGAACGCCGATGGATGGAATTGTTGAAGGATTATGATTGTACGATTTCTTAGCATCCGGGGAAGGCGAATGTGGTAGCCGATGCGATTAGTAGAAAATCTTATGTGGCTTCGATGATGGTTCGGGAGTGGAAAATGCTTGAGGATGTGCGAGATTGGTCTCCTCGTGAATCGAGACATGGGGCTATTTTTGCGAATATTAGGGTATCTTCGACCCTATTTATAGGATAAAGGAAGCTCAGAAAGAAGATCCGAGTTGGTGAAGATAATGGGTAAATTGAAGGAAAAGAACTTCGAGGATTTTTCTTTGAGTCGAGTGGAGTTTTGACTTTCCGTGATCGTTTGTGTGTACCCGATGTTGGTGGAATAAAGAGGCAAGTCTTAGATGAGGGTCACAAATCGAGATATACTATTCATCTGGGTAGTACGAAGATGTATCAGAATCTGAAGCAACATTTTTGGTGGAACAACATGAAGAGGGAAATAGCCGAGTATGTTTCGAGATGTTTAACTTGTCAGCAGGTCAAAGCCGAGCATCAGAGACCCGCGGGACTACTTCAGCCGTTAGAGATTCCGGAGTGGAAATGGGAGCATGTGACTATGGATTTCGTTACGGGACTACCTCGTACCCGTAGGAAGTATGACAGTGTTTGGGTAATAGTGGATAGATTGACCAAGAGTGCCCATTTCTTGCCTATTGACATCAGATATTCGATGGAGAAGCTTGCGACCCTTTATATCGATGAGATCGTTAGATTGCATGGGGTTCCGGTTAGTATTGTGTCAGATCGAGACCCGAGGTTTACTTCTAGATTCTGGAAGGCGTTTCAGGAAGCTTTGGGTACAGATTTGCGATTCAGCACAGCTTTTCACCCTCAGACCGACGGTCAATCCGAGAGGACTATTCAGATTCTTGAGGATATGTTGCGAGCTTGTGCGATAGACTTCTCTGATTCTTGGGATTCGCACCTACCGTTAGTGGAATTCTCTTACAACAACAGTTATCAGGCTAGTATCGAGATGGCACCGTATGAGGCTTTGTATGGAATAAAGTGTAGATCGCCTATTTGTTGGGATGAGGTCGGTGAAGCGAAGATCGTGGGTATCGATTTGCTTCGGGATTCGGTTGAGAAAGTTAGAGTTATCCGGGATCGATTGAAAACAGCCCAGAGTCGACATAAGAGCTATGCAGATAACCGAAGGCGAGATCTTAGTTTTCAGACCGGTGATTTTGTGTTCTTGGAGGTGTCTCCGAAGGTGGGTATCCGAAGGTTTGGGAAGAAAGGCAAATTGGCTCCGAGGTTTATTGGTCCGTTTGAGATTTTGGGAAAGGTTGGACTTCTAGCGTATCGTCTTTCGTTACCGCCATCTTTGGACCGGTTACATAATGTTTTTCACGTTTCTATGCTTCGGAAGTATGTTCATGATCCGTCTCACGTGTTACCGAGGATACCGGAGGATATTGAGCCCGATATGACTTACGAGGAACAACCGGTTCGGGTTTTAGATGCCAAAGTCCAAGAATTGAGAAGCAAAAGCATTGCGTTGGTTAGAGTTCTTTGGAGGAATCATAATATCGAGGAGTCGACGTGGGAGTTTCGTGATGAGATAGAGAGGAAATTTCCGTGGCTTTTTAATTCGGGTAAGTCTCGTTAAAATTCGGGTCGAATTTTCTTTAAGGGGGAGTGAATGTCACGACCCGAAATCTAGGCTCTATTTTATTAGTAATAAATATTTATTATTTATTTATTTGCTTATTTATTTATTTAAATTATTATTTATTTAAATATTTATGTGTGCATTTATGTGTTATAATAATTTATGCCTAGCATTTTATTGGGTTAGTGTTGTATTGTTGGGTCTTAATGTAGTATGGAGTGCAAGTATTTGTGTGTAGTGTAGAGGAGGGGCCTAAGTGTAAATTCTTTAAATCATTTTAACTACTCCCTCCCTAACTCCTCATCTTCTCCCTACTCTTCCCCTTCTCCCTCACCTCACCATCTCTCCCAGCTCATCTCTCTCTCTTCAAAAGAAAAAGGGTAAGTTTTTCTCTTTCACTTCTCTCTTCATTTTCTTCATCTTCCTCTTGTTATTTCTCATTTCTTAAAACATGAATCTTGTTTAGATCGTCGATAGGATCGCGTAGAACAAAAAATATTTGAAATCCATCATCTTGGGAAATCTCAAGTAAGTTGCTTTTCCCCCATTTTTATGCTAAAATGCTCATAACATGTTTCTACAATGCTTTAATTGTTATATTTGAAGTTTGGTTGAGTTTGGAATTGATTTGGAATTTATTTGAGTTTTGGTTAAAATTGGTGAATTGATGAATGTGGGTTTGATTCTTGTTTTGGTTGACAAATGGTGTTATTTGGATTCCCATCCTAGTTATAAGTGGTTTGGTACATTTGGGACTTGTTGAAGGAGTTGAGTTTGAGTAATTTGTGTTTTGGTGTATTTTGGTCGAAATTGAAGAACCCAGCTCTGTTCTTCCCGGCCAAAACCCAGGCCGAGCGCCCGCCTGTGTCACGACCCGAAAACTAGGCTCTATTTTATTAGTAATAAATAATTATTATTTATTTATTTGCTTGTTTATTTATTTAAATTATTATTTATTAAATAATTATGTGTGCATTTTATGTGTTATAATATTTATGCTAAGTATTTTATTTGGATATTTGGGTTAGTGTAGTATTGTTGGGTCTTAATTGTTAGTTGGGAGTTAGTATTGTGTTAGTAGTTGGGGAAGGGCCGAGTGTACATTTTGAATAATTTCCCTACCCCTCCCTAGTCCTTCCTCACTCCCCATCCTCACACTCCACCTCATCCCTCTCTCCCAGCTCAATTTCTCTACTCTCCATTGTGGGTAAGTTTTCTCTTCTCTATCTTCTCTCTTATTTACTTCCTCTTCTCGAATTATCTCTGATTTCTTAAAACGTGAAATGTGTTTAGATCGTCGATAGGAGCGTAGAATCAAAAATATTTGAAATCCATCAACTTTTAGAAAATCCAAGTAAGTTACTTTTCCCCCATTCTTATGCTAAAGTGTTATATCATGCTTATATGATGTTTGAGTTGTATATTTGAAGTTTGGATGAGTTTAGAAATTATTGAATTTATTTGAGTTTTGGTCAAAAATGGTGATTTATGAATGTTGGGTTTGATTCTTGATTTTGGTTGTTAAATGTTGTTATATGAGTTCTCTTAGACCCATAAGTTGCTCTAGTACCTTAGTATGCTAGTTAAGAGTGTTGGCATATTTGTTGCATCGGGCGATGAGAAAGATTATAATGGCAAGGCCAAGTCTATTATAATGTTGACAATTGTTTGCCCTTACTATACCCCTTTTCCAGATTGGCCTTGGAAGAGATAAGTTAGCTTCCTTTGTGAATGTATCTAGCTACTGAGCATGACTTTGTGGCATGGCTCTTGTCCTTTGTGACACTCTTATGGTTATTGTTCCGGTACCGGGGATTTCTCTTCAGCTTTCATGCTATTATGAAGATGTGATTTGTTGATTATTGAAGCTGCGCAGCGATCCTTTATTTGGATGTATCGGTTTGGAAACCTTGGCTAATATCCTTTGTAATGTGTTTATTTCCGCTGCTATTCATTATCTGATAATTGCTATCTGATATATGATGATTGTCATGTGTTATGTGATTTATTATCGATTATTGCATCATAGCATGTCATGTAGTTGAATTAGTAACTTATTGAGATTTATCTCACCCCCCTTCTTTTATCTTTGTTTTTCCTTAACCCCCCCAGGTGCTAAGGATTAGTCTCGCTGATCACGAGAAAGAGGACGTCGAGTGTGGATACATTCTTTTGGGGAAAGTTGTTATAGGTTGGTTTACATTATATAAATGTGTAACCTTTTGGGATAGTTGTACCAAACAATGACGTCATTAAGAATTGTACATTTATATTCTGTTGAGCATAAACTTGTGGAGGTTTATGATAGTTGTATTTGGTTATTATCAAACTTGGATTTGTAAAACTTTGGATCATCACCTTTTGGTATCAAGTGGAATTTTTAACTTCGGTATTTCACAGTTTTGGTTTTAAGTCGACGTCCAGATCGCGATCTCGGGCCCGGGGGTTCGGGGTCGCGACAGTTGGTATCAGAGCTATGGTTTGGCTCTAAGTATAAAGTCTAGGTGGACTAGTATGACCTAGGTGGGTAGTAGTGTGCGGAGTGATTAACGGTTGATGTCTTATGCAGGTAATTGTTTGAAATGGCTAGAAGAAGAACAGGTGAAGGCTCTAGTGGGGCACAGAATCAGAATGACACAAGGGAAGAAGCACGTGCTATGTTTCAAGGCATGTTCGAGGCGGCCATGAAGGCCATACATGATCAAGGTCCGAGGGTAGAACAAGCACCACCCCGCTATGGATTGGAGCAATTTCTCAAACTGAAACGGTTGAATTCAATGGGGAACCCGATGTTCGGAAAGCTGAGTTGTGGATTGAGTCGATGGAGAAGATTTATGAGGTATTTGGTTGCACGGATGAGGACAAGGTCCGGTTCGCAGCTTACAAACTTGTGGGAGCCGCCGAGCATTGGTGGAAGGGTGTTAAAGCTAGCTGGGATGATACTCACACGGTATATGCGTGGGAGTTGTTTGTGCGCAAATTCAAGGAACATTTCATTCCGGTTGTTGATCAAAACCGAAAGGAGATCGAGCTGCTCAACCTGGAGCAAGGTTTGTTGTCTATAGCTCAATACTCGGCTAAGTTCACAGAATTAGCCCGGTATTGTGACTATTTGGTGAGGACCGAGGAACAAAAAGCTATGAGATTCATTCGGGGATTGAAGACCTCCATCCGTACTCAACTTATTGCCAAACGGATTGTGACCTTCCAAGATGCGGTAGACCGAGCCTACTTGATAGAGCAAGATATTGGGGAGCACAAAAGGAAAACCGAGGTTGTGGGTACGGGTAAACCGGGAAGCCATGCTAAATATCAACCTTAACACCGTTCCGACAACCGAGGTAACCCGGGAGCATCGACTCAGTTTAAGGGGCAAACCACACCGCGAATCCGGGTACTACTCCGGGGATTCAGAATAGGCAGCCTTGTACCTTTTGTCAGAGGGTAGGCCATACGGAGGATAGGTGTTGGAAAAAGCAAGGCAAGTGTACCAATTGTGGTGAAATGGGGCACTTTGCGAGAGATTGCACGAGGCACCGAGGTCAGTCATCCGGGTCAGGGGTTGGTACTAATCAGGGTCAGAAAAGGGATGCCGCTGGGAAGCCCAAAGTTCAAGGAAAGATATATGCCATGAATCACAACAGGCGACGATGATCCTTCGGTTATTGGAGGTATTGTTTCTGTGTCTAATGTGAGCGCACGAGCGTTAGTAGATCCAGGATCATCTCATTCATACATTTCTGTGCAATTTGCTTCCATGTTAAATGCTGCATTCGAGTCTTTACCGTACGTGCTAGAGGTGTCGACCCCTATAGGAGAATGCTTGATTTCTGATCGAGTCTTTCGTGCTTGTGATGTGGTTATTTGTGGTCGTGTCCTTTGTGCGGATTTGGTAGTTCTTCCTATCCAAGACTTTGATGTCATTTTGGGTATGGATTGGTTGAGCAAGTTTCATGCTTCCGTTGATTGCCGTAAGAAAACTGTTACTTTTTCTATTCCCGATGTGCCTAAATTTGTGTTTGAGGCTAGTCCTTGAGTAGAAAGTTCGCTTAATTTCTTATATGAAAGCGAGAAAATTATGCATAGTGGTTGTGAGGGGTATTTGGCTAGTGTTCTTGATACTAGGAAGAATCCCCTAGTTTGGATAGTGTTCGGGTAGTTCGGGAATTTCCCGATGTTTTCTCTTACCGAGTATGATATGCCGCACGATCGTGAGATTGAATTTTGTATAGATCTTTTGCCGGGTACGGCTCCGATTTCGAAGGCACCGTATAGGTTGGCTCCCGCGGAATTGAAGGAACTAAAGGTTCAATTGCAAGATCGAGGGTTTATCCGCCCTAGTGTTTCCCCGTGGGGAGCACCGGTTTTATTTGTGCGGAAGAAAGACGGTTCCTTGAGATTGTGCATCGATTACAGAAAGTTGAATCAGGTTACGGTGAAGAACAATTATCCTCTACCTCACATTGATGATTTGTTTGATCAGCTTCAAGGGTCCGTTGTGTTTTCTAAACTTGATTTGAGGAGTGGGTACCATCAGTTGAAGGTTCGATCGGAGGATATTCCGAAGACTGCCTTTCGCACTCGTTATGGTCATTATGAGTTCTTGGTTATGCCGTTTGGGTTGACTAACGCGTCTGCAGTATTTATGGATTTGATGAACCGGGTTTTCCATCCTTATCTTGATTCGTTCGTGGTAGTCTTCATCGACGACATTATTGTTTATTCGAAATCTCGAGAGGAGCATGATCAACACTTGAGGACAGTTTTATCCGTTCTTGCGAGGGAGAAATTGTTTGCGAAGTTCAGCAAATGCGAATTTTGGCTCGAGAAGGTTTCTTTTCTGGGCCATGTGATTTCTAAAGATGGATCCGGTGGATCCTTCAAAGATTGAAGCCATAGTGGATTGGAGGAGACCCGAGTCAGTGACCGAGATCGTAGCTTTCTGGGTTTAGCCGGGTATTACAGAAGATTTATTGAGGGTTTTCGAGGATCGCTACTCCGATGACTCAGTTGACTCGAAGAATGTCCCGTTTGTGTGGACCGAGAAATGTGACAAGAGTTTTGAGGAATTGAAGAAGAGGTTGACTACCGCACCGATCTTGACCTTGCCTAATGGTAATGATGATTTTAGTAATTTATAGTGATGCTTCGAAAGAGGTTTGGGTTGTGTTTTGATGCAGAACAGGAAGGTGATTGCCTATGCTCGAGGAAGTTGACCCCTAGTGAACAGAATTACCCGACTCATGATATGGAGTTGGCGGCGATAGTATTTGCGTTGCACAAATGGAAGCATTACCTTTATGGAGCGAAGTTTGAGATTTTCATGGATCACAAGAGTTTGAAATACCTTTTCACCCAGAAAGAGTTGAATAATAGGCAACGCCGATGGATGGAATTGTTGAAGGATTATGATTGTACGATTTCTTAGCATCCGGGGAAGGCGAATGTGGTAGCCGATGCGATTAGTAGAAAATCTTATGTGGCTTCGATGATGGTTCGGGAGTGGAAAATGCTTGAGGATGTGCGAGATTGGTCTCCTCGTGAATCGAGACATGGGGCTATTTTTGCGAATATTAGGGTATCTCCGACCCTAATTCATAGGATAAAGGAAGCTCAGAAAGAAGATCCCGAGTTGGTGAAGATAATGGGTAAATTGAAGGAAAAGAACTTCGAGGATTTTTCTTTGAGTTCGAGTGGAGTTTTGACTTTCCGTGATCGTTTGTGTGTACCCGATGTTGGTGGAATAAAGAGGCAAGTCTTAGATGAGGGTCACAAATCGAGATATACTATTCATCTGGGTAGTACGAAGATGTATCAGAATCTGAAGCAACATTTTTGGTGGAACAACATGAAGAGGGAAATAGCCGAGTATGTTTCGAGATGTTAACTTGTCAGCAGGTCAAAGCCGAGCATCAGAGACCCGCGGGACTACTTCAGCCGTTAGAGATTCCGGAGTGGAAATGGGAGCATGTGACTATGGATTTCGTTACGGGACTACCTCGTACCCGTAGGAAGTATGACAGTGTTTGGGTAATAGTGGATAGATTGACCAAGAGTGCCCATTTCTTGCCTATTGACATCAGATATTCGATGGAGAAGCTTGCGACCCTTTATATCGATGAGATCGTTAGATTGCATGGGGTTCCGGTTAGTATTGTGTCAGATCGAGACCCGAGGTTTACTTCTAGATTCTGGAAAGGCGTTTCAGGAAGCTTGGGTACAGATTTGCGATTCAGCACAGCTTTTCACCCTCAGACCGACGGTCAATCCGAGAGGACTATTCAGATTCTGAGGATATGTTGCGAGCTTGTGCGATAGACTTCTCTGATTCTTGGGATTCGCACCTACCGTTAGTGGAATTCTCTTACAACAACAGTTATCAGGCTAGTATCGAGATGGCACCGTATGAGGCTTTGTATGGAAGAAAGTGTAGATCGCCTATTGTTGGGATGAGGTCGGTGAAGCGAAGATCGTGGGTATCGATTTGCTTCGGGATTCGGTTGATAAAGTTAGAGTTATCCGGGATCGATTGAAAACAGCCCGAGTCGACATAAGAGCTATGCAGATACCGAAGGCGAGATCTTAGTTTTCAGACTGTGATTTTGTGTTCTTGAGTGTCTCCGAAGGTGGGTATCGAAGGTTTGGGAAGAAAGGCAAATTGGCTCCGAGGTTTATTGGTCGTTTGAGATTTTGGGAAAGGTTGGACTTCTAGCGTATCGTCTTGCGTTACCGCCATCTTTGGACCGGTTACATAATGTTTTTCACGTTTCTATGCTTCGGAAGTATGTTCATGATCCGTCTCACGTGTTACCGAGGATACCGGAGGATATTGAGCCCGATATGACTTACGAGGAACGACCGGTTCGGTTTTAGATGCCAAAGTCAAGAATTGAGAAGCAAAAGCATTGCGTTGGTTAGAGTTCTTTGGAGGAATCATAATATCGAGGAGTCGACGTGGGAGCTTCGTGATGAGATAGAGAGGAAATTTCCGTGGCTTTTAATTCGGTAAGTCTCGTTAAAATTCGGGTCGAA
>JAOWBW010002187.1:0-114201 GCA_026119855.1 Campanula takesimana | reverse complement strand
CAAAGAGTCATAGGAACATAAGAGAGAAACAATGAATCTAGGCGCATAATTATGGTAGGTGCATGAAATTTATGAGGCGCAGAGAAATACAAGGCGCATATTTAAGGTTCTATGAAATATACTAAGAAAAGTTTGAACATAAGAATTGACAAAGTATGATTGGGGCGCATATAAGTGTAGGCGCATAATGATATTAGGCGCATAAAGGATTGAGGCGCAAACGCATGTGAGCGCGAGAATCTCTTTGAGGCGCATAATGTCAATGTGCGCATAATCATACTAGGCGCATGAATTCATATATAGGCGCATTACTTATGTAGAAATGTAAACTGAGTATAAAAACACACAAACACATGCAAACATACATATGCAATTTTTCAGAATCAAAAGTGAAAATTTTGAAAAACAAGTTTTGAAAATTTATGAGACCCAAGTCAAGCAGAAATAATGAAGAACACGAAGAACATGTCTTGAATGCTCGAAGAACACCAAGAACACCAAGAACACATAATTCGTGAAACTTCACCAAATCAAGCATACAATATATCAAAATGACCGCACGAAGACAAGGATAACAAATATGTAAATCAAAACAAGTAAAAATCAACAACGAATCCAAAAAAAATGGATTCAAAGATCTTAAAAAACCGAAAGTCGAAAATGGTGATTTTTCAGATTCACACCAAATAGCGAATTGATCGTTGAAAAAGTTAGTTATAAAGACTCGAAATTGCAAAACGAACATAACCTAACGAACGATTTTGAAAACGGATCACCGAAGCAAGATTAATCAAGAAAAAATGGGCATTCGGGTTTTTGAAAAAGACGAACACAGGAAAAAAATTCAGAAATTTAAAGAGTTTAAGAGTTAGAATTCATTACCATTTCGTCTTGGGTAGATTTTGTAGCTTTCTTCGGACCCATTAACGATATATATAAGAAAAAATAGAGAAACGAAAGAGAGAGAGAGAGAGAGAAACGGAGAGACTGGGAGAGAGAGAGAGTGTAGGAGGTGCAGAGAGATGAGGGAGTGGTGAGAAAGAGAGAGAGAGAAGGGAAGTGTATATATAGGTTGGGAAAAAAAATTGCACTGATATGGAAATAATACTGTCAAAAATTTAAAAAGAGGGAAAGTTGAAAGGATGTGTATTTATGAGGGATTTTGAAAAACGGCGGCTCATCATGACATGTGTAAGGCGCATTAATGAGGGATATATGGATTTGAAGGGCATTAAATGCAGAATGACATAAAGAGTCATGATGTGACATATTGGGTAAAAGAAAAAACTGCTCCACTATCCCTTTAGTTGTATGAGCAATTTTGACTAATTTTGCACAAACCCCAAAAACATCTATTTTGGTGTAAGTTTGGGTGTGCAAGAAATAAATCCCCAGAAAATAAAATTTTTGAAAAGCGTAAAACGAGGGAAAAATTTAATTGCACAAGTACCCTTGAACAATTAATGGAATGTCAAAAGACATAGATTTCCTATAATAAATGAACAGAATGAACATACCTGGTACTTGTGTATTTAATACGTTCAATCATTGAAATTGAATTTTGAGAAATGATTGAGCCGCAATAGTTAATGCGCGCATGAAGGAGCGCATTACCTTAACAGGGCGCATACTCATCTAGGCGCGCAAAATGACTTAAGAGGCATTGAATGCTAGGCGCGCGCTAGAATTTGGCGCGCAAAGAGTTGAGCGCGCAGAAGTATTAGGCGCGCATAGTTTCCTTGAAACTTTGAAAAATTGATTTAATCATTTGTACCTAATATACTCATAATTCAACATAAACATAAAATCATTAGTATTGACAAAACTATATTGAATTTAGTTGAGTTCAAGCATACCCATTTCGCCTCTCAAAAATATGAACCGTTTCGCGTCGAGTGCTTTCGTTAGAATGTCGGCGATTTGATAGTCGGTTCCCACGTGTTCCAAATGTATTGCCTTTCTCCACGTGGTCTTTGAGGAAGTGATATTTGATGTCGATGTGCTTGGTCTTTGAGTGCATGACAGGATTTTCAGAACTGCAATTGTTGATGTATTGTCGCAGTAGATGGGACATTTTCTTCGATGATATCATAGTCACCAATTGCTGCTTCATCCAGAGTATTTGGCAACAACAACTTCCCGCAGCGATATATTCGGCTTCGGTTGTTGAAACAGATACAGAAGCTTGTTCTTACTTGCCCATGACACAAGTCTATATCCGAGGAAATGACAAGTGCCACTGTGTGCTTTTCCTATCAATGTGCACGCTGCATAATCCGCATCTGAGTAACCTACAAGTTTAAAGTTCGAATCTTTGGTGTACCAAAGTCCAAGGTTAACAGTGCCAGAGAGATATCTTATAATACGTTTCACAGCAATTAAGTGTGCTTCTCTAGGGTCGGATTGATAGCGAGCACAAACACAAACACTAAACATAATATCGGGCCTACTAGCAGTAAGATAAAGGAGTGAGCCAATCATACCTCGATAGAGCGTTTGATCAACACGTTTACCTTTTAGATCTTTGTCGAGTTTGTTGCCTGTGGCCATTGGAGTATCGTATGCTTTAGCGTTCTCAAGTCCAAACTTCTGATTAAGTCTTTTGTGTATTTGGCTTGATTGATAAATATGCCTTCACTCATTTGCTTGATTTGAAGCCCGAGGAAGAATGTGAGTTCTCCCATCATGCTCATTTCAAACTTGCTCTTCATTAGTTTCTCAAAAAGCTTGCACAACAATTCATTAGTTGAACCAAATATAATATCATCAACATAAATTTGAACAAGTAATTTATGACCATTATGTTTGGCAATGAAAAGAGTTGTATCGATTTTACCGCGAGTGAAACCTTTTTCGATGAGAAACTTGGATAGTGTATCATACCATGCTCTTGGTGCTTGTTTGAGTCCATACAAAGCTTTCTGGAGTTTGTACACATGATTTGGAAATTGTGAATCTTCAAACCCAGGTGGTTGAGCCACATAGACTTGTTCTTGGAGTTCACCATTTAGAAACGCGCTCTTCACATCCATTTGATATAACTTGAAGTTCTTGTGAGCGCGTAAGCTAGAAATAATCTGATAGCTTCAAGTCTTGCTACGGGCGCAAAAGTTTCATCGTAATCAATTCCTTCTTCTTGCCTATAGCCTTGTGCAAACAATCTTGCTTTGTTTCTCGTGATGGTTCCATTCTCGTCCATCTTGTTCCTGAACACCCATTTTGTACCAATCACTCCATGATCATTTGGTCTTTGAACTAGAGTCCAAACCTTACATCGTTCAAATTGATTGAGTTCTTCTTGCATTGCAACAACCAATTAGGATCTTGGAGCGCTTCATCAGCCTTCTTCGGTTCAATTTGAGAGATAAAAGCAGTGTAAGCATCAAAGTTTGTAGCTCTCCTTGTACGAACACCAACTTGTAGATCACCGATGATATTAGCAATTGGGTGACCTCTAACTTCACGAATTTCAGGAGGTAAGTTAGGTTGAGTTGTAGTAATTGAAGGTTTTCAATTGGTACATCTTCACCAGATTCAAAGTCATTGAAATTTGGGGTTGAACTGGCTCAGAATTGAAATTTGGGTTAACACCAGATGCAGCAGTAGAAATAGGCGCGTAAGAGGAATCATGAGGCGCATCATTTGAGTGAGGCGCAATAGAGGATTCAACAGGCGCATAATGCATTGAATTAGGCGCATTTGATGTAGATGGATTTCCTTGTGTTGATAGATTCTGATCTTGAGTGGGCGCAACATAAATAGGAGCACCTGTATCATTTAGCTCAATAGAATCATCAGCAACATTTGGAGCCAAATGTGGCTCAAGGAGAGAATGTTCATCAAATGTAACATGTACAGATTCAACTATCACTAATGTGGTTCTATTAAAAACACGAAAAGCTTTAGAGTGTTTGGCATACCCAACAAAAATACCTTCGTCGGCTTTGGCATCGAATTTACCTCTATGTTCGTTTCCGTTGTAGAGGATATAACATTTGCAACCAAATATCTTGAAGAATGCAATGTTGGGAGTTCTACCACGCCAAGTTCATACGGAGTCTTGTTGTGAAGTTTGTTGATGAGGGAACGATTTTGAGTAAAACATGCGGTGTTGATAGCTTCTTCCCAAAAGTACTTAGGCAATTTAGCTTCAGCTATCATCGTCTTTCCCGCTTCAATCAACGTTCTATTCTTTCGTTCAACAACGCCATTTGTTGAGGGACTCCGGCGGTTGAAAAGTTGTGATCTATCCCATGATCTTCACAATATCGAGCAACACGTTGTTCTTGAATTCTGTTCCATTGTCGGATCGAACACTAACGATGTCATCTTTCTTTTTGGGTTTGGAGCAGTCGAAATAAGGTAGTGAGAATATCATAACAATCATCTTTTGTAATCATCATCTCTACCCATGTATATCTTGAATAATCATCCACCACAACTAGAGTATACTTGTTTCTTCTAATACTTGCGGTGGAAACTGGTCCAAATAGATCAATGTGAAGCAGTTGCAAACATCTAGTAGTTGAAGGATTAGACTTGCTTGAGAATGACTGCTTCGGTTGTTTGCCAAGTTGACATGCGGCGCACTTTTTGTCATGATGATCAGCAACCTTGGGAAGTCCTTTGACAAGATTATTCCTGCTGAGTTTAGATAGATACTTGAGTTCAAGTGACTTAAGCGCTTGTGCCACAGCCAACTATTTTCGTTCACACTTTTTGCTACAAAACAAAGATTAGTACTAGAGTTCAAACTATGGAAATCAATAATATAAATATTTGTCTTACGATATCCCGTGAGTAAGATAGCTCCAGTTTTGCCATTCTTGATAAGACATTGCGTTGAAGTGAAATGGCATTCTAATCCTTTGTCGCAGAATTGAGATATGGATAATAAGTTGTGCTTGAGCCCTTCGACGAGTGAGACTCTTTCAATGCACACTTTGTCTTTCTTGAGCTTTCCATATGCTACAACTTGACCTTTGTTATTATCGCCAAATGTTACGGAGGGACCTCTTTCTTCATGGACATCTTCTAATAAGGATTCATCTCCAGTCATGTGTCTTGAACACCCACTATCGAGAATCCATTCATAATTTCTAGCTTTTGAAGATCCAGCCATGAAACAAAGAACCTGAAATATAGACATTTAAGCAGGTCCCCTTTATTCCTTTTGGGTCCTAGGGTTAGCAACTTTTGACAACCCACTCTTGCTTGACCTTAGGATTTTTACGTCCTTTGGCATTGGGAGTGAATCGCAAAAGGCATTCCACGGCCTTGTGTCCTGAACAATCACAAATGGAACAATGATGAAAGCCACCAATCACGTGAGTTTTCACAAACTCTTTACTTTTCTTGAGGATGGCATTCTTCTTTGGGTCAGATGAACTAGACTTAACAAAATCTTTCTTTTGAAATTTTGGAGCGCTTTTTCTCGGAGGGCGCATAGGGCTAGGAGGCGCACGGCGATGAGGCGCGTGGCTCTTAGGCGCATAATGAGCACTCGGAGAAGGAGCGCGCCTATTTTCAAGAATGATTTTGCTAGGAGATGGTTCATCTGTAGCTATATCTTTCCCATTAGCTTTCCCAAATTGCTTCGTTGGGTAGACATAGTGGAATGTTTGTCTCTTGACTTTTTCCTGTCCTTTACCCATTGAATTAGAATGTTTTTCCTTGGGAATTTCAAAAGTTTGTTGGTTGGTAAATTCACTATCTCTTTCAGCACAGACATCACATTTAAAGTTGTCACTAGTTGATGAGAATCCCAAGCCACTTTTATCACCACTGACTTTTTGGGACTCAAATATATTCTCCATAGTGACACGAGAATTGGACCACTCATTTGTAATCTTTTAAGATCAGTGATTGAGCAACCAATTCATCGTTTTGAACTTTAAGAAGTGAGTTCTGTTCTGTTAGAAAAGTGTTTTAACAGTAAGAGGAGTCATGCTCTTTATCTGCTCCTTAAGGAGGGTGAGTTCAGATTTAAGTAGAGATTTCTCGGTCTTAAGCTGAGAAATTTCATCACATGATAGTGCTAAAGCTTCCTTCATACTATCAAATCTAGTGATTACCTTTTCAGCCTTCTTGAACAATTTTTCTTGTTCAGCAATCACTTCATCATTGATTTTGGAGATTTGAGCAGTTGGTTCAACCTGTGGTCTAATGTATGCTCCTTTTCTCAATTTGTTCCTTGCTCCAAGATCACATCGTGAGAATAACAATCCACCATCGTTTTGAGCCGGAGTGAGAAATCCTTGTTCAACGAGCTCGCTGATGGTTGGTCCTTTCTTCTTTTTCACTTCTTGAAAACTGCAGATTTCTTGATAGGTTTATTCAAGGCATTCATATCGGGAACATCCTTGGAGAAGTCATCATCAGAATCATAAGCATCAACTTCATCATCATTTGCCATCAAACAGACGAGTCCATCATCGGAATCTTCATCGCTCTCATCGGAGTCTGTTTCAATCCAAGTGTTGTGCTCATTTGCTGGTGCTTCTTCTTCAGCAACCATTCCCTTGTGACAAGTGAACTTGGGAGTGAATTTGGGAGTATGGCTGCTCTTCTTCTGCATATATTCAAATTTGGGGATCGGGCAGCTTGATGCAAAATGTCCGGGTTTCCTGCAATTAAAACAAACAAGATCTTCTTTTCTTTTTGAATCACTGCTCCTTGAAAACTTTTGAGGAGCTTTGCTGGTAGATCCTTGAAATTTGTTGGTTGAGCCGGGTCTTGAGAATTTTCTGAACTTTTGAAATTTCTTCACAAATAAAGCGAAGTCTTCATCATCCATGTCTAATAGCTCAGAAGTAGAAATTTTGGGATCGGAGCTTTTCTCATCTTGTACAGGCGCAGGAGTAGGCGCAGGTGTAGGCGCAGCTTCTCTGTGCGCCATCATAGCCATAGATTTTGACTTTCCTTCAGTTTCGCTGATTCGTTGGAGTTTGAGTTCGTAAACTTTGAGATTTGCATATAGGTTCCTTAAAGTCCAAACATCTAAAGTTCCAGCGTCTTCAAGAGCGCTAGATTTATGTAGGTATCTTGATCCAAAAGCTTGTAGAAAATTTACATTCAAATCTTTGTTGGTAAACTTCATGCCAAGTGAAATACATAGATTGATAATTTCACAGTAGCGTTCATAAGTTTGCCTCAAGTTTTCACCGGGGAGTTGAGAGAAATTGTTGAATCTCTTTTGTACTTCGTATTTCTTGTTCTCCTTGCAAACAGTGTCTCCTTCAATATGCTCTTCAATAGCATCCCATAGCTCATTTGCAGTAGCACAATGCATGACTTGTTGTTTCATAGCCGTGCTTAGAGTGCTTAGAAGAATGTTTCTTGCTTTTCCATCATTTGCAACTCTTCTAATTTCTTCCTCGGTCCATTCTTCCCTTGGTTTTAGGACAGTAGGTTGAGCAGCGTTGGTGCGTGGATTTGGATTCGCCTTCATCGGAATATAAGGTCCATAAACGACGGTGTCATGGAGCCTTTCATCGATTGAGTTGAGATGAGTCAATATGCTGAATTTCCACACGTCAAAATGATCTTCATCAAAGACCGGAACGTGAGTGTAGTTTGCAGTTGCCATAGGTTTTGAGTTTGCCATTTAGAATCGGCACTCAAGCTGTTAAGCTTGAAAAACGAAAAATGTTTTATAAAGGTGTTAGCTCTGATACCACTTGTTGGTCCCAAAGGGCAACAAGGGTATGAAAAATAGCTAGAGGGGGGGGGTGAATAGCTGTTTTAAAATTCTTTTCGTACCCTTGAAAAACTCAATTGCGAATGCGCACTTTATCAAGTAAGCGTTATGAAATGCGCCTAAGTGAGTGAGTGAAATGCACAGCGGAATTTAGTAATGAAAATAGGCGCAAAGTGATAAAGGGAGCGCAACACACACACTAAGTATTTTGGCTCAAAGTGAGTGAAATAAGGAACTAAGGCAAATGATATAACAAACACAACACAATTCAGTTCAAGCAATCTACAATGAGTAAACAAGCAAGTAGTGAGTGAAAATAATAACTTGAAAGAAATAACAAGATAATAACACGAGCTATTTGGAGAGGTTCGATCAATGAAAGATCTACGTCCTCTACCAAGATGGTTAGTCTTGGATTTCTAATCGAGATCTTATATAATGAGGAGTGTTACAAATTACAATGTTGAGCTTATACACTAACTCAAGATCTATTACTATGAAAGAACAAATCCAAAACAATAACCGGTGTATCTCTAAAAGATGAATCTAAATGATTAATCTTAAAGAGGTGCGTGTGTGTTCTTAGTATCAAGGCTCTTTAGATCTTTGAGATGGAGAGCACAAGAAACTAAAGTGTTAAGGCTTTGAAGATCTGGGCTAAGGATGAAGGTATGAAGATGTTCTTGAGAAATCTGGAAAAACGAAGGCAATCTTCA
This sequence comes from Campanula takesimana, assembly GCA_026119855.1. Classification (NCBI taxonomy): domain Eukaryota; kingdom Viridiplantae; phylum Streptophyta; class Magnoliopsida; order Asterales; family Campanulaceae; genus Campanula; species Campanula takesimana. The sequence goes on along the minus strand of JAOWBW010002187.1, from coordinate 105,786 downwards.
AATCTTCAACAAATGCTTTGAGAGAGAAATTCTTGAAATTCTTAGCAAAACTCAGCAACTTCAAAATGTTGAAGTTATGGGGTATTTATAGTGAACTTCAAAAAACTAGCCGTTGGAAATCTTTGTGGATAAGATGAGCTGTCGCTCGTTGATTGGAGCATGCATATATTATAGCCATTTTGACACTCAACATAAATGTGACCGTTATGGACACGTGTCAATAGATTGGGCGTATATGCATCTTTTAACCACCGTTGGATCATTGGCGTAATTTGAATTCTCTTCAAGTCTTCGAGTCTTCATTAAATCACTGAGTGTAAAATCAACCATGATGAGGCGCGTTGAGCCATTAGAGCGCATGGTCCATTTGAGGCGCGTAACAACACGCGTGGATCTTTGAGGCGCGAGGCTATATGCGCGCGCGCTGAAAGGCGCATGGCGCATAGCATAAAGGGGCGCATAGGCGCGTGGCTCAAACTGAACTTGTGATTTATCTTGAATCTTGATCTTCTTGCCCTATTTCTAAGCCTATTCTATAACAATGGACAACTTAAAAATGAAGTATAAATACTTCTTACATGTGGGTCTAAAGTCCATGAAATAAAACTTAGGTGATGGATCAATCAAATCTAATAAATCCTAATACATTAAAAACTAAGATATGTGTGGGCATACCCAACAAACTTATTTATATCTAAAACTTTCTCTGTGCATATTACTCTTGAACAAGTGATTTTTAAGTGACCGCAAAATTCATAGACTAAGCCTTTGGTTGAATTTTGAAAAAAGTTTGAAATTTTAAGTAGGCTATTCACCCCCTCTCCGCTAGCCTCCTTTTCATACCATTGTTATGTATTTGGGACCAACATTATTAATCTGAATAGAAAAAATAACATAGACAAAGAGGGAATGAGTGGCTGCCGATCGCCGGAGGATACAGTGATTGCCGGTGATGAAAAAACATATCGACGGTCAAAGGAGAGTGTGTGTGTATGTGTGTGTGTGTGTGTGTGTGTGTGTGTGTTTGTGGAGTTTTGTAGAGAGAAATAAAGTTTCAAATGGAAGTAGAGAGGAAAGAGACGTGTATATCAGATGCGTGATTTAGGGTTAGGGTGGGGAAAGGTAGGTAGGGATAATTTAATTTTACATTTTTCATTAAACTAATTAAATGAGATTGAAAGGAAATGTATTTTATTATTAACATGATGTACAATATATATAGGTTACAAGAGAGATGTGATAACTATTCTAAAGGAATACAAATATTATCTCCCTAAAATACATAAGGAAGTAATCTTATATCACCAATTCTCTTATTATCGATATAAACCAAAAGATAGAGGACAATACCACAGTACGATGTTATTAGTCAAGCGAGCCTTGATATATATAAAAAAGACCGTGAGAATTCAATAATAGCATCATTATCTTTACAAAATTGAGAGACAGAGTGAATGTTTTTGGAGATCAGGGGGACATGAAGAACGTTATTAAAGAGAATAGTAGAATTAGATGAACGAAGAGTAAAAGAACCTATGTTGGAGATGGGTAAGGAGGATCCATCACCAATGATCAATTCATCGCTTCCATCATAGGGGCTGTGGAGAGATAGATTGGACAAGTCATTGGTTAAATGATGGGTGGAGCCACTGTCAACAGCCAAGAGGCGGGTCGGGTCATGGTGGAGGTTGTAGCAGTGTGAACTTGCGGGCGGGAGGTGTGGGTGGTGTTGCGATTTGACCGAGGGGAGGAGGGAAGATATGGGAAGACACCAACGGGATAGTGTAGATAACCCTGGGGACCACGGCTTGGCTAGAGCGCGTGAATTACCTAGGATGTCTACTTGATTTTAAGAGTCGCCACCTATGTTTTAGAGGAACATAAGAAAAACCTAAAAAAGAGCCAATTTTATACACAAAACCAGAGATTCGGGAAAAGATGGGTTCGGGGGTTAGGTGACGGAGTGGGAAGTACTTAAACACCCACTCCGCCCCGCTTACGCGGGTCTTGCTACTTTTGGTGTTCTAGTGCTAATGTCCTTCAATTTATTGATATAAAAAATGTGCTAACAATTGAGATGGGAAGAAAAGGGGAAATAAAAAGAATGATTTTATTAATTAATTTATGCTAAAAGATTACATGTTGAATATGCTAAACAATTACATAAGAAATGAAATGGAATTTAATTGGTGTTTGGAATGTTGGAATGTAACCTTGACCAAACTTCAATAGTGAAGTGGCCTTTTGGTTGTATTCCTTTTATGGGATTGCATACTAGTAAGACATAAATAAAAGAGAAAGAGAAAAGTTGTACCTTTAGAAAAGAGAACTTGAAACCATGACTTGAAAGTGGTGTTGTTGTAGGGAAATTGTTGTGGAACAATTTGTGTAGAGTCTTGTCACGAAGAACTCTTGTGGGGAGAATTGGTGTATAGTTTGTGTAAAGAGAAAGTGCTCAAGGTCTAAAAATGAGGTCCCTTTTCCAAGGTAGGAGATGATGGTTTTTATAGGTAAAATTAGGAGGGAAAGGTTGGAGGGAAATTGGTCAATCCATGTGAAATGGAATTGACCAATCAAGAAAAAGATAAATAAAAGAATTAATGAAAGAAATAAAGAAAATCAAATAATAATAAAATGAAATATTTTGTTTTCATGAAGAATGGCTAGAATAAAGGATTTGGGAGTTATGAAATAAGGGGGAATGAATGTGATGTAAAAAGGAGGTGTTTGTGATCAAGAAGAGATTTTCTAAATAAGAAAAGGGAGGGAAAAATGGTGCTATCCGTTACTGCCAAAGTGGGAAGCGCGCGGGTCCGGCCTATTGGACAAACGTGCGCGCGCCCCATGACTATTACGGGAGGCGCCCGCGGGTGAGAATAACAGAATGACAGAATGACTCTAAAGTTTAACTCTGTTATGCAGTTTAGTCCAAAACTAACGGAATCAGTTAGGAACTTAACGGAAGTAACAGAAATTAACAAAAACAAGTTAAATAAAAATACTATGTACGCAATCGGGGTGAGAGGTTCAAAGCGGGGTGTCTACAGAGCCCCTCGGCGACGTGGATTGCGAAGCAAAACGCGTCGACGAAAGAAAGACAACCGCTGAGGACATCGACAAGAGAAAACAAAGACTCGATAAAGCATGAATTTGAAATTACAAAGGATAGGAGTGCGCTCCCTGTGTGAGCGTCTTTCACGGATGGAAAGGGTGTGGTGGCTTGAGGCGGCCCACCATGGCCACAAAAATTTAAAAAGGTGTGGTGGCTTGAGGCGGCCCACCACGGCCACAAAAGTTTTAAAAAGGTGTGGTGGCTTGAGGCGGCCCACCACGGCCACAAAATTTTAAAAAGGTGTGGTGGCTTGAGACGGCCCACCACGGCCACAAAAATTTAAAAAGGTGTGGTGGCTTGAGGCGGCCCACCACGGCCACAAATTTTAAAAAAAAGGTGTGGTGGCTTGAGGCGGCCCACCACGGCCACAAAATTTTAAAAAGGTGTGGTGGCTTGAGGCGGCCCACCACGGCCACAAAAATTTAAAAAGGTGTGGTGGCTTGAGGCGGCCCACCGCGGCCACAAAATTTAAAAAGGTGTGGTGGCTTGAGGCGGCCCACCACGGCCACAAAGATTTTAAAAAATGTGTGGTGGCTTGAGGCGGCCCACCACGGCCGCAATTTAAAGAAAGGGGAATTTTGAAATTGTGAAAGATGGGGGTGCGCTCCCTGTGTGAGCGGCTTTATTGATATAGAAAGGATATGGCGGGATCCGTCTTGCTGAAGAGGGATCCGTTTGCTGGTGCGGGATCCGTTTGCTGAAGCGGGATCCGTTTGCTGAATGCGGGATCCGTTTGCTGAATGCGGGATCCGTTTGCTGAAGCGGGACCTGTTTTCTGAAGCGGGACCTGTTTTCTGAAGCGGGACCCGTTTGCTGATGCGGGATCCGTTTGCTGAATGCGGGATCCGTTTGCTGAATGCGGGATCCGTTTACGGATGCGGGATCCGTTTGCTGAATGCGGGATCCGTTTGCTGAATGCGGGATCCGTTTGCTGATGCGGGATCCGTTTACTGATTGCGGGATCCGTTTGCTGGTGCGGGATCCGTTTGCTGGTGCGGGATCCGTTTGCTGGTGCGGGATCCATTTGCTGGTGCGGGATCCGTTTGCTGGAATGCGAGATCCGTTTGTTGGTGCGGGATCCGTTTGCTAAAGCGGTATCCGTTTGCTGATTGCGGGATCCGTTTGCTGATTGCGGGATCCGTTTGCTGGAATGCGAGATCACCCTAGACCAAATTGTTGTTACAGCTGCTGTTGACTTTATCGTGGGGACGCGTGCATGGTTGACTGTGGACCATTTTCTGTTGGGGATGAAGTGTCTTGAGTAGCGGATGCTGTTGACTTCGTGGTGGTACCTGTTATGTGTGTGCCTGGCAGGTATATGTGTTTGTGCAAGAAGATGCATGAAGTGTGAAATGAAAAGAGAAATTGTGCTTGTGGTGTGATGTGATTTTGAAGCACTTTTGCATAAGGGAGAAGTAAAGTGATTTTGTGTGTGAAGTGATTTGAGGAAAGCCTCGGATGTATTCATACCTTCACTTACCATTGCCGTTGGATGGATTAGTGTTGTGGTGGTGGATGCCTTGATGTCCATGCTTTGGATAATGATGACGTTGGTGATGATGAATTGTTCTTGCCTTTGTTGGAGTGTTGGCGAGATGGTATTCTGGGTGATGGGTTGTCGTGCCAAAAGGCTGCCTACGTATCCCTTTAAGAGAATCAGACCAGCGTAGTTCAAGGATGATGGAGAGTGCTGGGGAGGAAAAGCTAGGAGCAAAGCAAAGAGGAAACACATAATTTTGCGCAAGAAAGGGGACAAGGAAAAAAGAAAAAGATTTTTTTTTTTTTGTAGGAATAGAATATGTACACATGTGGGAAAAAGACCTTTTTTTTTTTTTGTTTAGTTCTTGGGTGAACCATTTTAACCATTGTGTGTTTGTAAAGCCAACCCAAGATCAATTCGTGTTCAATCGAAGTCCGGATTGCCTCGCTTGAATGTTGTCGCCGCGGTGTCCAACGAAAATTGATGTCTAGCCCCAAGAGATTTGTCGTTTATGGGGCTTCAAAAGGACTATTGATGCCGAGATGCCAAGGGGTTGCTGACTGTAAAGCCCCTCGAATGCTGAACTTTGAGTAGCTTATGAAGCCCCAAGATGAATCAACTCTTAGCCCATTCAATTAAACTGTCATTTTTGTCGACGTGGGCAAGCCCCAAGAGAAGATAATTGATACCAAGCTTTGAGAGATTGCTAACCCCCAAATGTCATGGGCTTATTGTTTACGAGCTTGTAGATGGCGGGATATGAAGAACTTTCGGTGTGAAGCTCCAACTTATCTTGGCATTGTATTGAGAGAAGATGCACCATTGGGTAGAACTCATGAAAGTGATCTTCCTCTTTCTCTTGCTTGGAGGTGGATGGCCCTTTTTGTGGTTGATGCCCAAATGGCGGAAGGCCCATGTTGGAAGTGTAGTACGGTCTTCAGGAGACGTCTCGTGGGAGATGGTGATGTTGTTGCAGATGATAAGGTCTTGGTGTGATAAAGTCTCGAACGGTATGTTTGCTCGAGTCTTCTTGAGTTGAACCGACGGCGGATCTTCGGATGCAGCCTGTGCTTTTGATCTTGGAGAAAGGGGTGCTTTATTGCAGAAACATTGGGATTGGCCGTTAACATATTGGCATTGCCCGCTATAACTCAGCCGGGTGAGTCTAGCATATTGAATCTTTTTCCTTTTCTCTAAGACTTCCTTCAGAATCTCGCTGTGAGTTCTAACAAGAATCATCAAATTCATTCATATCATCGGAGCCTTCATTTAAAACCAAGAGGCCTTTTGACTGGAAGTGTTGAGGGACCATTGAAGTTTGATCCCTTTCATGGAGCCATAAGACTACTCCCAAATTGCATTGCTCGGGTACCACTGCCCAAAAGCTTGTTTATTGCGAAGCCCCAATATTGCCCTTTGCTTGTATCACTGTAATGCCGTAGCCCAAAATATTGTTGATTGCGAAGCCCCTTGAGACCTTTCGGTATAAAGCTTCAAATGTTGCTGGGGACATTGAAGTGAATTGCTTCTTTGCCGAGGGAGCCTTTAAGACTTGACCATAGCCCCTAGAGTGCCATCATTGATTGCGAGAAAGGTCCATCCTTGGTCGGGGGAACGAGTACGGGCACACATGATAAGAGGGCTTTTTTGACATCCCTTTTGAGAGACTTTGAGGATAGTCTCACACATATTTCTCGAGCATAGCCCCCAGGGCTTATTGATTGTCAAATGAAGCAAAAGAAGCCCTTGTTCTTGAGTCACATAGCCCCTAGGGCGTCACCATTTGTTGAGCAAAGCAAGAGTGACTCATTCTCGTGCGAGGGAACAAACATGAGAGGACATGGCAAGAGCTACTCCATTTCTTGGGAGCCTTTCGGCGTACTTTAGAAGCACATACTTGCAGAAGCTTTGAAAACTGAGACACATGTTGTTGCTATTTGCTGCCCAAGCCAATTGACTAGCTAGGGATTATTTGTGAAACCTCGTGCCCTTTTATGATGGGCTCGTTCTCAGATGGGTCTTGGTTACCACGGGCCTTCTTTTCATGAACCCAAAAATGCACACTGCTGGAGAATGATGCTGATAACCCAAGACAACCTTTGATGGTGCCATATCTTGTCGAGCCTTTTGCAATCCCAAAGTTGACTCGGTGGGGAATTTATTTGTAGAGGAGATCCAATGTAGAGCTTGTGCAGTTGTCTTCCTTAGAGGCCGGAGATCTCCATTTCTCTTTCTCTTCTCTCTCTCACTCTCTCATTTTTTTATGATGCACCCTATTTTTTGCCTAGACCGCCCTTTCGGGTTTTCAATCTAGTGGGCATCTCTTTTGCGTCTTCTTTTTTTGACTCGATTAATGAGGAAGTGTGCATTGACTCTGGCTGAGGAGATAAGACATGTGAGTTTGCGGTGAAGACCTCTTGTCGCTAAAGATGAGTGACATTGACTTGACTAGGGAAGTGTCCCTAGTATTGACTTTATGTATGTATATTTTTTGAATGACTCACGAAGGCAAGTAAGTCATTAAGAGAGAAGAGAAAGAAAGCCCCAATTTGATTGCAAGAAATTGGGAGTATGCAGAAAGAATAGAAGCCCTAGACTTGACAAGGAACGGAAAGCGATTCCAATTCTAAGAAAGTAGTTCAATCTTGAGGTGATTAATTCATTGGCAAATGACTCATACAAAGATGTCTTGACAAGTTCGAGATGAAGGCCAATCACCATAACGCGCTAGGGATAAACATATCTTCTTTCTTGCATGAGACCGGACCCGAAGGTTGCCTACGTTCCTCTAGTGAAGAGGCTCAGGTCACCGTAGTTCTTGTAGATTCTCCATTCGTCGGGATGGTTGTTGCTTCGTCGTGATTGTTGTCGATGTTGCTTCCTCCTTCGCTTGGTGGAATGATATTGTTCTTTTGTACTTCTTTGATTGGGGGGGATTTTTTTATTATTATTTTTTTTTTGTTTTTTTTGTGCTCTAACTTTTGCCTAGGTTGATTTGAAGAGTTCAACCTAGCGAGCTCTTTTTTTTTTTTTTTTTTTGAATCCCCCTTTGAAACATTGCTTGATTTTTTCTCCATGATTGTTGCTTCACCTTTCTTTGGCTTGATTTTGCCGTTGATGTTTTGATGTCTTCGTTGTTGATGTCGTCGTCGATGTTTAGCCCCTAGGCGTTCAAGCGATGGCCTTCATTCCAAAACTTGTTTTGACATTTTTTCATCATTTTGCCAAGAATTAATTGAACAACTTGGAAGAGTGTATGAGGACAAGAACGACTTTTATTTGATGACTAAATGGACTCGAACATTTAACATAGGACGAGAGAAAACATTGATGCACACTTAAGAGGACTTTTAACTCTTTTTTTTTTTAATCCTATTTCTAGGTAGAGAAAGAGAAACGGAGATTGTTGTTGTCGGCCTTGTAGTCTTGTTGAAACCCCATTTCAAATCTGAGCCTCTTCCTTGATGAGTTCTTTCATGTTCTCACTCTCTAACTGTTGTTCTTCACCCACGGTAAATTCACCATTGTCAATCAAGTCTTGGATGATGTTGCCGATGGAGAAGCAATCCTCGGTGAGGTGACCGCTGCATAGGTGATAGTCAAACCACTTGTGGTGGGCATGGTTGCGACGTAATGGTTGTGGTCGCTTGTACCCTTGGAGAGGAGAAACTTGTACCTTGGTTTTGAGAGCTTCGTAGGCCTCGGTGATGGTCATGCCATTGAGAGGGGTATAGACACGGTCGTTGGTGGCACCTTTGTGACTTTTGAGGGATGAGCCACTTGAGCGTGCTTTACCGTGGACCTTTGCCTTGCTGTCGGTGAGCTTTTGCAAACGAGCCTTAAGTTCGGACACTTCTTCCTTGTTAATTTTCCTCTCGAGATCAAGACGGTCTTGCCACAAATCATCCTTGCGGCGGGCATCCTCGACAAGTCTATCCATTTGTTCCCCCATGGCTCTTATTATGTTGACGAGCCTTTCGTTGGACATGAAAATATTCTCACACTTGTTGTCGTTGCTGTTGGAAGCCATTGGACCTATTGAGAGAACACGGTCGATCTTAGGTTGGCCCCACAAACATATTTTGAGTAAAATAATTAACCCACAAACAAAGGAAAAAGACTCAACCACATAAGAAAAAGACTCTCTTTTATTTACAACAGTCGGAAGGACGTGGTCCTTTTTGAGGTTTCTAGAAAAATAGTGGAATCGTCACACTAGTATAAAGACCTTCCCGCGGTCCCATATACTCACCAGATTCCACCACGCTTGTGATACCTACATGTGTCGGGATTAAACTAAATTAATGTAGTAAAGCATACATGCGGGGACGGATTTTTATTTTCGTCCATAATAACCACTTGTGGACGGAGTTTTATTTTGTCCAAAACAACGAGTGGAATGTATGATTTGAAGACATTAGTTTAAGGAAATCTCGGCACAAGGAAACCGACTTGAGTCACGGAGTGTTAGACCCTAACTAGAATTGTGTGGTTTGTGCTCGGCTAAAGAGAGGCTTAAAGGTCACCCTCGGCATATAGTCATGAACTACGCCACGGGCTGAGGTTTACCGCTTCGGAAGAGTCAAGGTCGAGTGGAGCTTGAAACTTCCTAGGACGGGCCTCGACGGGTTTGGGGTTGGACTTGTGCGACTCGATAGTGAGCAGTTGATAAAAATTGTGCGCGTAGTGTGAGGTCTAACAAGTGACAAAATATTTTTTTTTTAAAGGAAATAAAAAAAAACAAATAAGCAGGTAATTTACAACTTTCGAATCACCCGTGTGACCGATAAAAATGAACAGGAAATAAAAGCTGTTCTGTGCATGCCCGGTGCCCACACACTGTCAAAACTGTCCATTCTGTTCACTGTTTCTGTTTCTGGGAAATGCCCATAAGCGCGCGCATTCAGAAGCCTACTCGGGAGGCGCGCGCGTTAGACTGAGAGAAGTGGAGACGCCCGCTTCTGGGCAGTACCTGCAAATCAGCGGGTTCAAGGGATTGCCTTGACCCTAATTATAGAACTTTTTCCCCTGCAGTAAACATTAGCACAAAAACATGGAATTGAAGGACAAGATGGGAGGCGGGCGATTCTGGTAATTAGGGTCGGACGCGCGCGCTTTAGGCCAAGAAGGCCAGAGGCACGCGCTTCCTACCCTTTTTACCAGAATGCCCAGGAAATAAAATAAAAGAACACCAAAAATGAAAAACGCAAGTTTAACCCTCTACTTCCCCAGCGGAGTCGCCACTGTAGATACCCCGGGGGACCACGGCTTGGCTAGAACGCGTGAATTACCTAGGATGTCTACTTGATTTTAAGAGTCGCCACCTAGGATAAAACTAACCCTTGATGGCTATTAAATTTTCTCTTGGTCTTTGGTGGAGATTTGAAGACTTGATCACGATCACAAAGCTTGAACACGAACTTTGAAGATGATGATTTTCACCCTCTAGCGGTATCCACACTTCGAACGAATATCAAAGGAACTTCTTTGATCTTGGTTGCTAGACCAAATTGTGAAACACGTTTTCACAATGAATTTGAACTATATGGAATTTTCTCTCTTGTGTATTATTTTGTTCTTTGACCAAGGATGTCTTAGAACAAAGTAAAACCTCTCTCAAACTCTTTGGAGACTCACAAAAGGCTATCACTGAAGTTCTGGCCGAACACATCCTTTTATACATAAGCAAGACCTATTCCAAATAGGAATCTTGTGTCAAAAGACATTCCAAATCGAATTAGGAAAGTGCCAGCCGATAGTACTGTGCGGCCGCCCAGAATACACTGTGCGGTCGCACATTTATCTGAAACAAACTGGTACAAATCTGAGCTAAGTGTGCGGCCGCCCAGTCCACACTGTGCGGTCGCCCACTTCCCCAGAATGTCCAGAATTTCCAAAATTCCAATTTAGTCCTTTTAAAGATTCGTTCTATTGTGTGTGACCCTCTAGGATTATACTAAGTTGGCAATGGGTTCAAACATGAAACCATAAGATATGATTAGGTTCTAGCAAACCGTCATACCTACCCAAATAGTATAACTAGATACAAGTTCGCATTCCTTTAGAATATGTCATAATCCCTTTGTCCACGATGTCATTGAACACAAGTCATGGTCAAACAGTCAACTTGTTTTGTTCAATACTTTCTCGATTCCGAATATGTTGATAATCCAAATGCCATTGATCCAATCAATTCATTTGAGTCCGGCCGAACATTTCATCAACACCATTCCTACGAGAGGCCCAAGCTTGACATCTCTCCGAAGAGGGACAAATCCATTTAGCTTATTATTCTTCCCTACGTGAATCCGATTATGCCAATCATACCCTTTATAACTTCCCGGTTAAAGGTAGCGTTTGAATATGTCAAACATAATGTTCATCAAGTGGAAGACTATAATAACTTCATGTCTAAGGATTCAAATGACATAACTAATATGAGATATATGTTCGACATAGACCATGACATAAATCTCATACAGCGGGTCATGTCCAGTACCTTGTTCCAAACATGTACCCATAAATCTAACATGATCATCGCATGATCATTTAGCCTTTATACTAGTGCTTAACAAGTACTAGGGACGGAGATTATTATAAGTAAACATGAACAACAATAATAATCAAATCATCTCTTTATTGATATGAAATAAATGACAACAATTACAACGTTTATCAAACGTGCCTAGGGCACCACTACCAACAATCTCCCACTTGCCCTAGGCCCAATCTCTCATGTATCTAATACCCATGGACCTAACATGACCATCATGTTTAGCTTGTGGAAGTCCCTTTGTCAGCGGGTCCGCAACATTGTCATCAGTAGGTACTCTGCATATATTTACGTCTCCCCTATCAACGATCTCTCGAATGATATGAAAACGCCTAAGTATGTGTTTGGATTTCTGATGTGCTCTTGGTTCCTTTGCTTGAGCAATAGCACCATTATTGTCGCAATAAAGGTCTGTTGGATTAGCAATACTAGGAACCACTTCAAGTTCAGTTATGAACTTCTTAATCCAAACAGCTTCCTTTGCAGCATCCGATACAGCAATATACTCAGCTTCTGTTGTAGAATCAGCGGTTGTACTTTTCTTGGAACTCTTCCATCTTACAGCTCAACCATTTAACATAAACACAAAACCCGATTGCGATCGGCTATCATCTTTGTCGGTTTGGAAGCTTGCATCCGTGTAAGCATTTACAACGAGATCATCTTCCATTCCTCCATAGACCAAAAACGAGTCTTTAGTTCTTCTCAAGTACTTAAGAATCGCTTTTACAGCTATCCAGTGATTTTCGCCAGGGTCGGATTGGTATCTACTTGTCATGCTCAAAGCATAAGATACATCCGGCCTAGTACAAATCATGGCATACATGATGGACCCAATTGTCTAAGCATATGGAACATCATTCATTTTCTCACGCTCATCGTTTGTCTTAGGACATTGAGTCTTGCTTAGAGAAACTCCATGTAACACGGGCAAGGTGCCTCTCTTAGAATTTTCCATACGGAATCTTCTAATGACCTTGTCAATGTATGTACTTTGGCTTAAACCAAGTAGCCTCCTTGATCTATCTCTATAGATCTTAATGCCAAGAATATATGCGGCTTCACCCATATCTTTCATTGCAAAACACTTTCCTAACCAAGTCTTCACAGACTGAAGTGTAGGAATGTCGTTTCCAATGAGCAATATGTCATCCACGTATAAAACAAGGAATAGCACTATGCTCCCACTAATCTTCTTGTATACACAAGGCTCATCTTCGTTCTTGATGAAACCAAACTCTTTGACCGATTCATCAAAACGGAGATTCCAACTCCTAGAAGCTTTCTTCAATCCATAGATGGATCTCTGCAACTTGCATACCTTAGAATCTTGTTCAAAACCTTCTGGTTGTGTCATATACACATCCTCTTGGAGTTTTCCATTTAGGAAAGCGGTTTTGACGTCCATCTGCCATATTTCATAGTCATGATATGCGGCAATGGCAAGCAAAATTCTTATAGACTTGATCATTGCTACGGGTGAAAAGGTCTCATCATAGTCAATACCATGAACTTGCCTATAACCTTTCGCTACAAGTCTAGCTTTGTAAGTATGCACCTTCCCATCCATGTCAGTCTTCTTCTTGAAGACCCATTTGCATCCTATTTTTTACACCTTTGGTGCATCAATCAAATTCCAAACTTGATTGTCTTGCATGGATTGCAATTCGGATTCCATGGCTCCAAGCCATTCTTGCTCCGAATCAGGAGAAGACATCGCCTCTTGGTAGGTTGACGGTTCATCATTCTCAATGATTTCTACCTCATTACTATCCGTTACGAGAAATCCATATCTCTCGGGCTCGGATCATAACCTACTAGATCTGCGAGTTGCTTACGTATTTTGAACAGGTTCCACAACTCTTTGTGGTTCTTGTTCTTGTTCCACTATTGGTTCAATGTTATTTTCTGGGTCTTGAATTTCTTCAAGATTTATTTTACTCCCACTGATTTCTTTGGAGAGAAACTCTTTCTCTAGAAAGACACCAGTTCGGGCAACAAACACTTTGTTGTCCTCGCAGTTGTAAAAGTAATATCCTCTAGTTTCCTTAGGATATCCCACGAAAATACATTTATCATATTTGTGTGCAAGTTTGTCTGAGACAAGTCTTTTGACAAAAGCTTCACAACCCCAAATCTTCATGAAAGACAGACATGGCTTCTTTCCGCTCCACATCTCATATGGAGTCTTTTGAACCGATTTAGTTGGAACACGATTTAGTGTGAAAGCAGCGGTTTCTAGGGCGTAACCCCAAAAGGATATTGGAAGATCAACTTGACTCATCATTGATCGAACCATGTCTAACAAAGTCTGATTCCTCCTCTCGGACACACCATTCCATTGTGGTGTTCCAGGTGGAGTCAATTGTGAAACTATTCCACAATTCTTTAGATGATCATCAAATTCTTGACTTAAGTATTCACCACCTCGATCTGATCGAAGTGCCTTTATACTTTTACCAAGTTGTTTTTCTACTTCATTTTGAAATATTCTAAATATCTCAAATGCTTCACTTTTATGTTTCATTAGGTAAACATACCCAAATCTACTATAATCATCAGTGAAGGTTATGAAGTATTGAAATCCTCCCCTAGCATTGCTACTTAATGGTCCGCATACATCGGAATGTATCAACCCCAATAAGTCGCTTGCCCTTTCACCCAACTTGGTAAAAGGTGTCTTAGTCATTTTTCCAAGAAGACACTACTCGCAAGTATCATATGACTCGAGGTCACATGAACCTAAAAGTCCGTCCCCATGGAGTTTTGAGATACGCTTCTCATTAATATGACCGAGACGGCAATGCCACAGATAAGTATGATTTACATCATTAGTTTTAGATTTCTTATTTACATGATAGACATTGTCATTATTTTCATTCTTGACATCCAAGATATAAAGGCCATTAAATGAATTAGCAATACCATAAAGCACATCATTTAAATAAATAGAAAATTTCTTATTCTCAATAAGAAACTTAAAACCTTCATTATCCAAACAAGAAATTGAAATAATATTTCTGCTTAAATCCGGAACATAATAACAATTGTTCAAAACAAGAATTAATCCGGAAGGTAAAGTGACTTCATAAGTCCCTACGGCTAATGCAGCAACTCTTGCTCCATTCCCCACACGTAGATCTACTTCACCTTGTTTAAGCAGTCTCCTATTCTTTAGTCCCTGCACATTTAGACAAATGTGAGAACCACATCCGGTATCCAATACCCAAGAATCAGTGGTAGAAAGGAGAATATCTATCATATAGATACCTGAAGTCGACGCAGCCTTGCTGCTCTTCTTCTTCTTTTGTTCTTCCAAGAAAGCCTTGCAATTACGTTTCCAATGACCAATTTTTTGACAATGGAAACAGATCGCATCCTTTTGTGAATCGGGTTTTGCCTCAGAAGCCTTGGCAATCTTTGCCTTGCTTATTTTGGGTTTGATAACTTTCTTACCCTTTCCTTTGGCATTAGCCTTCTTCCCATCATGAACCAAGAGCACGGGAGAACCTTTCTCCACAATTTTCATCTCTGCAGTTTTGAGCATCCCATGCAACTCAGAGAGATTCTTATCCATTCCATGCATGTTATAATTCATTACAAACTGATTATAACTTTTAGGCAATGAATTAAGAATGAGATCCGTGGCTAGCTCCAATGGGATTGGATAGCCAAGTTTCTCAAGGTGCTCTACATAACCTTTTGATTTTAAGAAAGTGAGGACTCACTTGTTGCCCTTCATTCATTTTACAAGTAGTGAATGTAACAATGGTCTTTTACCTCTCTTGCCTAGCTTTCTCTTGAAACATGGTTCTCAACTCCACGCCTATCTCATAGGCTTCCAAATGTTCCAAACTTTGTTGGAGTTTTGAACACATAGCATCAAGCATGAGACAACTTACATCTCTAGAATCATTACGATGTTTCTTGTAATTGTCTCTTTCTACCCTAGGGGCAGTAGGCGGTGGTTCAGCAGGGAGAGGCCCATCGAGAATGTACAACTTATCTTCTTGCATAAGAACAATTCTTATGCTACGGATCCAATCCATAAAGTTGGTACCATTCTCTTCGAGCTTATCCTTCTCAAGGATCGATCGCAACGACATTGATTGAGTGTTATTAGTCATTATCTACAAATATACAAACTTTCCAAAATTTAATAAGTAACAATTTTTTATTAAAGAAATAAATAATGTATTTTTCAAATGAAAATACTCCCATTAAATTATATAACCTTCATATACATCCAATGCATAATATAATTTAATTGGGCTAAGATCCAACTTTAATTTAACATTTGAGTCCACGGAGGCGGACCGCTCAAAACTAAATTAATTAGGTAGACAATCATGTCAATCATATCCCATATGATTCTTAGATCCTTTTATGAGATTCTTTAAGAAATCCAATTTCAAAAAGCATGTTTAATCTCATCTTTTGCCTAGGCCCAAAACTGTTTTGACGCCTAATTAAGTCCAACCATTTTAAACGCATAGGAACCATTCAATTTAATGCACCTTGCGGAGGCAAGCCCACATTAAATTAATGAACCTCATCTTGCTCATACATGAATAAGATTAATGCACCTCGCGGAGGCGAACCCACATCAAGATTACCCATGCATAAACAAGTGTTTTAATCATGGCATGGCAAAGAAGGACTTAAAACTTTATTTGAAGGTTCATCACATATAGCATATAACACATTTATGAGCACATAATATAAACATGTTACACATCAAGTTTAGCCACTAAATTAATCTCCATTAATTTAAGCATGATATTTATGTGTCATTAGTTTCTCTATAATTATGAGGATGAGACTATTTCAACTTGGTTATTATCTCCAAATCAAGACAACAAGAAGTGCGGTCGAACTAAGCTATTAGGAAACCATAATCCCGCACTAATTCAAGAAACCAAGAAAGTAGTCCATGTGGCCGAAACTAAGCAATAGATGGTCTCGATGAACGTAGGCCAATTGCATTCACAATTCCACATGGATCTCCAATCATTGAATCAAGAATTTTTGTTTCTCAATTTTAGCAATTATGAACTCTTCATAATTCTAACTTCGTTTTATCTTTGAAACTTTGATTGCGATCAAGTTTGGGACAATCTCGATGATTAGATTCCAGATCAGCAAGTCTGGACTGGTTCTGTTACTGGTTTTGTTGAATTTTTCGAAAAATTCCAGATTCTGTTTTTGACCAAAATCAGACCTTCTGATCCCTTTGTGCGGCCGCCCAAAAGATCTGTGCGGTCGCCCAAAAAATGTGCGGCCGCCCAGAATCTTCTGTGCGGTCGCCCATGGCCATCAGAAGGTGCAGAATTTTCAAGTTCGAAAATTTTGTCTCAAAATCGTTTTTCCCCGATTATTAAAACTTTGATCCAATCAAAAATTAATAATCAACAATTCTGAATCCATCATAATTTATTTATTGCGATTGAATCGTGCGATTAAAGTTGCAAAACAATAAACCACATAAAATCACAAAACACATAAGCATCATATATTTCAATATTCATATCATGCAAGACACATAAACAATTTATATACACATAACATGATCTAGGTATTGAAATAATCAACATGAACGGGGCTCTGATACCACTGTTGGGTTTCGATCAAACATGCGCAGCGGAATTTAGCTTTTAAAATTTTGAAACCCAAAGCTCATAGATCCGTTCATATGATTAAATCAAATACAATAACATGAATATAGGATAAAACTAACCCTTGATGGCTATTAAATTTTCTCTTGGTCTTTGGTGGAGATTTGAAGACTTGATCACGATCACAAAGCTTGAACACGAACTTTGAAGATGATGTTTTTCACCCTCTAGCGGTATCCACACTTCAAACGAATATCAAAAGAACTTCTTTGATCTTGGTTGCTAGACCAAATTGTGAAACACGTTTTCACAATGAATTTGAACTATATGGAATTTTCTCTCTTGTGTATTATTTTGTTCTTTGACCAAGGATGTCTTAGAACAAAGTAAAACCTCTCTCAAACTCTTTGGAGACTCACAAAAGGTTATCACTGAAGTTCTGGCCGAACTCATCCTTTTATACATAAGCAAGACCTATTCCAAATAGGAATCTTGTGTCAAAAGACATTCCAAATCGAATTAGGAAAGTGCCAGCCGACAGTACTGTGCGGCCGCCCAGAATACACTGTGCGGTCGCACATTTATCTGAAACAAACTGGTACAAATCTGAGCTAAGTGTGCGGCCGCCCAGTCCACACTGTGCGGTCGCCCACTTCCCCAGAATGTCCAGAATTTCCAAAATTCCAATTTAGTCCTTTTAAAGATTCGTTCTATTGTGTGTGACCCTCTAGGATTATACTAAGTTGGCAATGGGTTCAAACATGAAACCATAAGATATGATTAGGTTCTAGCAAACCGTCATACCTACCCAAATAGTATAACTAGATACAAGTTCGCATTCCTTTAGAATATGTCATAATCCCTTTGTCCACGATGTCATTGAACACAAGTCATGGTCAAACAGTCAACTTGTTTTGTTCAATACTTTCTCGATTCCGAATATGTTGATAATCCAAATGCCATTGATCCAATCAATTCATTTGAGTCCGGCCGAACATTTCATCAACACCATTCCTACGAGAGGCCCAAGCTTGACATCTCTCCGAAGAGGGACAAATCCATTTAGCTTATTATTCTTCCCTACGTGAATCCGATTATGCCAATCATACTCTTTATAACTTCCCGGTTAAAGGTAGCGTTTGAATATGTCAAACATAATGTTCATCAAGTGGAAGACTATAATAACTTCATGTCTAAGGATTCAAATGACATAACTAATATGAGATATATGTTCGACATAGACCATGACATAAATCTCATACAGCGGGTCATGTCCAGTACCTTGTTCCAAACAAGTACCCATAAATCTAACATGATCATCGCATGATCATTTAGCCTTTATACTAGTGCTTAACAAGTACTAGGGACGGAGATTATTATAAGTAAACATGAACAACAATAATAATCAAAGCATCTCTTTATTGATATGAAATAAATGACAACAATTACAACGTTTATCAAACGTGCCTAGGGCACCACTACCAACAATATTTACCTTTGAAAATACTTGCTTTATGTAAAAGTAATAAAATGATTGGGGGAAATACTTATTTTGTTTAATATCTAGAAAAGGTGTAAAGCACTCTACTTGGATTAACTTTATAAGATGAAGATATTCTCGGAGTTGAATTCAAACAATATGCATTCATGAAAGTAATTCATGCTTTTATAAAACAATGTTTATGTCAAAATCAAGGATAATGCGCTAAATTGTACTCCTTCTCACGATCAAGCAAGTATCACATTTATTTTAAGATTAACACGGTCTGTTTCTCGAGGGTTCCGTACATTAATCAAAATCCATTAAATTCATGTTAAAATCTACGTATATTTTCCATTAAAGGAACATCTCTAGGCAATTGATCTACTCTCATGATTAATAGTGCCTAGTTCAATTCATATGGCTCCGTTACTCAAGATTCACAACTAAGTGCTTCTCTTGACTAATTAAGATTCATACAAAATATGAACGTCATCATACTCGTAGGCGTTAGAAAACATTATGAAGTGAATTGATTAGGATATAAAAGGATAAAAGAAGCATGAACTATAATTGATGAACTACATTTTGTTTGAGTTTCCAACCCCAAGAAAATAGGGG
The DNA here is from genome assembly GCA_026119855.1 of Campanula takesimana. Lineage (NCBI taxonomy): Eukaryota > Viridiplantae > Streptophyta > Magnoliopsida > Asterales > Campanulaceae > Campanula > Campanula takesimana. Next base: position 86,925 of record JAOWBW010002187.1, on the reverse strand, counting down.
ATTACTCACTAACCATTGATGTTATGATCATAAGGAAAATAAAATAAGACATAATAAATAATAGAGAAGGGAAAGAGATAGTCATTCAGATAATAATGGTTGAAAATAATCCTTGTGTAGACACTCCATTTTGAACATATAATCATGATTTACACTACTCTTGTGTCTCCCTTTTATGTTTGGATGAAAACTCGTTAATTTCGTCATGTTTTGTTAAGTTTTTGACTGATTCCATTAGTTAGGGGGTTAATTGAGCAAACGAAATTGATAGAGGGACAAAATAGTACTTTTGTACTGAATGTCTTGTACGAGACATCCAATGTCTCGTACGAGTCATCTCCTATTGTCCCGAGTTTTATTCAGTTTCCTTCTCCGTTTCAATCTCTTTATTCGCCAAAACACTCCTAATTCGGGAATTAACTAACTAGATAATTTCCTAATGATTTCCTACCTCCTTAAACCTCTCCAAATCAAAGACTTTGATTCTTATCCTTCCACAACTCCTAGACTTGATCCTTAAGTCATCCTACAACTATAAAAATAAGGTTCTTTCACCCTAATCAGAGCAAATGACTCTCTAATCATCCTCTCCTCCTTTAATCACGATTTTACTCTCTCCTCATACTCAAACATATTCATAAACTCATATCTTCAAGCAACAACCATCACAAAACTCTTGGATCATCATAGCCTTAGCATAGGCTATCCATTAGAATCACGTGTTCTTCACAAGGGTAATCTTCCCTACAATTTAATCTTCTCTTCTTATCTATTCTATTGCTTTTTTAGAGTAGTGTAATCTCATCAAAAGGATCAGCCTATAGTCCCTTCAAATCATGAAGGCAATCTCAAATCACATAATCCGACATTCCAATAATTAACTAATTAATTGTTGGTTTTACTTGTTTATTCACTTAGATTAATAACACCTAATCAAGGCCAATTTTAGATTGGGTGGATTTGGTGTAACTTAACCTTCGAACCCTTGAATATCTGGTAATTAATTCTTATTTCAATAATAAGTGGCGACTCTTGAATAAAATTAAAATGAGGAAATTCTCACGTTCTCACACATTAATAACTTTATTCCTTCGAACTCAATAAATATTCAAGAACTCTTGTTTGATTCTCTCAAATTTTGGAAATAATGATGTTATATGACAAAGTAGATTAGAGTAAGTTTTACAATTTTTTATGTCCAAATCTGATTAAAACGATGTTTATTTATAGGCTAGGAGCCAAAAGTTGCACCACTTCCTAAAAAAAAAACTCCATTTTGGAAAGGCACTTTTTGGGTGAGAACATGCTCGGCCGAGTCAAGGGCTTTGCTCGGCCGAGCAACCCTTTTCCAGAAGACATTGCACTAAGTTCTCATCTGCTCGACCGAGTCATGAGGGGTGCTCGGTCGAGCACCTACTACTTAATTTTGTATGATTATTTAATTTTATTGTTCCAAGCCTTTTCTCTTGTCTCTAATTGTTCCATGCCTCCGAATATAATGTCCCAAGTTGTTTTCACACCTACAATGCACCTAAAACCTGTCTACTCCACAAAAACACACCACCAAGCATAAAATCCATATAACAATAATGAGCTAATATAAACGAAAATTAGATTAAACTATAAATTACTATGAAATAGTCATTTATCAGGCATGCATGTCGTCGAAGATGGATTGGGTGTGTTTGGTGAGGGAATCAAGTTGGTCTTAACTTGAAAGATGTGGCCACGAGAGGGGCTGGCGTAGGTGGTTTTGAGGATATCCCAAGTCTCACGAGATGTGGCGTCTTAGTGGACTAGGGTGCCACAGATGGGTCGAGGGTACCAAGAAGGGCTCCACGGATGAGCCGATCTTGGCGGCTCCATGGTATTGCGGCGGGATTGGGTTTTTCTTCATTGTTGACTGTGGTGATGGCGGCGGGTGGGGGTGGGTGCCATCCACGAATTTGAGTAGGTCAAGGCCAAAAAGAATGGATGTAATTCTAGAGGCCCATGTTTGGTAGGTGAGAGAAGCAAGGGTGCGTCAGTGTGAGAGGTTAACGAGAAGGATGGGGTTGGCAGGTTTAGATGAGTTTGGACTGGTGATGGTGGTGTTTGCCAATAGGAGGACGCGGTTGTGGTGAGAGATGGTGTAGGTGGTGAGAAAAAAATAGGGTTGGGGTCGGATTGCTCTTATACAATAAAAGAGACTGTAAGCAAAATATTTTATTATTAACATGATGTACAACATGTTAGGATTCATTGTTAGTACACCCTCTTGATTTGATTGATCCATGTCACGTGTCTTTTTATGGACTTTAGGAATCATGTAATGAAGTTATACTTTAATTTTAGATAAGTCTATTTCTAGATTTTTATTTGTCATAGGCTGAGTTATGATCGGTTTGACCTCAGCGGTTTGGTTCTTCAAACCGTACTCGTTGCTACTCGCACCGCCAGCATGGAGCCGCAAGTCTTCATCAAAACCGCGTGCTACAGTTTTGATGAAACCGCACTTCGAGTTCATTCATGGAACCGCTCATGCTACCTTGGTGGAATCGCAGATCATTAAATGAAGAATTCAAATATGTCATTTATTCCTTGAAACAAACATTCCCTTTACAACCATAAATGAATGATTTATGACTTGTCAAATAAATTTGAGTTAACTTGGAGTTTCTAAAAGGAATGTCGGTTTTTGTCCAGTAAATTCAAATGTTTACCGTTAGTCCTTTCTCTGCAACAAAGGACAATGTCAGGTAGCGGTGCTACAACTACCTAGGACTACAAGAAAAAACCAAGGACGAAAATGACAGCTCAACCAATAGGATTTTGACAGCATATGTACCATCAAGATTTGATTCAAATCTTTATCCAACGGTCACAAGGGTGCACTGCCTATAAATAGCCTTTATTTCTTAACAATGAAGGTTGCTGAGCTTCAAGAGAGAATATTCTCAAGTGTTCAAAGTTTGCTTTGAAGATTTTACCCAGATATTCAAACCTTCAAAGATCTCCTTAGCAAACCCAGAATTTTTCATCAAAGCTTCAGTCATTCATCCATTCATACTCAGCCTTGTACACCGAAAGTTTTCACTTGCTCAACATCATTTAGATCATTAGAGCATTTGATTCCTTTCCGTACACACACCTGCTTTCTATGATCATATAGATTATACGCTTCGAATACACCGGTTGTTATAATAGCTTTGATAGGTTAGATTGTTTATTTAGAGTTTAGATTCTTCATTGTAATCTTGTAAAAGTTAATCTAAATTAATACAAGTCTAGTAGCTATTAGAAAATCCTAGACTAACCATCTAGGTAGAGGACGTAGTTTATTCAAGAACGAACCTCTACAAATTTGTGTGTTTGATCTTTATTCTCTGCTTTGTTCTTTATTTTTCTTGTTTGTGGTCTCTCACTTAGTTCATCTATGAAATGACTTGAAAAATGATAGGTAGCTATAGAATCCGCTCGCCACTACACTTATGAAAAAAGCTATATTTGCCCTGTGTTAAGCATGGTTTATGCATTATTTTGTGCTGGCGCAAAGCTTTAAAGAAAGTTCAAGTCTTAACTTCATTAGATGTGAATTAAATCCTCATATAGTTATTCTGGATTCTTCTTTTAACATTTTCATCAGCATTGTAATAAAATTGCAAACAGTTCCTATGAGATTGTAGTTGGATATTATACTTCTTTACATGAAGACGAGTCGCTACACATTGAGTTGGAACCGTCTCTGTCTACCAATTTCATAAGTTATGTTGAGAGATAGAGGTGTTTGAAGCAATTCACCAGGTTAGTTTATAAATTTATGTAGCATCTAAGCTTTATGATTGAAATATAATTCTCTTTAAACCTCATCCATTGTCTATGATATGGAGAACTTTACTTGGAAATATTCTTATTGGAAATATTTATGTCTGAGAACTTCTGTAATTTCTACTCCAATCAGGTAACATGCTCTCTTCTTCCCCGTACATCAAAACCCACCAAAGGAGTATGTCTCGAGTAACGTTGTCTCTTATGGACGATTTCTTGGGTCTTCTTCATGTTCAACATGGTGGCAATGTCAAAGCTGGTGAGAATGCTACGCAGACTACATTGCAATAGGCTCGGGTTGAGGCTGTTGATGGAGTCAGGTAATTGTATAAGTATATATGTATCTATATATCACATATGTGGATATTTCTGTTATTGAATTGACTTTTACACATTGCATTTATTTTTTATTTGCTTAAATAATTATTTTGGGTCAATGGTGAAGTTTGGTGGTGGTGTTGAAGGTGATATGGTGTAGTGAAAAGTAGAATTCAGCATATGGGCTTAGCTGATTTGATTATGGAGTTCATATAGGCTGATTTGATATTGGAGTTAATTTTTATGTTTTTCTGGATTAAGTTGATACTTTGACATTTTGGTGGTTTATAAATCTTTCACGAGCTTGGTGGCGCCTTAGGTACATAACTTCAGGGTTTGAGATTCAAAGATGAGTAAGCATTTTCTAGGATTTGATATACCTCGCTTATTGAGTTATCTTCTTAATGTGTTATTTATCTGATTTTTAGGTATGTTTCGTTTTAAGCTTTGTTTATTTGTCCTGCAAATTACTTTTACTTAAACATGCTGGAGCTTAAATCTTTGCATAGACATCTTATATGTAGATTGTTGGTTAAAAAATTCTGGTCCTGTTATATGTCAGTGATGATAATTAAACGGTGTGTGTCTGACAGGGAACGAGAGAGAGAAAGAGAGTAATGAGGAATGATAAGATAACTAATAAACTATAAAAACTACGGGTTTTGTGCAGGTAGCCAAGGCGTTGCAAGTTCATTCATGAAAAGGGGTAACAAATTTAGAATTGAAGGCCAAGAATGTTTATGTGAAGAATGGTGTTTATAACCTTGGGGATTTTGGCTGTACAACCCTCCTAGAAAAAGAATTGGAGCTATAAAATAAATTTGTTTGCGATACTTTATATATGTAGCAATCTTTCGCTCATGTTGATTTATCCAGGGTAACTAATTGTGTTGGGTTGAAGATTTTAATATGCGACAAAGAGAGAAAACCCGAGGATGAAATCACAAATGTTGTGTACAAGGAAATTTCTCAAATTTTGATTTTTTTTATTATTATTAATGAAAGTATAGGTATTTTGCTCAATACTATTATTTTAAAAAAATGCTCTAAATTAACTTTTTTAGTTATATTAGCTTTTATGATTTAGTTTCAATTATTTGTGAAAAGTCTATTGCCCGTGCGTTTAACGCACGGGTGTTACACTAGTTAGTTGTTAATAGAGGTTGGAAGATGTAATCTCAAGTTATACTGAGGAAAAGGGATATCCACATCAGTGGATCAAACATATGCGCAAAATTTGAGTTTGATGTCTTTATTGTAAATTAGAAAGTTGAATGTACCAAAATGGGCTAAACATTTTGTGGCCGATAACAGCATGAAACCAAAATGGTATTATGTGTAAATGGGATTGGTGTACTGCACTTAGATTAGCATGTTTTCATTTCTGATAGACTTCACACTTTTGTATGCTTAACATATTTGACTTTCAAAAGAGCGTCTGTTTATATAAGGGTTTAGTACTTGACTTATTCTGTTTAGTCCTCGTGATTGCTTTCGGGATTTCGAACCGCTGCACCAATGCTTTAGCTGCACCGTTGCACCGATGTGAAAATTGTACAACGTTTTCTAAAACGTTTTCTACCTAATGTAAAACGTGTACTTGCAAATGTAAAACGTTTTTCAGGACCTAACTGATTTCAGTCGTTTTTACGTTGTGTAGTGCACTAAAAACGTTGTGTAAAAAACGTTTTACATACGTTGTGCAACTTTTATTAGATGCAGCGGTGCACCTAATTTCAGTGCAGCGGTTCCATACCCACTGCTTTCGTGCTGTCATCATGCCATAGTATGATGCAGTTTTACAAAACTTATCAATTTTGTACTGTCACCATGCCAGTGACACGAGCATGAGTACTAGTATTGATAGTGTATTTATAATGGTATATCAACTAGGGATGACCAAAACCGGTTCCGGGCCCGGTTCCGGTTCGGAACCGCCGGTTCCGGTTCAGCATATATGTGACCCTGAACCGGCCCGCGCTTACACCGGTTCCGGTTCCGGTCATCACAATCCGGTTCCGGTACGGTTCCGGTCGGTTCCGGTTCAGTCCACGCTACCTTTTTTTATTATTTTTTATCATACAATAATGAATAAACATGTTAAAATTTATTAAAAGACAAGAGATTTTTATTTTATAATACACTAATGAATAAACATGTTAAAATTTATTGAAAAATAAGGGATTTTTATTTTTTTTAATGGAAATGACGATCCGGTTCCGGTCCGGTTCGCCATATATGTGACCCTGAACCGGCCCGCACTTACCACGGTTCCGGTTACTCCGATTCCGGTTTACTCCCCGGTTTGCTCCGGTTCCGGGCTTTTCCGGTCCGGTTCCGGTCCGGTTTGGCCATCCCTAATATCAACAATATTTTTTACATTTTCATTAAAATGATTAAAATTAGCTTTAGTTGTTGCTTAAAGTTCTTTACGAAAAAAGTGGGACTGTCTTTTGAGAGACGGGGGAGTATTTCCATAACTAGACACATCGAAAAACCTCCAAAAATTAAAACATGGGAAATCTGGAGAAAACCCACACTATTATTTTACCGGAATTCAAGAGCTTCTGAGAGTATTGATCCCACCGCAGAGGGTAAAGAAAATATCTGAGGAAGTGGTGCAGGTAACTCTACTCCAAATTTTTATTTTCCCCGACTTGTAGTTGCACTCCTCCTTAACTGGGTTTTGATTTTGCAAGATTTTTTTAGACCTTAGATGAACAACAATGGAGGTTTAGGGTTTGGGCTTAAGTTGAAGAAGACGAAGAAGTGCAAGTGACGGCTAGTGCGTTCGGTAAAGAGGCGAATGGTGATGGTCGGCGTTTCCAGGTTTTAGTATTTGTTTTTTTTTTTTCAAAAAAAAAAAAAAAAAAAAAAAAAAAAACACGAAAAAGGCAAGGGCCCCTAAATTTTATTGAGCTAGTCTCCGTGAGAACAAGGGACGGGTCATTTTTGACCCATGACCCGGATCCATGACTGTCTTGTCATGTGGCAACCACCCATTAGCCATTTTTTTAATATTTTTTTTCTAGTTTTCCGTCGTTTACCAAAAAAGTAATAGTTATCATAACTTAATGTAATAACTGTATACATATAAAGTAACATTGTTCATAAGTAAACGTAACACCTGTTTTACAAAGACAAAAACTCGTTTTACCCATTTTTTCAAATGTAATACTAACTATAATTACGTGTAACCCAAACAATATATAAATGTAATTATCATTTATACTGAAATGTAATAGTGCTTTTGCAAAAATGTAAAATATTGTGTATTTTGATTTAATTTTTTGAAAGAAAGTAACATTTGAAAAGTAACAACTCATATACATGAATGTAAATGTTTGGGCAAGTAAATGTAACACTTTAATAAAAGAAATCATAACATATTTCTATAGATAATATAATACTTTTACATGTAATACTAATAAAGTGTTTTTAGCTCTAAAAATGTAAAAGGTTGAATTATTACTTTTTCTATACATATGTGTTACAATTATGTATAAACACTGTTACATATAAGTAACACGTTCGTTACATTTTAGTTGTAATAAGTATTACTTTTGGCAAACGAAGAAAACATAAAAAAAACTATTACTTTTTCTATATATATGTATTATTTTTATGTATACAAACTGTTACATTTAGTTATAATAACTATTACTTTTGACAAACCGAAAAAAAATATATATATAAAAAAAACTAAAAACAAAAAAAAACTATGAGAGACTGCCACGTGTCAGGGTCGGCCCCTAGGTCATGAGCCGGTTCGTGGGTCGGGTCGGTCGGGTATAAAAAACGTCTCATGGATGAGACGGGTCTTCCAGGTGTGAACGCAAGTTTTTGTCAATTTTATTAGAAGATCAATTGTGATTGGGGATTTAGACCAAAATCATCATGGCACTTGTTACGAATTGACAAATTGATTGATAGAGGGAAGCACGAAGAAGTGGGTGGAGGGGTGACTAAAATATCATTTATTTATATAAATTGAAATTAATTGAAAAATGTTTTTAAAAGTTTATTTATTTACATATTATATTAATACCTTTTTAGAAGGCATAACATTAATACTTTGAGTCAGTCTTATGAAAAACATTTTTTACACTAAGAGATATGCAACACATGTTTTACATTAAAAGATTTTGTTTTACATTAAGGGAAGAAAACATGTTTTACACTAAACGAATGTAAAACAAGTTTTTCTCGAGATTGTTGGTGTGTATGCCCTAAGCACGTTTGAACGATTAATGTTATCATTTGCTTAATGCTTTAATAAAGTATTGAATATTTGATTATTATATCTTTTGCATGTTTATTATAATAATCCTCATCCCTAATAATTATGATTAATTATTAGTATAAGTTTAATAGATAATCATATGATGATTATGTGTATGCGATACAATTAGACTTATGGGTATTTGTTGGAGAACAAATACTGGACTGACCCCTATGAGATTTATGTCATGGTCACAATGTCATAATTAAGTCCCATATAGTTATATCACTGGAATCTCTAAACCTAAGGTTATTACAGACCGGAAAAAGTATCGCAGAAATATGTTTTGTTCGAGTAGAAATGACCTACTCAACGCCCTGATCATTTTTATATAATTAGTTTTTAAAACTGATAAGTAAATAAAAAGAATTAAATCGAAATGGGTTGAACTTACCTATTTCCTTCGTGAACCAGAGAGAGTAAAATGGAAAAATGAAATGGTATACGCAGAGAGGAAGAGGTGAGGAGATAAGAAGCTTTTGATATTTTCTACTTTTCACTTTGGTCCCTCTACTTTCATTTTCAACAATTAAGCCCCTGAATTTTAAAGTTACAATTTGGACCCTAAAGTTTCAACTAACTCATTTATTCCTTTAACCATTATTACTACTAACTAAGTAAATAGCACATTTAATCAAGTAAGATGTGCAAGTCATAAAAATATTTTCTAACACATAAAATGCACATAAAAGTTCCATTTTAAGTTAAGAAAATTAGGGTGGTTTTGGGGTCGTTACAATCACTCCCCCTTAAAGAAAATTCGTCCCGAATTTTAGGATTCACTTACCTCGACCCTCAAACAATCAAGGATACTTTCTTTTCATTCCAATCCCGAAGCTTTCAAGTAGATTCTTTCACATTATGTTTCCTCCACACAACTCTAACAAGAGGAATACTTTTAGTTCTCAATTCTCGAACTCTAAAATCAATCACTTGAATTTAATGTTCCTCCTACGACTTACTCGATTCAATACCCTCTAAAACTTTAGACATACATGAGAAAAATCATAAACAGATTTGCGTAGCATCGATATATGGAACACATTATAAACCTTATCAAAAGAAGGAATACAAGCCCGATCTCTAACTCTTCCCCATATCTCAAAAGAACTGATATATTAAGCAAACTCCACGAGAAGTAAAGGTATATCCCACGAATTCTAAGAATCAACTGAACAAGTTCTCAACATATCCTCGAGAATCTGAATGATTCTTTCTAACTGGCCATCTGTCTGAGGATGAAAACCCGTACTAAATCCCAATTCTGAATTCAAAGCCTTCTGAATTGCTTACTAAAATCAAGATGTAAATAAGAAACCCATATCTAATACCATGCTCGTACACATCCCATAAAATCGAACTATCTTCTGAACAAATAAATAACAACTGGAATTAACATTTATACTCTCAAAATAGATAAGGTGAGAAAACTTAGTAATCAATCTGCTATCAATCAACATCATTGATCTCATCTATTCAGTGTAACTCCTTCAATAAAACATTTCGCAATAGATTCATATCCACTCAGAAATCTCAAAGGTTTGTCACAAACCAACTGATCACTGATATTTTACTTCCAGATTATTCGCAACTCCAGGACTTAGTTGAATGCTTAGAATTTCTCGTGTCAACAAATAAAATGTAACTCTTCAAGTAACTGTAGTTGAATTCCATTATGCATATTGGTTCCACTAAGTGTTGACTACATACTCTGTTACAAAAGTTAAAATTCCATTGATAATATTCTATGGTTGAAATCATTCAATAGTGTAGGAACTTAAAGCTTCCACAATCGCAAAATCACACCATGTATCCACTCACAAAAACTCCAATATGTCAAATCCTCTACTACACTTGCCTTTCCCGGATGATATAACATGTATTCTACTTGCATTGTCTCATGTATAACTCTTCTTGAGGAAACAAATACGTCAACTCTCATGGTCGGTAAGCACTTCAAATATAGCTCCACAAAAGTCATTCGCTAATGCAATGGATGTATAATCGCAATCAATCTCAAGTTATGGGTAGGATAATTTTGGTTCATAATGAATCAATCTTCTCGAAGCATACATAACTACCATACCATTCTGAATGAATGAATATCTCAATTACTCCTTGAGGCATCTCCAAGAACAATGAATTGAATAGATCCAATATAATGATAAAACTCGATATATCCACTAGAAAATAGTAACACTGATCATATCTTCTAGATAACTGTAATACTAGTCAAATCCACTAAGCAATATCAATACTGAAGTTGTCATCAACTCTCGTTTCAACAATTAAAACTCGTTCCATTCTTACCAATCCATCGAAAAAGTGTATCTTCCTGTGTCATATAGTTAACAATGTAGCTACCTTAGAAATCTATCAATGATTCTTTAAGCATATACCAATCTCAACAAATTACATACCGCTGCTACTGAAGTAGGATTTTTTTCAATTACTGTTGCTTCCATTGAAGGATCAAAAGCTATGCCTGAATTGAACTCCCTCAAAATAATATATCCTCTAACAAGAAGACATAATGCCTTGATTTCACAACTGTTGCCTCTCACGTAGATATATTAAACAAAATGAATCCATTGTCAAGAAATATCTCAAGCTAAAGATTCTATTCCTGTAACTCAACCGATGTTATAAGCATATTGGACTAGATATCAACACTGCCACACTGCACCATAACAACTCAAGATAACCCAAGCTTCTCATCAAGTAACATATACTACTCAATAGAAAATCTATCTGAGATTTCTCAAAGAAAGGGTACATTCTCAATTTTAGATGCAAACACTCTGCTGCTAACCCCCTAAACCAAATACCAGGCACAACCTTGTGCTAAAAAAAATTTAAACTTTAATGCATAAATAGCATGAATGTCAAACACATATATCTACCATGCTTAACTAAAGCACACTAGCATATAAGACTCCACCACAACACTATCAAAATCTTGCTATAGCAATATAGTTAAACCAGCAAGTAAAACATGCTCACAAATTTGCACATCACAAGTGTGCAACACTCTATCAATCATCAAACACTCCCCATTAGGATAGACACCTCTAATACCTAAGGTAGATACTCAGGAGACACATGCAATCGAGAAGCAAAATGCACAGACACATAAGAATGCGAAGATCCAGGGTCTATAAGTGTATGTGCCCTCAAACTAGACATAGAAATTATACCTCCAATCACATTAGAAGGATATGAAATCTGTTGTTGATTGATGGCAGAAATACTACCCTGCACCTTAACCTTCCCTGAAGCATCCCTCTTTTGGCCCTGAGAAGACCCAACTGCACTTCCTGATGCCTGTACCCTAAATCTAGGGCAATCCTTCTGAAAATGACCCAACTGACCACATCTCATACATTTGCCTTGTTTCTTCCAACATTTCTCCTCAGAATGTCCTGTCCTTCGACAATAGCTACATACTCGTTTACCTTGAGTTCTTCTATTATGTGGCCCTTGAAAAGATTTCCTAGCTTGTGAAGATGTCCCTTGGTATTCTCTACTATCTCTACGCTGGGGTTGTGGTTTTAACTGTCCTCCTCGTTTTGTCACATCTGAGGGTTCAACCTTGCTTTTATGCTCCACTATATCGTCAATTTTTTTCATTACAGTTTCAAACATACCTTGGAACATTGTTCGAATCTCTTCTCTAGCATTACCCGACCCTGAAGGCCCTGACTGATCACCCTCTGTTCCAACCATCTTCAATGATTACTTGCATAAAACACTCAACGTTACTCACTCTCTGATACCAACTGTCGCGCCCCTGTCACGTGGTCCTACTTGGCCCCACGCTTGGGACACGATTGGAAGACGTTATAAAACACTTTAAAAAAAAAAAAAACCGAAATGTACTTTTATAAAGTTTAGCAAAAACACACTTGAAGTTCAAAGACTTCACTTAACTTTAAACAAACTTTACAACCAACTTTCACAACGAAAGTACTTAGCCCGAAGGCTTACAAACTTTTAAACAAATGTACATACACCAACATGATCCAAAATAGGTGTGACAACAGAAAGTACGGGTACTCTACCCAAAAGGTTTTACATTTACATAATGCTACCTTAACAAAACAAGTCCCAACTCTTACCACTCCAACGTCCTCCCGTGCCAAGTGTCCTATCCCCTGGACCCGCCTTATCTAAAACAGTAAACAAATAAAGGGTGAGAATAAATCTCAGTAAGCTACTAAAATGCAACTACGTTACATGCTGATATGATAATCATAAAGAAACTATATCAACAAATAATCAATAGCATATAGCACATAACATGAGAGATAACATCAACTCATATATCACAATTAACACATAGCCCACACTCCGGTGGATACCAAGCCAAAGTTTACCCCATAACATAACTGTCTGAGAATACCATCTGAGAAAACCAACTGAGAAAACCATCTGAGCAGCATAAATAGCTGAAGCCGGGATCCCGAAAACCAAACCATAACCAATAGAACCAAGTAACCAGAGAGGGAAATATGACACAAAGTCATAACCCAAGTACTCATCAAAGGAAGCAATTCATCCCATCCAAGGCCAATCTGGACTGGGGTAACAAAGAAGGCGCAGTGGACACCTTATAGTGAACTTGGCTTGTGTGCCACTATAATTCTCCCACCGCCTGACTCAGAAGCTCCCAATGGAAAACTTTATAGTGGACTTACCTGTACCACTATAATTCTTCCATTGGATGACTCAGAAGCTCCCAATGGAAAACCTTATAGTGGACTTACCTGTACCACTATAATTCTTCCATTGGCTGACTCACAACAAGACCAGCTGGACTTTTCACAAGAAGCACAGTAATGAATACTTGCTAAACAAAACCCGGGGCATTTAATCCAAGAAGGAACTAAGCCAAATACATCACAAGATGCACACAAAAGATTTCTCATAAAGAGTCCATAACAAGGACATTTAGTCACAACCCAATCTTTATCATCAACGACATAAAAGTCATACACATTCACGTTCGGGTCCTAAACAACCCCAAGGACTACACAAACAATTGTCCTCTTATACCCAAGTTAAACAAACTATCAAACCTGGAAAACAGGGGAGGTGCGCACGCCCCACCCAATAGGGTGCGCGCGCTCCCTTCCATCAGAAGCCTCAAAATTTTTGGTCACTTAAGGGTGCGCGCGCCCCACCCAAAAGGGTGCGCTCGCTTCCCTTGATCAGACACTTTGCCTAGTTGATAACAATGGGGTGCGTGCGCCTCCTTATTTATGGTGCGCGCGCCCCCTCCCATTTTAGGCCAAATCCCAGATTTCTTCTTTAGTTCATTTTTACTCCTTCCGTCCCAAAAGTATAACACATAAACTATACAACTTTAGTAACTGCCATTAAGGTTACAACTTGAGTTTCTAAGCCATTCCACATCCAGCTAAAACCAATTCTATATACTCCCTTTGTCCCAAAATTACAAGTATATCAAATATTACCCAAATCACAAAATTAACAAGTAGAAGTATCAAATATAAATATAATTTTCCTAATATACCAATATACTCATTTAGGGATACTTTCATACATTTCCCCGTCCCAAGAATAATAGTATAATTTTATAATATATTTATTTAACATTTAATTCAAGTTAATATTTTACCGTCCCACAAATAGGAGTATACTTTCACACACTTATACTAACATTTTCACAATATAAACATACTTGCATACAAACCAAGTCACTTACCCAGTATAATTATACTCCCTTTGTCCCAAATAAACAAGTATCACAATGAAATTCTTTTCACAATAATTTCACCACATATCACACATATAGCAAATATATGACCATTTTAGTATTTAAAGGGAATTAGTAACTTACCTATTTCCGGAAAAAGTATCGCAGAAATATGTTTTGTTCGGGTAGAAATGACCTACTCAACGCCCTGATCATTTTTATATAATTAGTTTTTAAAACTGATAAGTAAATAAAAAGAATTAAATCGAAATGGGTTGAACTTACCTATTTCCTTCGTGAACCAGAGAGAGTAAAATGGAAAAATGAAATGGTATACGCAGAGAGGAAGAGGTGAGGAGATAAGAAGCTTTTGATATTTTCTACTTTTCACTTTGGTCCCTCTACTTTCATTTTCGACAATTAAGCCCATGAACTTTAAAGTTACACTTTGGACCCTAAAGTTTCAACTAACTCATTTATTCCTTTAACCATTATTACTACTAACTAAGTAAATAGCACATTTAATCAAGTAAGATGTGCAAGTCATAAAGATATTTTCTAACAGATAAAATGCACATAAAAGTTCCATTTTAAGTTAAGAAAATTAGAGTGGTTTTGGGGTCGTTACAGAGTGTGCTTGCTTTGTCGTTTCTGCACACCTCAGCATTTTAATAAGCGTACATCTTCAAAGTGTTTTCCAAGTTAGGTGATCTGAATGCATAGAAAACTGAGCAAGATAGAATGCTGCGCAGGAGATACATGCGCAGTGGTGTCCTGCGCAGAGTAGTCCTGCGCAGTGACCACAGACTTGCTTAGATCTTCATTCATTTTCGCTCCAAGTCCTATATTCTAAGCCTATACAATAAAATGGACTAAGTTAAAAATTGAAGTTATAAAACTTCTTACATAGGGTCCTAAAGTCAATAAAATGTTAATAGGTGATGGTATCAATCAATTCTAACATAAGTAGGAGGGTTAAGAAATAAGCATACCCAACATGCCTCGTGCGCCTGCGCATATGAAGCGCACAAGATGTTGCGCATAAGGCAAAATATTTCTGAGTTTTCAAAGGAAATTATGCGCATTCTATTGTTGCGCATGAACTTCATGCGCATGCCACGTGGACCTCAGTATATCATTCCTCCAGTTTCTGCTCCCTCAGATCCCTCAAGTGGTCAATGTGCAAGCAAAGATTCAAAAGCAATTGGATGCGCAGGCTGCTAGGCTCGATGCGCAGGCCAATATACTATAGGCTATTGATTGTGCCATTAAGGGGGAGAGTAATCTAACAAAGACAACCGCTTCTGATATTGAAGCTTTGCCCAAAGCAATTTGGGAAGCTACAAGATGAAGTACGCAGAGCTCTCTCAAAGGTGAACACTAATCTTATAATGCATCATTGCTTTTCCCAAAACCTTGTTCAATTCAAACTTTTCGTTTGTGGAACAATGAATGCATTATTTCAAACTTCATGCGCATATACTTGACTGCTCATATTTCTACGCATTATGTTTAAACATTCAGTTTAAACGCATATTTAAACTCATATTATTTGTATGCGCTGAATGATATTTCTGTCTGTCCCATATTGTAAGTTCATTTCTTTTGGATAGACTAGAAATCTATAACACTGGATAGTGTGTGCGTTGACTTGAGGCATGATTTACCATTTACATTCTTATGGACATGTTATTATCAAGTACAATGAATTGCCTTTGTTATAGTAGGTGATGGTATCAATCATTTAGGGGGAGATTGTTGGGTATCCTTATTTCTTAACCCTCCCAATTTATGTTAGAATTGATTGATACCATCACCTAAGTATATTTTATGGACTTTAGGATCCTATGTAAGAAGTTTTATAACTTCAATTTTTAGTTAAGTCCACTTTTTAGAATAGGCTTAGTGGTTAGGGATTATGCTTAGAATTGAGGTTTCAATTACTGAAGACCAAGTATAATGCGCAGGACATTTCATGCGCAGAGCATCATCTGCTCATTTTCTTGCACAGTGAACATCTGCTCATTTTCATACGCAGTGAACACCTGCTCATTCTTCATGCGCAGAGCATCACCTGCTTATTTTCCATGCGCAGAGCAACACCTGCTCATTCTCCACGCGCATAGCATTACCTGCTCATTTCCATGCACAGAACATTATCTGCTCCCTTTCATGTGGAGAACAACACCTGCTTGGTTTTCATGAGCAGAACGTCTGCAGATTCTCTATACGCATGACTTCTATGAGCAGAGCAGATTAACTTAGTCATTATGCTTATCTTTCAACAACCTCATATTCTTGAAGCTTGGAAAGCGCTTATACTTAATTTCAAGATTTGAAGAAGACCAAGGAGCAAGCATGAAGATCATGCGCAGATCATCATCTGCGCATCCATCACTTGCGCATGACTCCCATGCGCAGGTCCTTCAGACCTGGTCCTTAACACTTCAACAGCTCTCTTATCTTACACTTTGATTTTGAGGTCTCATGTGCAAATGTCTAAGTGTGATGCGCATGACTTCCATGCGCAGCACCCATCTGGGCAACTCAATTCGCATGGCTTCCATGCGCGTGCAGATTTGCCTTAGTCAATTCTCTCATTTCCTGACCTCATTCTAGAAGCTGGGAAAGCGTCAAGTCAAGCTACGCTTTTTGGAATGATCCAAAGTGCTGATGTGTACATACGACAAAAAGTGTACACTCAGCATACATGTAGATGGAGACGCGCCTCAGTTTGAAATTCAAAATGAAGACAGCTGTCAATCTTCTAGAAGAAGCTTTTGAATTTGGTCTTCATGCTCAGTCTCCAACGGCTCAAAGACACATGCGCACCAATCATATTATGCCAGGTCATCATTCTTGATCAGAGCCCCAACGGCTATAAAGGACACCTGCGCACCAATCACATTGTGCCAGATCATCGTCCTTGCTCAGAGCTCCAACGGCTAGTTTTTGAAGCTCCTCTATAAATAGCCCTGCTCTTCCTCATTTCCAAGCTGCTTGAGTTTTTGCTTCCAAAGAGAAACTTTGAAGATTTGAATATTGCTTGCATATTTCCAGAATTCTCAAGATCAACCTTCATACCTTCATAATCAACCAAGCCCAGATCCAATAAGCCTTGTATCACCCAAAATTCTTTGTGCTCTTCATCTCATAGATTCTTAGAGCCCAGAATTTCTGACACACACACACCTCTTGAAGCTTTGATCATTTAGATCTAACTTCTTGAGAAACACCGGTTTAGTCTAGGATTTGCTCTTCATAGAATAGATTTTGATTTGAGTTTTGATTCCTTGTAATCTTGTAAAAGCTCCTCATATCAATATAAATTTCATCGTTAGAAATCCAAGACTAACCATCTTGGTAGAGGACGTAGATCTTTCCGATCGAACCTCTCCAAATAGCTTGTCTCATTACTTTGCTTTTCATTCTACATTTAAGCTTTTCTGATATATTGCTTTGTTTTATCTTTGTAGATTGTCTTGCACTGTTTGAATTGTGTTTGTTTGCTTTCTGCCTTAGAACATTTTGTGCCTCTCTTTAAGCCAAACTTAGTGTGTGCGTTTTTACACTCGTACGCATATACCTGCGCATTAGTGATTACTTTAAGTTTCCGCTGTGCATTTCACACTCTTGTTGCGCGCTATGCTTAGCCAAAATTAGAGTTGTGCGCATTTGCCATTGATTTGCAAAAGGGTTTGAAAAGAATTTTAAAACGCTATTCACCCCCCTAGCATTTTTCATACCCTTGTTGCCCCTTTGGGACCAACAGAATTCATAACTTCCGTTCTTTCTTTAGAACAATTCTTAAGCTCATGACTAGGTCATGAAAGTTAATCTTATTCTTTTTAAGTGGGGTCTATCGCAGTAATTAATCATGATTAAAGTTTAAAATATCCTACACAATATGCAAATAAATATACACATATATTTCATACCATTATCATTTAGAGATATTTAATGTATTTCATAAATACTCCCACTAAATTATACACTTTCAAATACAACTCTTGTATAATATAATTTAAATGGACTAAGATCCATATTTCACTTGATTTGTGAGTCTGCTTTGACATGAACCTCAAAACCAAGTTATTTAGGTAGATAACTCCTTATCAATCACATCACATGTGACTCTTAGATCCTTTATCGGATTTATGACATCTTATGTCTTACATGTTTTAATCTCATCTTATGCTTTAGGCTCATAACCGTTATGATAGCCTAATTAAGTTTGACCACTTTAAACGTATACACATCTTTTTCCTCATCTTGCTTCTCAATGATAGAATGATGTGCCCTGCTTTGGCAGATAAACCACACCAAAACGATCAAGGTACTTCACAAGTGTTTAAATTTTGGATGGCATAAAACTTAAAATTTTGAGAAGGTTTATTTACATAAAGACATGCATCATATATTTAATTATGTCACACATAATATAATATAGTCTTTGCATAATGTATGTTAACTAATCAAATTAATTAACAGAAGTAAAATCTTGTGATTTAATTATGAAGCAACATTATGGGGACGGAATCTAAATCATCTGTAAACAATTTACAGATTGGATATTTCATTCGCATTCCCAGAAACAAGGCGTAAGCCTACCATTGGTCCATACAATGAATTAATTCAAATTTAGTTTCCTTCTCTGCAAACAATTTGCACTTTGTTTATAGGGATAAATTCTGAAACCTTTTGTTTCCGCAGAACATCTATAGATTGAGAGCACAAAACGTACGGCCGAAACTAAGACAAGAGGCATCCACATTTCCGTACTAAGATCAAGAAACCAAGTAATTATTCCATACAACCGAAACTAAGCCAAGAGGCATCCACATTTTCATATAAAAAGTAACTTGTTTCAAGATCATTCATTGTCTCATAAATTTCATAGACTGCAGCAATTCTGAACTCTTTAGAACTCTGATTTCTGTAATTTTATGGATTAAATCATATTTCAGGAAACACGGTTTCGGAAACCTGCCATCTGAAACCAGATCCAGTTCCTGATTCGAATTCCTTAAACGATTTACAGAACAATCAGGAAACCAGAAAACAAAACAGATTCTGGGATTACGAGGGCCATGGTCCGTACGGCTCCTTGGTCCAGATTCCCAGAATTCCAGAATTTCTTAAATTCGATCAATTCCATTATCGTGTTCATGCATTAATCAGATTAAACCAACACGAATTTACAGATTACGAATTTAAATAGATCTAATCAATATCATGAATAAACAATTTATTACATATACAAATTAGATCTAAATTATCAATACACATAATCTAATTATTTATTGATATCCCCAACATGCAATTATTCATATAGATCAAATCAACATAATAATTACATAATCCCATATAATCATGCTCATAATTTTTTTTATATCTAATATAAAACTCAAATCACATATTCATCTTATCATCATGCAAAATCATATAATCGAATTAAATAATTTAAACAAGATGTATTAAAATAATCAACGATGAACGAGGCTCTGATACCACTGTTGGGTTTTGATGCATCATGCGCAGCGGAATAAACATAAGATCAAACACCCATGAGCCTGGATCCGTGCATGTTGTTTAAATTTAGTACAAGATGAAAGAAACTAACCCTTGAAGATCGAATCCATGAACACGGACTTTAGGTGTTGAAAAGAGAACACCCTCTACCGGTATCCACACGTCGAACGGACTCAAGAACACCTTCTTGATTGATTGCTAGATCCAAGGCTTGATGAAGAAACAATTTCTTCGTAGGAATTATTTTGCTCCATTGATTATTGAGTTTTGATGATTCTAAATCTCAAAACTAATAATCATACCTCTCTATGTTTTATTATTTCTAAAACAATGTGTTATGATTTCAAAAATCAACATTAGAGGCTGTCAAACCCGGCTGCATATATTTATATGAGGGTTTGACCTAATTCCGTTTGAGATCGGGATTCCTTGTCACAGAAGAAATCTAAACAAACTGACCAGATTCGGGCATAGCAGCCGTACGGCTCCTATGGAGCCGTACGCCACCATTATGGCCGTACGGTCGCTGTCTATAAAATCCCAGATTTTCAGCCTTTTTCAATCCGTTCTATTGTGTGTGACCCAATAGGATTATACTAAGTTGGCAACGAGTCCGAACCATTCAGAACCCGTAAGTCATAAGCGGACTCTAGCAAGCCATTATGACTACCCAATTAGTATAACTTATAAAGTCCAAAGTTACATTATAGAACATATCACAATCCATTTGTCACGCGATATCATATTGGACATAAGTCATGGTCCACGTCAACTTATGTTGTCCAATGCTTTCTCGATCCCGAGTAGATTGATATGAGCAAATGACATTGATCACATCAATTCATTTGGGTATGGCCATACACTATCATCAATCTCACTCATCAAGTGGCCAAGCAGATATCTCTCTTGAGAGAGGGACAAATCCCATCTTGACTTATCATTCTTCCCTACAGGAATCCGATTATGCCAAACATAGCCTTTATAACTACCCGGTTAAAGGTAGCGTTGGACTATGCAAACATAATGTTCATCATGTGGAAGACCATGATAATCTCAGGTCAAATGATATCAAGTGATATAACTATTGTGAGATTTAATTATGACATTTGACCATGACATAAATCTCATAACGGGTCTATCCAGTACCTTGTTCTCCAACAAGTACCCACAAGTTTAATCTGCATCCTATGCACCATAATCATCATATGATTATCCATTAAACTTATGCTAGCTCTTCATAAGTGCTAATAATAAACATGCAAAAGATATAATAATCTGGTTTGTCATCTCTATAACAACGAAGCTATGATATAACGCATAGGCCTTTCTCAAAGGCCTAGGGCATAATATCCAACAATAATACCGTTTATAGTGGTGAGTTGTGAGTCTTTGTGAGTTTCTTGATTAAAACTCGAGTGCTTGTAATTCCATGATTATATAGTGAAGTAGTTGATGGGTCCGTGGACGTAGCCCATTGATGTTGGGGTGAACCACGTTAAAATCTTGTATTGTTTATTTTTCATGTATTATTGTTGTTGTCCAAATTAATGGTGTTTCATAACCTATTTGTGGTTGATGTGCGAGAACCGCTTCCGCTCGTACCCAACAAATATTTTATTGGTTGCATAAATAATGGACCCACCACTCACATTGGCCATATTCATTATAGACAACGGAAAGTAAACTCTACGCAAGAGCAAACCCACAATTAACTTTAAATTAAAAGGATTCTTTCTAGACAAATTCTTAGGAACGGCGGCCGCACCCCGTGCGGCGGGTATGCCCACGGGTCGGCCCGCTCCATGTAATATCCGCCCGGTTCCATCCTTTCCACCTTTCCGGTCGTGACATGTGTACCTTTCCTTTCTTTTTTCTTTGGTGAAAGCGACATGTGTCCTTTAAAAGAAAAAACACCCAATAACTTCAAAATGATATATCTTGAGATTTATAAATCGAAAAAAATATTTAAAAATACCGTTGTGTTCGTCTCGACAAGACAAAAAAAAACTACATAGGTCATGATATGGTTTGATTTTTTTTAAAAAACATAATTTTTAAGACAAAAAAATTGATCTACTTGTCAACTGAAATGTAACACTTGGTTCTGATAAAAGTAACAATTTCATCTTCAAAAAGTAACACTTTTTAATGTTAAAGGTAACATCAGTTTTTATAAAAAAAAATGGGTTTGCATTTCAATTGTTACTTTCTCAATAAAAAATTGTTACATTTCAGATATAATGTTACATTTAAGAATATAAACTGTTACAAATTGAGAAAAAAATGTTACATTCATTTTTTATAAAATGTAACATTAGTTTAGTTTGTCAATCCTATGTTAATTTTCAGAGAAAAAAAGTGTTACATTTGAAAAAATGAGTGTTACATTTCTTTATAAAATGTGTGACATTGGTTTAGTTGTCAATCTTTATGTTATATTTTATCTATTGCATCAAAATTGTGGTATATTTTGAAAAGAAAAAGTGTTACATTTGAAAAAAAGTGTTACATTTGAAAAAAATAGTGTTACATTCATTTATAAAAAGTGTGACATTAGTTTAGTTGTCAATCTTTATGCTATTTTTAATGTATTGCACCAAAATAGTGGTACATTTTGGAACAAAAAGTGTTACATTTGAAAAGGAAAAAGTGTTACATTTTGTTATAATAAGTGTTACTTTTGTTGGGAGGAAAAAAGTTTGAGGTGGCCAAAAAAAAAAAAAAAAAAAATAAAAAAAATTGGAAAATCCCGTCGCACCGTGCGACGGTGTACAGGAGAGTTGCTCTTCTTTCTAATGGACAAATTGCCGTCGTAATGACTTATTTTCAAATTATAAATATAATGCTAGTTTTTGTTCAAGATAAATGTTGGCAAAAAGCTTATTAGAAGAGTAGGATGATGATGTACAAAGGATTAACGTCAGCAAATTTACTCCTATACAGCAGGCTAGCTGAAAATGAAGTTTTTGTCTGCAGCATTGTGTATGTGTGAGAGTGAATACCAGCCACATAATAGAAACAGAAGATGCAACGAACCCAAATTAAATCAGTTTTTTAATGAGCAATGCTAGGGGCATATAATATGGTCACAAAATCTTGCTTATAAAATGAGGTGACGATATTTTATTGGTTGCATCGATAGTGGACCCGCCACACTCTAATTAAAAACACCAATGAAATCATTACACATAGGATTTTGTGAGTAAAATTTTGTGACTTTTTTGTGCCCCTAGCATTATTCTTTTTAATTAAAAGACTTTTAAAAAAAATCCTAATAAATTTTGAAATTTGCAGTTGATTCACCCTTATATAATATTCTCATCAATAATTTTAAATTTTTGTATGCTCATAATCAATTTTTTTGCAAATTCTAGTTGACAATTTTTTCTCTAACTTTAAACCATAAAATGAGATGAAGGAAGTTGACAACGTTTTTTTGTTTTTTTCCTTCAAAAAAAAAATGAGCAGATAGTGTACGGACTATTTTGTTTCCCTATAAAGAAACCACACATTTTCTCAATGAGGAATCAACTCCTCTTTCAATGGATTATGGAGATAAGGTCATCATAAAGGTTCGCTACGCAGGAGAGATGACGCAGTTGCCCCTTAATGAGACGCCCGCGCCATTTCTCCTCCGTAGGAAACCTTAAGGTGTGCCGATCAGACCTCCACAAAGTTAATTCTAATTCTCGGAACCATCGAGGTTAGTTAAGGTTATGTTCATACTTAACACTTCCATCTGGTTCTTTTAAGGTACATATACAAAACTTCTTCCCATCGATCATTGTTTAGTACTCTATCCGTCCCAAAGATTTTTATATCCTTTTTGATGTTATTGTGAAGGAAATTTGAGCAATAGTTTTAAGTTGATATAATTGTTATAATAAAAATCTAAAAAATGTTATTGATAATATTGTTGATGGTGTATCAATAACAAGTTTTAGATTTTCATTAAAAAAATTAAATTAATTCAAAATCATTAATTAAATTTATTTATTTTTGCTATAGTGAACAAAAGTATGAATATCATTTTGGGGACGGAGGTGAAGGTAGTATCTACCGACAATCGCTTACAGATAGAAAGAGGAGAAAAGTGCTTATATATGTTCTGGGCTCTGTGAATTAGAGATCTCCCTTGATCCGCAGCATCCATCGGTTCTAGTGGTTGCTACGCTCGGAATAAAGTCAAACATAGGTTGACCTCAATGAATTATAATATTTTTTTCTAGCATTTAAATATTTATTTTTATTTTGAGCGAAAATGAATGTTTTATTACAAAAATATAAATTATGCACAAACTTACACTCATCTTTTTGGGTAGTGTATAAACAAAATGTGTGTAAATGATCAAATGTTTTTACTTTATTATATTATTTATTCAATATATACTAAAAAAATCCGTGTTCATATATGAATAAAAATTCTATTAAATTTGCAATTAAAATTTGTAAAAATTAGCAATTTTATTAAATTAACAGACATTATAAACTGTTATTGTAACTCCATCAGCTCTAAAATCATTGTCTATTTTTATTTCATAGATATTATGCAACATAATGGATTTTAATAATTTAGTAACAAGGATGGGTAAATACATTACTTACGAAATATGCATGGAGTATGAAATTTTAGGTGAAAATTCATTTAAGATTTTTTATTTTTGATAGAAAACGAACATTCATTGGGGATGAATGAATTAAATTTTTCAAAAGAGCAAATATGTTAATTATCTTATATAATATTATTATTTCCTTGATAAAGTGAGACAAATCAAAGTAATGTGTATAAACTAAAATAATTTTATAAAATAGAAAATATTAAAATTACAAAAGAATTGAACTTTTTCTCAAAAAGATTAGTTCAGTGGTAAAGTCAAACTTCACAATGTGTGAAGTTTAGAATTCGAGGACTCTTCTCTCTCTCTCCTAACCTAAGATATCGCTAAACAAATGAACCTAACATATCGTCATTCTTCAACTAGGTTAATTTTCAAATTTTATTAACCGTTTTCTCTCTGAAAACCAAAAGATCCATCTTGATCTTCTTCTAAGAAAATTCTTCTGATCCCTTTTGTTCCCGATCCCTTTTCTTCCCGAAAGAGTCGTTCTTGTGAAAAACGCGTTTTAGACTAGTCTTAGTGTAAAACGTGTTTTTCATATAGAAGGGTTTTGGGCAGGCACTTTTCGACACTGTAGGAGGCACTTTCCAATATTTTTACAGCAGGCACTTTTTTTGGGACTTTCACAGCAGACACTTTTTTACATTAGAGAAGGTACTTTTTTGGCACTTGAAAAAAAAAATGTTTTAAAACTCAAGCAGACACTTTTTTTGGCACTAGAAAAAAAAAACCAAGCAGGCATGTTTTAAAACTCAAGCAGACACTTTTTTTACCTTAGAGAAGGCATTTTTTTGGCACTTGAAAAAAAAACAGCAGGCATGTTTTAAAACTCAAGCAGACACTTTTTTACCTTAGAGAAGGAACTTTTTTTTGCACTTGAAAAAAAAACCCAGGAGGCATGTTTTAAAACTCAAGCAGACACTTTTTTGCCTTAGAAAGACACTTTTTTGGCAATTAAAAAAAAAAAAAAAAAAAAAAAACAGCACGCATGTCAAAACATGCGCCTGCTCTAGTGTTAAAATCTGCCTGCTGTAATATTGAAAAATGTCTCCTACAATTTCGAAAAGTGCCTGGTGAGTTTTCATAAGTTCCAGTTATTTACATCAATGCCACCGCGCCTCTCACAGCGTTCTCCGCTTTTTGCGCAAGCTAATATTTACAAGTTTGCCACCGGCTTAATAACACGTTTTACACTAAGTTAGTGTAAAACAGGTTTTTCCCAAGATTTTGTGTTCCCGAAATACTCACTAACAAACAAACTATTTCAATACTTCTCTTTGTTTACTGATTCAAGGTACAAACATTCAACAACACAATTTTTTGTAGTTTCAACTTGTTGAAATTGCAAATAATTGTGTTGTTGATTTCAATTATGTTTATGAACGACATGAACCGACTTGGTTAATTGCGACCCATAAACTCTGGGCTCACACACCGTAAGTCCCATTCACAGAGGCCCACAATCTTATATGCCGAGATACATCAGGCCAAACAGGCAGCCCTTGCCCGCTCAAGAGGCCCAATCATTAGCCGGTCTCCAGGGCAGCCGAGTGGGATTACAGGCCGACATACGCCAATAATCTTCCTTATTCACGGGAGTCCACTTACAGAGTTTGATTACAACTCTAACAGTGAAGATCCTTATCTAAACAAGGATATCTCTTATACCAGATAACAGGATATCATCCATCCCTATCCGGAGTCTATTTCCAAGGAATGCAAGTCCTACTTCAACACGGGCATCCTAGCTTCTCTGGCAAGCTAGGACTCATTCACCCACGCCTATAAAAACAGGTCCTCACAACAGGAGAAGGGTAATGAACTTTTGGCTCTAAATTAGTCAATTAGTTTTCTATATTTCTAATCACCCATATTCTTACTCTCACGCCGGAGGGCCTTCGCCGGTGAAGCCCGGGTGTAGTTTACGTTTGTTTCGTGTGTGTAGCTCCGGCCATCAAGAACTGTCGCTGGGATTATCCGAACCGCTGGACGAAGGCTGATCCAACCAGATTTTGGCATCATCAGTTTGGTTCCATTGCCGGGAAATCGATTG
Organism: Campanula takesimana; assembly: GCA_026119855.1. Lineage (NCBI taxonomy): Eukaryota > Viridiplantae > Streptophyta > Magnoliopsida > Asterales > Campanulaceae > Campanula > Campanula takesimana. The sequence continues at coordinate 60,595 of JAOWBW010002187.1, read as the reverse complement.
GTCAGTTCTTTAGCCAGATAATTCCGGACCATGGCCAGAGAATTGGTTGACGGGCGAGAAGCCAGCCCTTCAAAATAAACTGCAAGAGATGCACCGCCCCCGAAAACACGAACGCTGTTGCACAAAATCAGAGGCTCCCACCTACAGCACCTGCACAAGGGGGATGAATGAATACCCGTTTAAAGGGGCCGGCCCCCAATGTTGTTAACCAATATGGGCGCCGCCGGCGGACAGGATCCCGAAACAATGGAGCAGGACCATCACAGCCACTGCCATTGGACAAGAGAACATTGCTTCAACAGAATGTTCAAACACTCCAACAGCAGGCCGACGCACAGCGGGCTCTGTTAGAACTTGACCCCGAAAACTCCTTGGCTAACCTGCTCCAGCCGTCTGGAACGAGGGGGGCAAATCTGGATGACAGAGCAAGCATAAGGGAGCCCCTACAAAATCGTAGACGGGATGCGCCTCCCAGGAGCCGTGCAAGTCGCCAAGACGGACGGCTAGGAAGACTCAATATCGATGGGGACCTGAGAGACCACATTAATCGCCGCCAGGGAGAACAAGAAGATGAATCCCCAAGAGTGGAAATTATAGAGGAAAGACGTCGTGGGACGCCCGACGTCATTCACCACCCCGGCAGGATCCACCCCGGCACACTCCACCTCGCCATACTCCTTCAAGGCATCGTCTCGAACCAAACCAAGGTGAAAGGAGACGCCGAGACCGAAGCATAGTCAGTTCCAGTCACACCTCGGCATTCAGTACAAGGGACATTGTCGACCTTAGATAAAGGCTCGACAACACTGAGATGATGAATCAGGGGCACAGGAGACTCAATAATGACTACGATGCTATGCGCCCTTTCGCGCAGAGGATTAAGGATGCACCACCTAATCCACAGTTAAAGTTTCCACACCTAGACAAATACTCCGGCAACGCCGATGCTTTGGATCACGTCCAAGCCTTTGAGGCCACCATGGCCCTAGTGTCCAATCAGGACGACGTACTGTGCAAGGCCTTTGCAAGTACTTTAACAAAGGCAGCTCGGTCCTGGTTCATGGACCTTGAGAAAAACAACATCAATTCCTTTGCCAAGTTGAAATCACAATTTTTGGAGTATTTTGCTACCGCTGGGGCGAGGAAGAAAAGATTGTCTGACCTAGCCAACATGGTCCAGAGCAAGAACGAGTCGACCCTAAGCTTCTACAACCGGTTTAGGGACCTTGCCGACTCGATAGAAGAACGCCTGACCGACAGGGAGATCATTGTATGCTTCACGAATGGTCACAGGTCAGAGCAGTTAACTTATGAACTGTCGGTCAGAGAGCCTCTCACAAAAGCCGACTTGTACCACGTTGCTTACGCCACGGCCATCGCTGAGGAGAAGAAAAAGACGTTATATGGTCATAAGGAACGGGACCGAGATCATGACAAGTCGCATAACGGGAACTCGTCCCAGGGGAACAACGGGGGAAATGGCAAAGGCAAGAACAGGACCAGGGGGACCGAGACATTCACCACATTCAATAAGCCGATCTCTGAGATCATGAATCTGGTGGATATCCCCAACCCCAAGCCTCTAAAAGACAACCCGAAGTACCCGAGGGATACCACAAAGTATTGCTCCTATCACAGAGATAACGGCCACGACACCGAGAACTGTTTTGCTCTGAAGAAGATTCTGCAGAAATGGGCCGATCAAGGCAAGCTCAATCAGTTCATGTCCAAGGACAATAAACGCCCAAGGGAAGAAGACAAAAACAATGACCAGGTAGACAGGCCACCTCGGGACAGGTTGATAGGCGTGATCAAAGAGGAAATCCCATCAAACAAGAAACTCAAGGAGCAAATTTACGAGCTAAGTAAAGTCTTCCACATCCCTCCTTGGATCCATGAGATGGAGGAAGTGATTAGTTTTTATCCGAATGAGTTGGCGGGAAACCGTGCGATGAGAGAACAACCATTGGTCATCACAGGCCGCATTGATAATTGCGAGTCAGACAGGCTCCTCATAGACTCCGGAGCGGCCAAGGATATGCTATACTATCGCACTTTTAAAGAGATGGAACTTCCTGATACAATGCTGACCCCATATAATGGAAGGCTAGAAGGGTTCACTAATCATAAGGCCGATGCCAAAGGAACCGTCGACTTACTCTTGGAAGTCGGCACTCATCCCTACAAAACCTCGGCCACGGTCACCTTCATAGTCATGGATCTGGACAGTGATTACCATGCTATCCTAGGTGCACCCAGTCAAGGAAAGTTGGGTCTGGTTGCCTCCCTCCCCCACCAAAGGGTGAAGTTCCCCACCCCGGCTGGAATTGGGTGCGTCCCAGGCTCGCCTAGAGATTTTTTGGAACATGTGATGAAGTCCAGGAAAGCAAAGGCCAAGATGGAGATAGATACTCCAGATAAAAGAATCACGGTTTCAAAATCAACCACGGTTATAACCTCGACGCCACATATCGGTGTTCTATTGGCGACTGTTGAAGATGAACCTGAAGAGTGGGTTATTCTTGACAACGACGTCCCAACTAAGGCAAGGTTACTTATGGCTTAGACGGCTTCGGCTGCATCTCGATGAACACAGCTTCGGACGAGCCGAATAACTTGGCTCTCGCCGTCGTCCCAAGCTCGGGGGCCACACAGCCGACTGACATTGAGACCGAGATCGAGAAACTGTTAGACATGGAAAACCTAAGTTTGGAAGGGGAGGACAAGGAGAAGGTCAAGCAGATCATTGTCGAGACCCTAGAGTTCAGAGACGGCCCCAAACTTAAACCTGTGGATCAGTTAGACGAGGTCGTCATCAACCCAGACTATCCAGATCAGAAATCAAGATTGGGAAGCAACTCTCCCGACAAGAACGAGAAGAGCTTATCTCCCTACTCCAAAACAACTTGTACGTATTTGCCTGGAAAGTAGATGACATGTTGGGAGTAAAGGAAGCCGTCGCTCTCCACAAACTGGAAGTCGACAAGTTCTTCAAACCGGTCAAGCAGACGAGACGAGTCTTCTCTACCGATAAGGAAAAAGCAATTGGGACCGAGGTTGACAAACTCCTCAAAGCCGGCATCATAAGAGAGGCAACATACCCCGAGTGGCTTGCCAATGTCGTCATGGTAAAGAAGCACAATGGCAAGTGGAGGATGTGCGTGGACTTTACGGACCTGAACAAGGCCTGTCCCAAAGATAGCTATCCCCTCCCCAGGATTGACAAGCTCGTAGACTCTATTGCCGGCCATCAAACCCTCAGTTTCTTGGACGCCTATTCCGGTTACCACAAATCAAAATGGCCAAGGACGATATAGAGAGGACGGCTTTTCAAGCTGCAGGCGGCGTATACTGCTACGTCATGATGTCTTTCGGCCTAAAGAATGCAGGAGCCACGTATCAGAGGATGGTGAACAAGGTCTTCAAATATCAGATAGGCCGGAATATGGAGGCCTACATTGATGACATGGTGATCAAGACCAAGATCGGCAGCCATGTACCAGATCTGAAAGAGACCATTGACAACTTGAAAGCTAACGATATGAAGCTCAACCCTAGCAAGTGCGTCTTCGGGGTTACAGCGGGCAAGTTTCTGGGTTTCATGGTTTCTCAGCGAGGCATCGAGGCTAATCCAGAAAAGATCCAAGCCTTGATTGACATGAGGGAGCCGATTTGTGTCAAAGAGGTTCGAAGGTTGAACGGGAGAGTAGCGGCGCTCGGTAGGTTTATCGCCAAATCGGCAGAAAAATCCTTCCCCTTTTTCAAAGCCTTGAAGGGAACGAAGGATTTTGCTTGGACGCATGAGTGCTCGACCTTGTTCCAGCAACTGAAAGACTACCTCGGCTCTCCACCTCTACTCAGCAGCCCGGTCATGGGAGAGACATTGTACGTCTTCTTAGCAGCGACCGACCGAGCCGTAGCAGTTGTACTCGTTAGAGAAGAAGGCGGCATCCAGAAGCCGGTCTACTACGTCAGCAAGGCACTGTCAGACCGAGAGCAGGTACTTCAATGCCGAGAAATTGCTTATGCCTTGGTAATTGCGGCCAGAAAACTACGAGCTACTTCTCGGCTCATCCAATCACGGTCTACACCGACGCTCCTCTTAGAAAAATACTTCACAAGATGGACAGCTCAGGACGCCTACTTAACTGGTCGATCGAACTGACCGAATTCGACATAACCTACAAGCCGAGGAAGACTCTTCTGGCCCAACCTCTTGCTGACTTCTTGGTCGAGACCGCCTTCACAAGTGAACATACGCCGACCACCCGAAAGAGGAAGTTCCCTATGGATAGAGAGCCCTTGGAAGAGCTACCTCCCAACTGTTGGGTCCTATACACTGACGGGTCAACTACCCAAGGTAGAAGCGGCGCCGAAGTCTACTTGACTAGCCCTGCCGGCGAGCATGTTGCACGTGATTTTATCAGGTTCAAGTTCCCTGCCTCAAATAATCAAGTTGAATATGAAGCCCTAATCCTGGGACTAGAAAGAGCCAAGTTCTTTGGTGCAACGAGATTGGTAGCATACAGCGACTCCCAACTGGTGGTGAATCAAGTTAAAGGGGAATACAACACCGAAAACCACATGCTGACCAAGTACAAAGATCTTGTCCTAAACCTGACCAAGAACTTTGAGTTCTGGGATATACGGCAAGTAGGTAGAGAATACAACCTGGAAGCCGACCTGCTTTCAAAGATGGCAACAGCTGAAGACTCGGATCCCCTAATCATTTATGCCGACCAGCCTGCTTATGAAAGACTGGAGATCTTGCTCCTGGATGATGAGAAAGGACTGGATGATGAGGAAAGGACATGGATCGACAACTAAAAAGACTACTTGGAGAAGGGAAAGCTTCCTGAAGACGAGTTAGAAGCCAAGTCGATCAAAAAGAAGATGGCAAGATACATAGTCTGGAACGGCATCCTGTACAGAAGGTCATTCTCCAGACCTCTCCTTAGATGTGTTGCGCCAAAAAGCACCGAGAAACTCCTCGCCGAGGTACATGTGGGAGTTTGTGGGGGACACCCGGGGGCCAGAATCCTTGCCGACAAGATCATCGCACTTGGCTACTATTGGCCAAATATAAGGGAGGATGCCCAAGCCTATGTAAAGAAGTGTGACAAATGTCAACGCTACTCCGACTTACCCAAAATACCTGTCGTAGAGTAAAGATTGATCATACCGACATGGCCATTCGACATGTGGGGAGTCGACATCATTGGACCGTTCCCATTAGCCAAAGGGAGCAACAAATATGTAATTGTGGCAGTTGATTACTTCACCAAGTGGGTAGAGGCGAAACCACTAGCAAAGATCACTGAAGAGAACGCCATCAACTTTATCCATGATTACATATGGTGTCGGTTTGGCGTGCCCCACACTATAGTGACAGACAACGGCCTACAATTCTCTAATGCTTTCACTGAGGAGATGAATAGGTTGGGAGTCAAGCACAAGAAGTCATCAGTCAGCCACCCTCAAGGCAATGGACAAGCCGAGGCCGCCAACAAACTGGTCTTAAGAGCACTCACCAAGAACTTAGAAGGCAGTCAAGGAAAGTGGCTGGACGAACTCCCCCTAGCTTTATGGGCCGTCCGTACAACCACTCGGGGGCCAACTGGGGAGACACCCTTTGCTATGACTTACGGTTCAGAAGCGATGGCACCAGCCGAGATGGCCTTGCTGACTTTCAGAGTAACCAACTATGACGAGGTCGTTAATGAATACAACCGACTACTGGACCTAGACCTAGTCGACGAAAAAAGGCTAACTGCCCAACTCAGAATGATCAATTACAAGCAAAGAACCAAGGCCTACCATGACAGCAAAGTGAAAAAAAGAACCTTTGAAGTTGGTGACTGGGTACTCAGAAAAATTAAGTCGACACACTTGAAGGCACAACAAAATAAGCTCTCGCCGAACTGGGAAGGCCCTTACATCATCACCCACATTATACGGGAAGGGACCTACATGCTCAAAACTCCGGAAGGAAAAGAGCTTAAACACCCATGGCATTCCGAGCACTTGAGAAAGTACTATCAGTAGCACCTCGGTTAGCTATTTATTCTTTTTATCAGATTTTCGGTCTTAGATTCTATAGTTGATATCTAGTTGTTAGTTTGATTTCATCAATAAAATTTCCTTTATTTACATCAAGCTTTGATTATAGTACATAACACGGTCTTAGCGTTATTTACAATGCCGAGATCACCTAACGAAGTCGATGAGCACACTTAAAGCATGACTTCTAAAGCTAGTTTCAATAACTAGCACCCTAGCGAAGTTGACGAGCACACTTATGCATAACTTCTAAAGCCTAGTTCTAAAAACTAGCACATAAGACGACGTGAGCTGGTCCTAACGGTTAGATTCAAATTTGGATAGAAAACTCCCGACGATTTGAAACTAATCTCGAATGCAAGTTCTCTCGCGTATCAAAACCGAGCACTAGATGTTCGTCAGAGCTCAACGGTAGACAACCTCGGCCTGAACATATAAGCCTATGTTGGCTTTCCGATCCCGGCTCATTACGGTCCAGCCCCAAAGAGGCATGACGGACTAAACAATGACGAGATCACAGACGTAAACGTCACGACTCAAAACATTCAAAACCTAACTCTGTCGGTTAATACTCTCAAATTTGGGTTAAGATCAATACATCTAGTTCCCACGACAATTTGAGACTAACCACGAATTAGTTCTTACAACCCGAGCTCCTAACGCTCGTCACGGCCATAACGGTGAACGACCACGGCCTGTGTCGCAGCCTAACCCGATTGGCACATCTCATGACAGTGTCGACGTCTCAAACCGAGATAAACAACCTGATCAAATGATGAGATAACACCTGACTACCTAACAGTTGAGAAAACGGGTTTACACCTCGCACCGAGGTAAACAAATCCTTACGAAAGAAAACAGTGTTTACGCCCCCCAGACTACGCTGGGCCCCGGCATACAAATACTAAACAAAAAACAAATTGTTTCAAGCCAAACCGGCTTACAGCAATAAAACAAACATTGTATCAACGAGCCCCACTAGCCTAAACCTCTCCTATGGCAAATATTGAGTATCACGGAGCCTGCTGCTCCTCATCACCTTCCTCTTCCTCCTCTTCGTCCGAACCTAGCTCTTCCTAAAAAACGCTCCACCAAAGCATGAAAATTGTTGGGATCAACAGGAGGAGCGTTCCAGACAGGCCTTCCCACGGCCTCATCCTGCCGAGCGATCAACCTAAGGGTATTATTGGAATAAGGGATCAGAGAATGTGCTGCACGGGCTTCTATACCGTAAGCATCATTTAGCAAGAGACGGGCTCACTTCTCAACAGGAACATTCACTTCGGGATCTATCTGGAATTGGCGAGCTGCGTGTGTGTAGCCGTCAACATACGTGGACTTAACTTGATCATCAATAATCGATGGCATAACGGTGTGTTGAAAGTTCATTACAGCGGCTTTCTCCTTCGCCGGAATGCTCTCCTCCAGCTGCTGGAACTTGATCTCCATCTCCTCATTCTCCTTAGCCAGAAGAGCAGTATTCTCTCTTTCTCTCTCAAGCTCATCCCGAAGTGACTTAGCCTCCTCTTCAAACCGACTAGCAGCTGCCTTCAGTTTCTCTACCTCGGCCTCGGCATCCCTAACAGCTTTAACCCTCTCGGCATGAGCTAGTTTGGCACTCTCGCGTGCTTTATTGACCAACTCCACGGTTTGGCCTAGCTTCACTTGAGCACGGGATGCCTTGCCTTCCAGGTCGGCCATCTTCTTGCCTACTCCAGCCCATTGCGCCGCCTCATGTTTGGCAAGCGTAGCAAGCTGAACGAGGAAACTGAAATCAATTACGAGAATGGAGATCAATCAAAAAATATACAAGTTAATACAAGTACCTCGGCAATGATGAGCCCCTTGCGTTCTTCCATATGTGCGTACGTGGGCGGCATGGAATCCAAACCCCGCAGAAGATCGGCATCAAAAGCTCGCTCCAGAATTGGACGGCTAAGTCTCAGCATAGGACCATGCCGGACAGTAACATCAAGGCTCTTCAAGGGACGAACGTCTGAAAAATCCGCTATTAAAGCATCAATCTCCTCCGAGGAAAAAGAAAATGTGGAGTCAGTGGGTGGAACAGTGGAGGAAGGCCTTTTGGGAGAGGGCTCCTCTGACAAGTCATCACCACCGTCCCTAGCCCTTTTCTCACCAAGCAGATCACCGCCATCCGCTTCCCCTGCCTCTTCAAAACGGCGTCCTCAGCCTGGTCCGGCATGGAAATACCCGCTGCGGCCGCGGCGTCGCCTGCCGGTACAATATCTCGTTCCCCAGCAGCAACATCAACAGTGGGCAGAGGACCAGCATCTTTGACAGACAAAGCCTCTTGCCGAACGCCCATGTCGGCATGCCTCCTAGTGCGGCCGGAAGTTTTTGACTTTAATCTCCTCCTCTTCAGAAGTTTGTTAGGATCAGATGAGTGCGCTTACGCCAGCTCCCTCTCCTCTTCCATGGTTAAATCTACAAGAAAATAATGGGAGCAAGATTATAAGACGAGGACTAAATGACAAATTAATGCTAGGAAAAAGAGTTAGAAAGCATACATCCTACGACTTCCCTAACTTTCAAGCACAGCTCGTCTTGAGTTTGACACACCCCACAGTCCCGATAAAAGACAAAGTTGGGATGAACAACCCAATCAGGAAATCGGCCACCCCTATTAACAGTTACCATCGTCTCAACACCAGCCCACGGCCCCGGCATCACACCAACCTGGACGTAATAGCCATGATTGGTCTCCAATGCTGACAATTCCAGCTGCTGAACTAAAGCGAACTCAGTTAACCGTTGGACTAAAGCGTCACTCCAGGGAGCTTTGTAGCAAGACTCCGGCGCCACAGGGGTGTAGTTTGGAACGGGGAATTCCTAGCCAAGACGGCTCTCGACTTTAATGACATGGTTATTCCAGCCCGACACCTTGCTCACCGAGCTCGAGATAGGAGCGATAATCTTGGGGCGCCTTTGCCTACTCCTCAGAGTCAGAACCTGAGTGGTCTCATTAAAGCTACCCTCAAAGAATTGGTAGAAGGCCCAAGGACACGGCTCGAAGCACAAGCTACGGCAGAGAACTATGAAAGAAGTGAGATATATAACGGCATTAGCACCTAGCATAGCCGGAACAGCCTGCCAGTCCTCCAGGAATTCACAAATAAAGGGATCAAGGGGTAGGCGTAGTCCTAACTCAAACTGCTTAAAAAAGAAGGCCACCTCAGTAGGGTTCAGATAAAAGGCTGCCCTTTCCTCATTAGTGGTCAGGGCGGAAGCACGCTGATACACTAAGTCATAATCCTCACGAAAGATCCTGCAGCTATCATATAAATAAGTTATCATCTCGGCCCCGGCCTTGGGTTGTTTTGGTTTGGAAGGGCCTGCAGTATTCCCTCTACGGCCAAGGTTCCTACGGCCTCGACCTCGGCCCCCCTCACGAACATCGTCTCGGAATTGATCAACTATTCTGGCAGAAGTTGTTGGTCCCTGAAGGGCAACAAGGGTGTGAAAATCGCTAGAGGGGGGGGGTGAATAGCGTTTTAAAATTCTTTTCAAACCCTTTTGCAATTCAATGGCAGATGCGCACAACTCTTATTTTGGCTAAGTATAGCGCGCGGTAAGAGTGTGAAATGCACAGCGGAAATTTAAAGCAGCTCTGCGCAGGGTATACTGCGCAGAGATAAAAATGCACGCGCTAAGTATGAGGCTAAAGAGTGGCTCAAAAAGGGGGATTCTAAGGCAAATGAGAAATAACAATTACAACATCAAAGTGTAGCAATCTGAAAGATCAAACAAAGCAGTTCATAAAAAGTTAAGCAGGAAATATGCAATTAGTAATGAACACGCTATTTGGAGAGGTTCGATCGATGAAAGATCTACATCCTCTACCAAGATGGTTAGTCTTGGATTTCTAATGGAGATCTTATTATATGAGAGAGTATTACAAATTACAACATTTGAGCTCAATACTAACTCAAGATCTATTATCTATGAAGAACAAATCCTAGACTAAACTGGTGTATCTCAAGAAGTAAGATCTAAATGATCAAAGCTTCAAGAGGTGTGTGTGTGACAGAAATTCTTGGCTCTATGAATATGAAAGATGAAGAGCACCAAGAATTCTGGTGATATAGGCTTTGTGATATGAGCAGGAGTTTTGAAGGTTTGAAGATCTTGAAGACTGTTCTAAAGAATCTGGAAATACTAAGCAGCAGTCTTCAGATCTTCATGGTTTTTCAATGAAGCATGAAACTCGAGCTCTGAAGCATAGTGGCCAACAAGAGGGGCTTGATCAAAGGGCTGATCAAGGGCCGATGAAAATGACTAAATCAAAAGGCAGCTTGGAAATGAAGATGAGCAGGCTATTTATAGCTGAGAGCTTGAATATAGCCGTTGGAGCTCTGAGCAAGGACAATGAGCTGGCACAAGGTGATTGGCGCGCAGCTGTCCTTTATAGCCGTTGGGGCTCTGATCAAAGAAGATGACCTGGCACAATATGATTGGTACGCGGGTATATAGAGCCGTTGGAGATTGAGCATGAAGACCAAATTCAAAAGCTTCTTCTAGAAGGTTGACAGCTGTCTTCACTTGAGATATTTCTTTGAATCGTGTCTCCACCAATGGTTTTGCTGAGTGTGCTTATTTTGTCGTTTGTGCACACCTCAGCATTTTAATAAGCGTGCATCTTCTAAGCGTTTTCCAAGCTTTCTAGAATGTGAGATCAGGAGATGAGGAACTTGACCAAGGTTGTGTCCGCGCACAAAGGCATGCGCATTGCCGGCGCGCATGGATTCAGCGCATGAGCAGCATGCGCACCATGCTTGGTCACAAAGAAATCTCTCGAGAGTTTAGGAAGTAAGATCTTAAAAATTGAGCAGGGTCAAGGGCTGCGCAAGATATCTATGCGCAGTGGCGACCTGCGCAGAGAACATTCTGCGTAGCGAAATGAATCCTAGCTTAGGTAATCTTCGATCTTTAAAGCTTCAAGTCCTATCATCTAAGCCTATACTATAAAAAGGACTTAGCTAAAAATTGAAGTTATAAACTTCTTTACATGAGGTCCTAAAGTCCATAAAAATACTTATAGGTGATGGTATCAATCAATTCTAACAAATGTAGGAGGGTTAAGTGATAAGCATACCCAACAATCTCATCCTAAATGATTGATGCCATTACCTACTATAGCAAAGGCAATTCATTGTACTTGATAAACATGTCCATAAAAATGTGAATGGTAAATCATGCCTCAAGTCAATGCACACACTAGCCAGTGCTATAGATTTCTAATCTATCCAAAAGATTAAAAACTTACAAGATAGAAAAGATAGAAATATCATTCAGAGCATACAAATAATGTGAGATGAAGTTTTAAGTATGCGTTTAAACTGAATGTTTAAACATCATGCGTAGAAACATGAGCAGTAAAGATTATGCGCATGAGTTTAAGTAGTAATGCATTCAATGTTCCACAAACGAATGGTTTGAATTGAACAAGGTTTTGTGAAAGCTTTATGATGCATTCTTCTCATTAAAACTTTGAAGGATAGACTGTTACAGAGTACAAGTTTTAAAGAGGAAAATCAAAAGAGGTGCGCACAAAAACAAAAGCGCACGAAATAAAAGCGCATAAAAACATACTGCGCAACGATAATCAAAAAGGTTCCAAAAATAACAAAATACTTACAAAGGAAATCTAATCTATGTTGATCCGTTGCAGGGCTTCGCGCATCTCATTCTGAAGGCTGTTGAACTTGTTCATGAGTTCCACCTTTAAATTTTGAAATTTGTCCTGGAACTCCACAGCTTTACCAACATAAGTGTTCATTCCTCTGCACATATCAGCATTGTCATCCACTAGCTCTCTAACTTTGCTCTGCTGTCCGTCAGGATGGCAGTTTACGTAGCTTCTAATCTTGTGTCGGTATGGAGGCACTGAGTGTTGACGCTTGCTTGAATATCTAGCATTGCGTAGTCCAATTTGTCGTTGAACGCAGAAGAAAAATCTGTCATGGACTTAGCAATGCATCGACGTACTTCTTCAATATTATGCGCAGAGCCTCCTTGTTCAATCTTCTCTATCTGAGCCTCCATCTGAGCTTGAAGATCATCAAATCCTCTATGTAACCCATCTGCTAGAGTTTTCTTGAGCTTTTTCAGAATGTCCCTGAGTCCACCATCAAGCGCTCCAAAAGGTGCACACATTTTTTAGTTGTGCGCAGACATTTTCGAGCTGGGCGCTGATGGTTCTCAGGGAGTCCAGGATGAGATGATCCAAAGTGATAGGAACTTTTTTCTTGCGCAGGCTCAGATGGACTTTCCTTTGCTTTAGCACTCTCCGTGCTTTCCTTTGCCTCCCTTGCCTTTGCTTCTTCCTTGGCAGCTCTCTCCCCCTTAATGGTATCAATCTCCAAACGCTGCATATCAAGACGATACAATAAAGTAGTTTGAGCAGTAAGGAGTTGATTTAGCTGTAGATGCGTAGCGACTTGATTCGCTTGAACAGAATGCAAGCTCTGCAGGAAGGAGTTTCAGGGGCTGAAGATGAAGGTTGAATTGGAGAAGAATCACTGCAGTCAGTGGCTGTGGAACTAGTGCGGCGCTTCTTCAATCCTTTAGCGCTGCTGCACACCTTCTGCTTGAGACGAGAAGAGATATGTGCGATATCAGCACTGGGGATGGCTTCTTGAGAGGCTTTGTGCATCTGCTCCCCCTCAACAGCATCATCATCTGAATCTCCACGAAAAGCAGCCGTGCGCTTCATTGTGGTTGGCTTTGAGGGAGCAGGAGCTGGATGGTTGCTAGGATCTGCCTCTTTGAAAGAAATCCCTTTGGTGGATTGAACCAAAGGAATATCTTTGAGCTTTTTGCTACTGGGCGGAGCAATGCCCTTCCCCTTGCGATTATACGCTTCTTCTGCGGTCTCTTGCGCAGCATCAGTTGTAGATCATCCTGCACTCATCTTGGACTTGGCCACAGGAATTGGGCCTATCCAGTATTCCTTGTTAGGAGCGACATCAGACAGCCAGATTTCATAGTAATCGGCGTTACCTATCTCATTGCGCAAATTCTGGAGGTGTACTCTGGAATAGTTCTTTGCGTCGCAAGACTGCTTCTTGATTGACTTTTCTTCAATATAGGTGGCCAGTTCACCATAAGTCAATAAGAGTTTGGTTAGCAGTCTGCAGTGAGTTCGGTATTTGGTCTTCCCTGTGTTCAGCTTCTTCTCATAGCTGGTCATCCCCTTCACAATCTCATTGAAGATAATCTGCGGCCAGTCAAGTTGATCTTCGTTGAAGATGGCTGCGCAGTATTCCCACTGCTTAGAGATGAAATGTCCATTATTTCCATTCTTGCAGTTGAGGGAATCTCCAATTAGGGTGCACAGGTGATACATCACCTTACCAAATTCCTTTCTATTATACATTGGCCACTTCTTGTTGAGGGAAGGAATGCCAATGAGCTTCTGTGCAAGCGCATTTTTATGAGCCTCATCATAGTTTACTGAAGAACTATCAACATTAAAGTTTAGGAGGCTGCGAATGTGATTGGGTGAACTACTACATCACTGCTCTGAACGGTGGCCATGATCATTTCTGTTGTCTTGCCTTCAAGTTGTGCAGGAACAACTCTTGCTGTCTTGAAGAATTCATCTGACAGCGCAGGCACTATAAAGGATTGCTCAAGTGTGAATAAAGGAAGAATGCCGGAGGAGCTGAGAAGATGAAGCAGATGACGACCAATCGCATCTAAAGAGAGATCTGCATGAATAAGTTCCCAACCCAGAATGAAGTAAACGTGTCCCTGCGTAAAACAATAGATAGAATTAGACAACCTATTGCATATGGATCTGTGCGCATATGCAAGTAATGCAGATATACCTTGGCACAAGTTCCATGATAGGAAAAATTATGCGCAGAAAATAGGAAGAGGGTGCGCATTAAATAAGAATGCATACGCAGAGGGATCGTGCTCACAGAAAATAAATACTAGTAAAGAAGTGTGCGCAGAGAAATAGATACAACTATATGCTGAGAAAGCCATGCGCAGGAAACTATGCGCAGAGCACAAAGATGGGGGGTGAATAATAGACTAAATAAAATATATATATAAAAAAAAGAATATATAAGAACATGAACACCCAAGAACACAGAAAAACAAAAGTTGACAAAATTCAACAAAAAGTACATTGAAATGACGGCATGAACAGGACGAAGTCAACTATGTAAAAAGTATGGTCAACGACATTAAAACAAACTCAGAAAATTCAGAAAAATGGTTCGTCTGCCAAGGAAGTTACGAAGCACAGAAATTGACGAAAAACATATGTAACGACCATTGATCATGAAATAAACTACATGAAAGAATAGATCAGGCAAATACGAACACAACACAACGATCGATTTCAAAATGATCAACAAATAAGGGAGAAATCGAAAAAGGGAGTCTTGAGACCTCCAAGAACAACAATGGCGGAAAAAAATAAGGATTAATAGTGAAACATACCATGTCTTTGACGGTGGGATGCCTTGATTGTCGTTCTACTTCTTCTTCGTGAGAGTTCCCAGGATTGGAGAGCGAAGAAGAGTCGGAGATGATGATTTCTGGTTGAGTTTTGGTTTTCTTAGGCGCCATTGAAATGGTTTAGAAAGAAGTAAGGTTGAAGATAAAGAACATGAGATAAGAAATGAGGGTTTATAGAAGAGGTTAGAAAGAGAGTGAGAGAAAATTTAGAGGGAAGAGAGAAGTAGAGAGAGAAACGGTTTAAGTAGGGAATGAGATGTTAAGCACACGATAGCTAATAGAAGTTTAAGAAAATGTGCAGTGGCGCAGGATAACGATACCACGTGTCACAAAAGGGAACGCGCGTGCGCAGGCCTATGCGCGCGTGTGCGTGAAGTTCTAAGCCGGTCACTGTCAAGTCGACTTCCTCATAAATGGTGAGTCAGTGAAAGGACGGGCGCACGTTAGCAGGGTGACGTGGCCGAATGGGGAATGCGCGTGCGCAGTCTTTGCGCGTATGTGTGTCAGCGAAAAGCGGCTGACGGCTGTCGCATCACCTTCCTCATTAAATGGTGAGCAGACATTCGTGAGACGCGCTGTCATTAATTGCAGTTTGCATTAAATGACAATGGGACATGCGCAGGGGTAAAAAGGTAATTTCCCAAGAAAATTCAAAAAATAAAAGCGCGGGAAAAATTGAATTACACAAGTACCCTTGTGACTCAGCGTTGACTTTTCAGTCAAGGAGCTATGTGCAAAATCTAATGAATAGAACACTTACCTGCGGTCCATGATAATTTGCGCATGGATAGTCATGCGCAGCGCATTGATAGCGCAGAGATTCTATAAATCTCAGAACTGTTGTTTCATGCGTATACATTAGTTGCGCATGGGTTGCGCAGGGCGCATGAAACTTAACCTATTTTGCACACTTATCAAGCAAATACATTAGTATCAATAAATCATATGGACAAGTTAGCTAAGGTTAAGCATACCCATTTCTCTTTTCAAGAGATCACTTGTTAATTCTTGAGGAGATGATATTAGATGTTGATGATCTTGGTAAGAGTGCTTGGCAGGATTGGAAACTGCTATGGTGGCCATATTATCGCAGAGAATAGTATAATTCTCTTCATGAATCCCATAGTCCACAGGTAGTTGCTTCATCCATAAGATTTGGCAGCAGCAGCTTTCAGCAGCAATATATTCTGTTTCAGTAGTGGAGATGGACACAACAGCTTGTCTCTTGCTTGCCCATGCTACAAGTCGATTTCCAAGGAAATGACAAGTTCCACTTGTGCTCTTCCTGTCAATTGTGCATGCTGCGTAGTCCGCATATGAATAACCTACAAGTTTAAAGTTCGAATCTTTGGTGTACCAAAGTCCAAGGTTAACAGAGCTAAAAATATATCTAATACATTTTACAGCAGTTATGTGCGCTTCAGAAGAATTAGCGTGATTGTGCGCACAGATCCAGTCAACATAATATCTTGGCCAGCTAGCAGAAGATAAAGGAGAGTTAATCAAACCTTGATATAGTCTGATCAACTTTACCTTTTAAGTCTGTTAAATTTGTTGCTTGTGGCCATTAGAGTGTCGTATGCTTTAGTGTACTTGACTTGATTGGCGAAGATGCTATCATTCAATTGCTTGATTTGAAGCTCGAGGAAGAATGTGAGTTCTCCCATCATGCTTATTTCAAACTTGCTTTTCATTTGCTTTTCAAAGCGCTTATAAAGTGACTCATTAGTAGAACCAAATATAACATCATAGACAAATATGAACAAGTAAAGAGTGATCATTTATACTTAGCAATAAAAAGAGTTGTATCTATTTTACCGCGCTTGAAGCCTTTCTCTAGTAGGGATTGATAGCGTATCGTACCATGCTCTTGGAGATTGCTTAAGTCCATACAAAGCTTTCTTTGCTTTGATTCTGTGATGCTTCCATTCCTATCCATCTTGTTTCCGAACACCCATTGAAGCGCTAAATATTGGATGAGCTTTTCCTGCACTTCTTGCATAGCATCGATCCATCTTAAAATATGAGGCACTCTATCAATCTTCTTTGATCCGACATGAGAGATAAATGAATGCTACACGGCAAAGTTTGATGCTCTCGATGAGCGAACCCCTACATTGAGATGATAGGAATACGAAGATCAATGGGTATTTCATTTACTTCAGCATCACGATCATCAAAGGTGATTTGTTGAAGTGGAGAAACATCATGCGCAGGAGGTGGTGTTTGCGCATCAGGAGTTGCAACTTCAGGCGCAGCATTTATAGTATGCGCATGAGATGGACTTGATTCTGATTTTGCTTGTTCTATATTCTGCGCAGGAATAGAATTACTGCGCACCTGTCTAAAAAGCTCAGCAGAGTCATCAGAATCATTGGGAGCCAAATGTGGCTCAAGGAGAGAATGCTTATCAAAAATAGCATGTACAAATACTAAAATAACTAGAGATTTATCTTATTAAGATCATGAAAAGCTTATAGAATGATTGGCATATCCAACGAGAATACCTTCATCTGCTTTGGCGTCGAATTTTACCTCAATAGCGTTTGCAGCCAAAGAACTTGAAGAAAGCAATGTTGGGCGCTTTCTCTTTCTCCATAGATCGTATGGAGTATAGATGTAGGCTTTGTTGATGAGGAATCTTATTCTGAGTAAAGCATGCACCGATGACAGCTTTTTCCCAGAGATATATTTAGAAGTACTGCTTCTACTATCATTGTTTATCCATCCTCAATCAACGAGCGATTCTTTCCACAACGCCATTTTATTGCAGAACTCCAGCAGCAGAGAAATTGTGAAGAATACCATTTGTTGGTTCTTGTTGGTTCTCACAATATTGAGCGACATCGTTGTTCATAAATTCTGTTCCATTGAAGTGTCGAACTCTATTGATGTCTTCTATGTTTGGAGATTTAGAAAGAGAGCAGCCAGGATATCATTAGAGATACCACAGGTTGGTCCAAAACTTCGCGGTAGTGAGCAGTCCAAACATATGAGGTGAAGCGGATGTAAGCGTTGACATTGGAGCAATCTTGCTGGAGGAAAACTGCTCAGGCTGCTTACTAAGCTGGCATGGTGCTTATACCATTGCTAGCTGCATTCACTTAGGTTCATTGCTACAAAACAAGGATTAGTAAATAGAAATTATAGCGGTAAGATCAAAAAAATTGGTCTTACGAGTCCTTGTGAGCAAAGTTAGTCCAGAAACGCCGTTCTTGATATAGCAGTGCTTTGAAGTGATATGGCATTCCAGAGCTTTATCTCATAATTGTGATATGGAGAGCAGGTTGCTTGAGACTATCTTTTATGATTGGTCCAAATCCAATTATGTGCCCTTTGTTGTTGTCACCACATATTACTGAGTGATCTCTTCCTTCGTGCGCACCTTTAAGAGTGTTGACATCTCCAGTAGTGTCTAGAATCCACTGTTGAAACCAACTGAGCTTGAGAATGCGCAGTGAAGTATCTTTTCTGCTTGTTGAAACATTGACTTGCGCTCTACAGCAGAGTTATCATTTAAGATCATCAGGCACTTTAAGAGATTCCTTGCGCGGCTGCGGAGTTGGTGATGACGCAGCTTCTGACAGGTTAGCTTTGGCAGATAGGTGCTTGTCATTCTGTCTGCTTGGTGAAGGTATCCCGTTTCCACTAGAGTGAAGGGATCTTTCTTTGATTGTCTTTGGCATATGCTTAGGTTCCATTTCAGAAACAACTTTTGAATCATAATCAGCATTTGCCACTAAGCAGAGCAGTTCATCCTCAGAGTTAGCATCGTTGTCTTCAGTGTCAAGTCTCCGAGTCCTTAGCTCCTTCTCTGCGCAGTTCTCTTCAGCAACCATTCTGCACTGCTTTGATGCTTTGTGCGCAGGGTTGCTTTTCCTTGTACTCAAATTTTGGAGAAGGCATTGAAGCGTAATGTCCTGGCTTTCTGCAGTAAACCAAGTCATCTTTCTTTGAGTCTCTTATGAGAGAGAATAGGAGGTTTGCTTAAGGATCCACTAAGTTTGGAGAACTTTCTGAATTTGATATGAGGTTTGAGCAGGCGCAGGAATATGTGAAAAGTTAGCCATTGCCCTAGATTTTTGAAGCCATATGGAATCGGCACACAAGCTGTTAAGCTTGAAAAACAGAAACATGTTTAATGAAGGTGTTTACTCTGATACCACTTGTTGGTCCCTGAAGGGAAACAAGGGTGTGAAAATCGCTAGAGGGGGGGGGGGGTGAATAGCGTTTTAAAATTATTTTCAAACCCTTTTGCAATTCAATGGCAGATGCGCACAACTCTTATTTTGGCTAAGTATAGCGCGCGGTAAGAGTGTGAAATGCACAGCGGAAATTTAAAGCAGCTCTGCGCAGGGTATACTGCGCAGAGATAAAAACGCACGCTCTAAGTATGAGGCTAAAGAGTGGCGCAAAAAGGGGGATTCTAAGGCAAATGAGCAATAACAATTACAACATCAAAGTGTAGCAATTTGAAAGATCAAACAAAGCAGTTCATAAAAAGTTAAGCAGGAAATATGCAATAAGTAATGAACACGCTATTTGGAGAGGTTCGATCGATGAAAGATCTACATCCTCTACCAAGATGGTTAGTCTTGGATTTCTAATGGAGATCTTATTATATGAGAGAGTATTACAAATTACAACATTTGAGCTCAATACTAACTCAAGATCTATTATCTATGAAGAACAAATCCTAGACTAAACCGGTGTATCTCAAGAAGTAAGATCTAAATGATCAAAGCTTCAAGAGGTGTGTGTGTGACAGAAATTCTGGGCTCTATGAATATGAAAGATGAAGAGCACCAAGAATTCTGGTGATATAGGCTTTGTGATATGAGCAGGAGTTTTGAAGGTTTGAAGATCTTGAAGACTGTTCTAAAGAATCTGGAAATACTAAGCAGCAGTCTTCAGATCTTCATGGTTTTTCAATGAAGCATGAAACTCGAGCTCTGAAGCATAGTGGCCAACAAGAGGGGCTTGATCAAAGGGCTGATCAAGGGCCGATGAAAAGGACTAAATCAAAAGGCAGCTTGGAAATGAAGATGAGCAGGCTATTTATAGCTGAGAGCTTGAATATAGCTGTTGGAGCTCTGAGCAAGGACAATGAGCTGGCACAAGGTGATTGGCGCGCAGCTGTCCTTTATAGCAGTTGGGGCTCTGATCAAAGAAGATGACCTGGCACAATATGATTGGTGCGCGGGTATATAGAGCCGTTGGAGACTGAGCATGAAGACCAAATTCAAAAGCTTCTTCTAGAAGGTTGACAGCTGTCTTCACTTGAGATATTTCTTTGAATCGTGTCTCCACCAATGGTTTTGCTGAGTGTGCTTATTTTGTCGTTTGTGCACACCTCAGCATTTTAATAAGCGGGCATCTTCCAAGCGTTTTCCAAACTTTCTAGAATGTGAGATCAGGAGATGAGGAACTTGACCAAGGTTGTGTCCGCGCACAAAGGCATGCGCATTGCCGGCGCGCATGGATTCAGTGCATGAGCAGCATGCGCACCATGCTTGGTCACAAAGAAATCTCTTGAGAGTTTAGGAAGTAAGATCTTCAAAATTGAGCAGGGTCAAGGGCTGCGCAAGATATCTATGCGCAGTGGCGACCTGCGCAGAGAACATTCTGCGTAGCGAAATGAATCCTAGCTTAGGTAATCTTCGATCTTTAAAGCTTCAAGTCCTATCATCTAAGCCTATACTATAAAAAGGACTTAGCTAAAAATTGAAGTTATAAACTTCTTTACATGAGGTCCTAAAGTCCATAAAAATACTTATAGGTGATGGTATCAATCAATTCTAACAAATGTAGGAGGGTTAAGTGATAAGCATACCCAACAGAAGTGCTCTCCCCCGACATAGCTGCAGAGGAAAGAGGGAGGTTAACATCAGAAATCAAGATAGGAGCTGCATTTACCCCCCTCTCCCCATTCATTGAAGCCGGGGGGAGCACCCCGTCTTCAGACAGTATATAATGGGAGGCAATGTGGGCCAGAAGGTCAGGCAAAGATGAAACAATCATTAGGTTGGGGTTCATCACTCCTAAACGATCGAAGCGACGACTGTCAACCGGCCATTCTACAATTCCGGCAAACACCCTATGCGCTACAAGAAAATCTCTAATTTCACTTAAAGGCACAAGGGCCGTCGATCCTCCGATAAATCCTACGGTTGGTTCTGTGAATGCCCAAGCGAGCCGGCAGAAAGTCATCAATAGACATACCCGCACCGGAATAGCGTGAGGCAAGAATTGTCGGAGCAAATGGGGAGTAACAAAGAGAAATAGAAAGGCGAAAGAGATAGTGGGATACCTGGTTAGATGCTTCGAGCGAAAAAGGGCGAAATGTGAGCGAAAAAGGAAAGGAATTCTGAGTCGCCGGTGAGCGCCAACCGAAATCGAACAGTGTCTCCGGATCGCCGGCTGATTGTCTGGTGGATAAACCCTAGCGTGAGAGCTTTGACGGTTCAAGTAAAAAGGTAAAAAGGGGGTTTAGGGATTTCAATCGTTTGAAATTCGTGGGTCAATTAATAGTCCGAGAAATTGACTCCCGCTCGTCCAAAATCTCGCGAAAATCTCGTGACAAATAGCGGATTATACACGTCACCACACTAAACCATCATTGCCTACAATTAAGGCTAGTGGCTTTCTCATAAAGCAGACATCTCTTCACTCACTCTCCGCCGCCCGATATCAGTGACATCACCATTTCATGACATCATGAGTCTGGGGAATGGTGAATGGCCAAGAGGGTGCCAGCACAAGACCGACATGAGCGCAACGACACCACGGTTTTAATCAAGCCCAGACCAAAACTTGGGAAGGCTATTAACAAGGGTATCTAACACCGACTTAACCAAGTGGTCGGCATTCGTTGAAGATCGACATCCAGAGTCAAGTTGTGTTAATACAGACCTGAAACAAGAAGTGCAGTAAGCCAAAAGTCATCAAAGCTTCACATAGACAAATATTCTGGACAAAGCAAAGGCTAAAAACGCAAAAGCTGGTTTCATTGATATAGATATACAAAAAAGGACTCCCAAAATGAGGTCGGGGGCTTGACCTTCACAAAATCAAAAGAAAATCTACTAGATCATGCTAGTTTCAAGACTCAAGAAAGATCGCAATCTTGATCTTGTTCTTCATTGCCTTCTTCTTCCCACTCATCATCTCCATCATACCCATATTCATCAATGATGATGGGTTCTGGGTCATCATCTTCATCATCATCATCCTCGTCCTCATCCTCTGACTCTTCTGCGCTAGAGTCGTCGGAAAATTCATCAACGGGGACCGGCTCTGAGTATTTGCCATTACTATCGGACGGAGATTCTTCCGCCGGAAAAGATGAACGTATCTTGGATGGGAACATTGAATCATCACTGCTTGAAGAATCATGATAAACTTGATTTTCTGATCCTGTACTCACTTCTTCCGGGAATGCATCATCGTATTTTCTCTTTGGAGCCATCTTAGAATTCTTCGCAAAATTTGGGATGTTCTTGGGGAATTCTGGAGGATGAAGGTAAGGTAGAGGGTAACCAATGGACAGACCGTCTACTTATACCCCTGGAATATGAGGGGGTGGGGAGTTTATCAATGCTACTCATAATTGGGGTGCAATTAATAAAGCCTTCGATTTCCAAGAAGGGCAATGATTCCACCTGTGTCAAATCCATAGTGATGTCAGCAAATCCAAGCAAAAGAGGATTTTTGGCGGCTGCAGGTCAAATCAACATAAATGCAACACAGAGCAGGTACAAGGGGCACAGTTCCTACTCGGCATGTCGAGATAGAAACTCGGGGGCCACTGAACGACATGAACCGACTTGGTTAATTGCGACCCATAAACTCTGGGCTCACACACCGTAAGGCCCATTCACAGAGGCCCACAATCTTATATGCCGAGATACATCAGGCCAAACAGGCAGCCCTTGCCTAGGCCGAGCTCAAGAGGCCCAATCCTTAGCCGGTCTCCAGGGCAGCCGAATGGGATTACAGGCCGACATACGCCAATAATCTTCCTTATTCACGGGAGTCCACTTACAGAGTTTGATTACAACTCTAACAGTGAAGATCCTTATCTAAACAAGGATATCTCTTATACCAGATAACAGGATATCATCCATCCCTATCCGGAGTCTATTTCCAAGGAATGCAAGTCCTACTTCAACACAGGCATCCTAGCTTCTCTGGCAAGCTAGGACTCATTCACCCACGCCTATAAAAACAGGTCCTCACAACAGGAGAAGGTTAATGAACTTTTGGCTCTAAATTAGTCAATTAGTTTTCTATATTTCTAATCACCCATATTCTTACTCTCACGCCGGAGGGCCTTCACCGGTGAAGCCCTGGTGTAGTTTACGTTTGTTTCGTGTGTGTAGCTCCGGCCATCAAGAACTGTCGCTGGGATTATCCGAACCGCTGGACGAAGGCTGATCCAACCAGATTTTGGCATCATCAGTTTAATATATAATTTAGTAGTTTTTCATATCTTTGTCGTTTAATAAATTTCTCTCCTTCGTGGGAGCCGTTGATTTCTCTCCTTCGTGAGAGCCGTGGATTTCTCTCCATTGTGAGAGCCTATGTTTGTTTGTTTCTGTGTTTGTTGGTTTGTTTGTTTGCTTTTGTATCTTTCAATTGCAATGCAATCTACAATGCCGAATCTTGCTTCATCTCAAAACAAAGAAGATGTCGTTGTTCTTGCTGCACCAGGGATGATTCAGAGATTTTGGGATATATGGTGGACGTTAACCGTCAACCCGGATTCTGTATGTCAAGTACTCAACGCAATATATTACCATATAGGGGATTTCTTGAATGCCGAATTAAGGCAGTGTCCAAGTTATACTTGGAGTAGAATCCGAGTGTCTCAAACTTTAGATCGGAATTGTCCTTGTTGTAGGTTAAGAAATGGATCTACTATGGATATTTGGGGTGAGCCTCCGGCCTTTGTGAAGTGCCGTCTCTTTTCATATTATTAATGCAATTGAACTCGATGTTTGCTCAAAAAAAAAACAAATGAACCTAACAAATACTCTCTCCGTCTCAGCATAAGTGAGACTAATTTCTTTTTCAGTCCGTCCCACCACAAGTAAAATTACCCAAAATGGAAATGTTTTAATATATTTATATTCAATAAACTCCATTATTTAACCTCACTCATTCTCTCTCTTTATTTTTCACCATTCAATTTATTCAACCAACACTACTATTTACCACACTCATTCTCTCTTTTCATTTTCTACCACACATATATTACTTTTTTCTTAATTATTGTGCTTCACAAATTGGTCTCACTTATTGTGGGACGGAGTGAGTATATACTATATAGATACTCTAATTGCTAGTAATCAAACAACTTAACCGAACAAACCAAAGAATTGCATGTAGAGAATTTGGTTTCCGAGCTATAATAACAGTCTCTTACTCTCTTGCTTAAGAAAAAAATGATTCGCTATTAAAAAAACATTCCCTATTAGAGCAATTAGACAAGATTTGATGTGAAAAGAAAGCAATCACAAGAACACAGATTTACGTGGTTCACCAGCTTGGCTACGTCCACGGGTATCACTGGAGAAACAATTATACAAGATCACACTAATCTACTTTGCACGAATTTTGATCATAAAATTCCTGACTTTGCAAACCCTAAATCTAGAATTATTGAGCTCTCTATTCTGTGTAAAACAAAGCAAAAAACTGAACTAATTTGGGACGGACATAAAAGTATATAAAACGTATCCTCTAAATCCCTAATAAATTCGGTCAACCAAGAAGTTTTAATTGTGTTTAACAAGGAATCTTTAATTTCCTTGGAAACAAGAACAACATACTGCCACACAAACGTCACTGTCCAGCCCACATTGAGCTTATCCTGGGCGTTCACTTGTCGTTGGCCATCAAAACTTCTGTTTTCTTAGCCAAAAACATTTTTAATGCTTCTGTCTTGGAAGTATGAACTTATTAATTTAACACATATAAATTTTAGGCGTTCCCAAATTTAAAGGCATTAATCCTAACATTCCCTTTATCACATTTGGAAACTTTCTACTTCTTTGTTTTAAAATATGAGTTGGTTTTGGGGGAAACTAGTTCCTCCATAACTTATAAAAAATCTTGTTTTTTAACCCTTTTTAAACCCTAAAAGGCCTGAACCCTAAACCTTAAACTCTAAACCCTAAACTTTAATCCCTATAAAAACAGGACTTTTTATAACTTATGGAGAAACTAGTTTCCCCCAAAATTTTCTCTTAAAATAAATATTCAAAATTGTTTTAAATCATTTCTTATGATCAAAATTAATTTAAAACTTTCATTTAAAAATAATATTTTTAAAATTAGTGAGCCTGAGTATATTTTATTAGTCATTATGTGATGATGAAAAGATGGTACTAATTGCATTTCTATTATTGGGCCATTTGTCGTTGCCCAAGGCCCAAGCCTATCCGTTTAGGCCCGGCTGTATCTATTGAGTGTTGAGCCTGTTTGGTAAAGCTGAAAATTAAGTCTGAAAACGTAAAGCTGAAAATGTAGAGCTGAAATCATTAAGTTACTAGATTTTGTAAGATTTTAATTTGTTTGGTACTGACAAACTACATACATCTGAATTTAATCAAAATTGTAAATAAACACTCAAAAATTAGTCTCATCTCTTTCACTTGATTATTCTTTTTGTTTATCCTAAAAAAATAGTCATATTTCTTAAAATAAATAATTATTATTCAAAAATATTATTTATCAAAATATATTTTATTTGTACAGATAATAATAATATTTGAACAGTTTTTTATTGGTACTTTTATTTGTCCCATAATAATAAAGTTCATCTTCACTATTTTGATCAATTTTACTAAATTTTGACAAAAAATAGAATTGATAAAATTTAATTATGATACTCAATTAAAATATTATCAAAAATTTATAACATAAAATAATTTCATTTTAATTTTATCATATTTAGTTTGAATGAAAAAATAATATATTTCAACAAAAGAAGTAACATTAAATAAACAAATAAAAATGTTGATGAGTGGGTTTGAACCCATTCTCTTTCTTTATCTTACTTCCTCTTACCTTGTTAAGACTTGTCATACTAGCTTAAAATTAATAGCTTATTTTAATATAATCTTAACAATTTAAGCGATTAAAATTTACCTTACCAAACAAGCTTAATTTTTTAATCTCTTAAAGTATTTCAAATTAAGAGCTTAATTGAGTTACCAAACAGACCCTTATTAGGATAAGTACATATATTTCCATTTCCAGAAAGGCTTCAAAGAGAGTGAAGCTCTAATATACTCCCTCCAGTTATTAATATAAGAAAAAAAGAAACATGCTTATTAAAAAAGTAGTTAAAGTTAATTAATTTTTTTTTATAACAAAAATATGTCAAATTACTAATATATACTCTGATTATATATGTAATAATTTTGCACTTGTATTTGAAAATGAGTAATTAAGTAGAGGTATTTTTGGTAAAAGAGTATTAAATACAATTATATTTAATGAGTTTTGCATTGAAACTAATAAAATTTTATATTTAAAGAAAAAAAAAAAAAAAAATTCTTATATTTGTTGCCTGAGGGAGTACATTACAATGTCCAAGATTGTTGCAATTTGCAGTAACTGGTAGTTCTAGTAGCAGAGTCAAAAAATTTAGTGGATTAATATTATTTTTATTAAGTAAAATTGATAAAATTATGTTTAATATTACATTTTTTCCTTTATACCAAAAAATAAATTCAATAAATTTCCATTAAATCTCTCAATTCTTATAAAAATTGCACTAAAAATTGCACTAGTTATTTTTATTTGATACAAGTAAAATAAAAAAATTAAGATTAGATGGGCAATTATCCCTATGAGGGTATACGTAAATCAGCAAATGAAAGTCAGAATATCAAGTTGTTAGGCATACACATGTATCCAGTGTAGATAATTTAATTGCAAATAGTAGGGGTGATTATGATCCGGTCTAATTTATTTTTTGATAGAAAATCACAGAATCAGAATCGGAACCAATACTCTGATTTTATAAAATTTAAAATTGGAATCAAACCAATACTTGTGAGAACCAATACACTCTGGTTCTACTAGTCTGGTCTGGTCTGGTTCAACAATTTATTAATCACTATGGTATTAAATTTACAACTATTGATTAACTTAATACTAATTATAAACTAAGATCTAACTCAAATAAAAATTGAAATACCGTCAAGTTATACGATCAAAGATCTCAATCCACAAAATATAATCACTATGGTATTAAATATGACAATCATTGATTAACTTTTTTTTTCTTTTTTTTTTTTTTTACAATCATTGATTAACAACCAAAAAGAAACAAATACTATTGTTTATCTTGCTTGTCGATCTAGCGCCAGCATGTACGAACTAAGAAAGGATATGAAAAATGAAAGTTGAAAAGTGAGAATAAGTTTTACTGGTCTGGTAGTTTGGGATAGACGTATCCACATCCTAACCGGAACCGGCTAACCGCCGATTTTCAACGTCAAAACCGGTTAACCGGTAACCGTAAACCGTCGGTTAGGCGATTCGGTTAAGGTTAAAGATTATCAAAACCGTGTAATTGTCGGTTAGAAACCGGTTAGTAACCGTGTGCATAAACCGCCGGTTATAACCGGCCAACTGCTATATTTTGAAATTCCCCCAACACCCCCACAGCCGCCCCACGTGCCCCAGACAGTCCAAAAACGGCTAGTTTTCAAACTAGCCGTTTGTTTCCGTTAATTTTCTGACTTTTTGGTCATAAATGAAAAGAAAAAAATTGTGAAAAAATCTTACATATAAATACCCCCTCCCTCCTAGCATTTTATTTCCACCTTCTCTCTACTCTTTCTCTCTCAACTAATATCCTAAGTCTCTTACACTCTCATTTATTTTCAGTTAGTTTGTTAACATTCTTCTGTTAGTTTACAGGATTTTAGTCAATTTTCTAACAATTTCCAGTTAGTTTTGTAACGAACTCACTTGTTTAATTTTTTTAAAAAAAATCCAGTCACTTTTTTTTTACCATTTCCAGTCAGTTTCCCAAAATTTTGGAGTTAATTTTTAGAATTCCAGACAGTTTTTTGACGTTTTTAGTTAGTTTTTAACAAAATCAATGTTTTTTCCTCATTTCAAGTCAGTTTTTATCGATTTCCAGTCATTTTTTAAACAAAAAATGGCTTCATCTCGAAGGAGTGGCAAGGAACATGTTGATTCTTCCTCCCTTAACCGAGATTTTGGTGATTTTGAGCAACCTTTTGACGAAAGTCAGCAACATGTTGAACAAAATGTTGTTCAAAATCAAAGTGCTAGGGGCGGCCGAGGCCTTGCTCGGGGTGAGGAGAGGTGGTCGGGGTCGTGGACAACGTCAAGCACGAGAATCCAAATCCGACACTTTTACGATCCATTTTCGAAAAGTACAAATTGACCCCGATGACTTTGTACATTTTCGAGCGGAATGCAACTATTGTGATAAATTTTACCCGTTCACAAAAGGTGGAGGGCATGGGACAATGAACTTCCACACGAGAACGGTGCATCCCGAGAAACTTGGGATTGGAAGTGATCAAAGTCAATTACAATTTGCTCCTAACACTCAAGGTACGTCTTCGGTCTTATTTAAATTTAACAATGTCGTTTATAGGAAAGAATTGTGCAAATTTGTGTGTGTTAAAGGGCTACCTTTTAAGTTTGCGGATGAGGATTTTTTTGAAAGATTTATTAGACTTTCTTTAAATCCCGCCACCTCACAAGTACCATGTACGACTCTCGTACGCGATATAAAAAAGGTGGTGTTGGAATAAAAAAAAGTTAATTGATGTTTTTATCAAAATTAGATCACAAAGTTTCAATTTGTGCCGATGGTTGGAGTGATCATTGGCAAAAAAATAATTATTTGGGTGTTATATGCCATTGGATAGATAATTCATGGACTATCCAAAAAAGATTACTTGCATATGAAAGTTTTGAACCAACTCATTCCACGGAAAATATATGTAGAAAATTTCACGGCATTTTTTTAAAAAATATGGTCTTTTGAATAAAATATTTTCTATTTCATTTGACAATGCTAGTTCTAATACCGCTAGCTTACCGGATTTGATTACTATTTGTCAACCGTCACTTGTGGATAAGTTTTTTCATATTAGATGTTTATGTCATATTATTAATTTATGTGTTACAGATGGTATAAGTGCGTTAGAGCAATATGTTAAAACTATTAGAGATGCTCTTGCATTTATTGCAAGAAAAAATAAAATTACAACAAAATGGATCAAATATTTGAGGGGTGAAAATTTTCAAGAAAAATATTTTTCTATGGATGTTCCAACAAGGTGGAATTCCACATATAAAATGTTAATCGATGTTTTTGAGTATAAAGAGCACCTTGTGGATTTTTTCTTACTATGGGCTATGATATCCCTTTATTTGCTTATCAATGGAACGCGTGCACTAATTTATTTCAATTATTAAAGATTTTCAATACCACTACTTTGGCAATGTCGGGAGTTTATTATCCAACTTCCGTTTTGGTACTTGAGCAATGTGATGCAATTGTTACAAGTTTTAATAATTTAAAAGATTGTGACATTTTAATTTCATGCATTGTTTCCATGAGAGAAAAATGGCTTAAATATTTTGATACTATTCACTCTCTATTTTTTGTTGCAAATTTATTAGATCCCCGTATTAGATTGGACGATCTAGAGTCCATGATATCTTTTTATTATTCGGATTTGTACCCCGATGGGGACGGATATCATGAAAGCCCGAAGAATATTGTTGCAACTACAAAAATTGATATGTTGAATCTTTTTAACGAATATAATGCAATTCATGGAAATCCTTCTGAAGATGTTCCACAAGATATTGATAGTGTTCCACAAGAGAATGATCCATACAGTTTTTTTTAATACTTTGTATAGCAAAAAACGTCCTAGAGTGGCTTTTTCTTCATCTTCTTCTTCTTCTAACATTCCCTACGAGTTGGAAATGTATTTCACCGCCCCTTTTGAAATTGTACAAACTACTTCAAATCCAAATGATTTTGATGTTTTGAAGTGGTGGTCACAAAGGTACAAAACTTTTCCTATACTCTCTTTAATTGCAAAAGAAGTCTTAGCTTCTCCCGCTTCAATGGTGGCGGTTGAATCGGCATTTAGCGTAGGAGGAAATGTTTTGGATGCAAGATGTTCCCAACTAACGGTTGAAAACTTGGAAAATCAAATCTTACTCGGCGATTGGGTTAGAGCGGAAAAGAGGGAGCAAGATATGCCTTATGAAGAGGATTTAATAGATCCACAATATCAATACGATTTGGAAGACTCTACTACGGGAAGTTCGGAAGGGACGGAAATTAGAATAGTTTTTAACTTTTTATTTTATTTTTTAGAATAGGTTTATTTTTATTTAATTGTAATAGTTAAGTTGAGGTAAGGCTCCATTATGTCATTCCTTAATTATAAAAGGGCAAGTTTGGTTGTCCCCCTCTTTATAATTTTAATTTAATTGATTAAATTTAAGGGTACCGTCCTTTTTTTTACTTCAAAAAAATATGTTTTATAATTTAATTCAAAAAAATATTGAATGAGTTTCTGTAAGTACCCGAATCCGGGCTCAACCCCTCTATAAGGCATAAAAACCAAGTTAGAGGTGATCTTAGTACTATTTAGGGATAAATCTGATAGGCTAGGACCTCATAGGAATAAACAGAAAACCTTATGACCAATCTGGAATAAAAAGAAGAAAGTTCCAGATTCTCGCCAAGACTGTCTGTACGGATGGTTTGGCCACAGGGAAGGACCAGCCATACGGATGGTTTAGGTCCTTCAGGTCCCTATAAATTGAGACCCTTGCTGATCATTTCAGGGGGGGGGATAGTTTTAAGCACCAAAACTCTGCAGAAATACAGTCCCAAAGAAATACCCTTAGGAAGTAGAAAAAGATTGGCAAAACCACAATAGGTAAAGCCACCTTCTCCACATCTCTTCTTCATCCTACACATTTCTTGTTCATCTTATTCACATTTCTTGTTCATCTTATTTACATTTATTGTCATTTACAATTCTTGTCATTTACATTCTTGTCACTTACACTTCAAGTCTTTTACTTTCCTTGTCATTTACTTTCATGTAATCCCCTATTTATATCTTGGAACCAAATCATGAAGTGAATCCGAGGTGCCCTCACATTCAACATGTGATTTAGGGTTAAAACCAAAGGATGATCATGATTTGTTACATTTATGTCATTATTGCTTGATATTCCATTTCAATGGGGAAAGCTTGTACCTTTATGATGTATTTGATAATATTTGGCCATGATGATCATGTTTGGATGATAAAGCTTTGATCTTTATTCATCCAAACCTTGATTTAGCCCTAATACATCACACTTGGGTGATAAAGTTTCAATCTTTAATCATCCAAGTGTTGATTTTGTTGTCCCAAATGTTTAATCTTTCATAAAAGGCTCATTTGGGTGAGAAAGCCATAATCTTTACTCATCCAAATGTTTGCCTTGGCTCAAAGCCATGTCCATCACCTTTCCCCCTTTTCCTCCAATGATTGCCTTGATCATGCCCAACATCCTTGTTTTGGTGTACAAATTGATGGTCAAAGGCATAGGAATAATTACATGTAATGTTTATGTACATAATCATAAACTGAAAAGAAACAATTTAGTCCAGTTTTAGCAGAATGCTCTGTTTCTGCCTGGAACTGGACTGTTTCTGATGAAACTGTAAAATCCCAGGGATGACCCCAACCATCCGTACGGATGGTTTGGTCAGAGGGACTAAATTATGATTTAGCCCAGTTTCTGTTAAGTCTATAACATTTTAGCCCTTTTCTGTTAAATATTCTGTACAGCTTGTTAGATTACAGTTTATTTCTCCAAAATACACAGACACACTATGCACATTTTTGGTCAATAAAGTTAGGGAGACTCGGTTTTCCGAGGCAGATTGGGTGAACCATGAAACGTTCTTCCCAAGACGTAACGTGACCTCCGAACTCACCATCTCAAACCGTTTTCATTTATTGGGTTTTAAAATTAATAAATGTGGCAATTCCGTTTTGTAAATGTTTAATGTTCCGTGTTCGATCCCGAGGAAACCATCCGTTCCCCCCCCCCCCCCGGTATCTTACAGTTTCACATTTTTTTTAAAAAAAACCACTTCAAATTTTTTATAGAAAAATGTCCAAAATTTGTCCCAAAAAAAAATTGTGCGCGAACCGGTTTAACCGGATTAACCAGTAAATCGTAACCGAAGGGGGCGGTTAGGTTGCGGTTAGGGGAAACTGGTTTTATTAACCGGCAGTTATAACCGTCAACCGCCGGTTATAACCGTGTGGCCACGTCTAATACCTCTCTCCATTCTGCACTCCACCATCAAAGAAATAAGTAAAAGTATCCCATATTTTACTCAACAATTGCAAAATGGTGCTATATCACACTCATATTTAGCATAATTTATTTTGTTTTACGTAGTAATTCTAATAATCATAACAACATGGAGATACTATTAGGTAACTCGAATTGCTACTGCGACAATTTGTTGCACGGTTGATTCATAATTTGTCATGCTTTCATTATTATAGTCAACAATTAAGATTAGCTTGGTTCGTGATGGATTTACTTAAAATTAAATTAGATTACGCCATAAATTTAAAAAATTGAGTTGTGTCAGAAATCAAACGGTGGATTGAAACGATAGAGCGGCGGCTTACAATCGCAGTTTTTCGCCCAATTATTAGTTGCAACTTATATGTAACAAACATCAATTTTTTAAAGTCCCTAAAAGAAGGTGGTATTTGCCAATAAAAACACAGCATTTCATATTCTACCTTAGGGTCCCTGGGTTGAAATCGTTTTTACCAATAAATCCCTCATACTTTTTAAATGACAAAACTACCCCGCCTATATACCCCGTCTATTGCCCCTCTTCTCCCCCAAATCATAACCCTATCCGCTCTCTCTCTCTCGATTTCTCTATGTGCCCTTGCTGACTCTTCCTCTTTTTCCAGTGACTCCCTCCCCATCCTCCGTCTCACGCCATCTCTCCAGCGACAAGATTATTTGTATTTGGATGCATTTGACCTCCCAAATAATTCAACATCACCATGAACAACAGAGTTCTGATTCGGCCATTTGGGCTCTTGATTTTGGTGCTTTGATTTTGTTTTCCAACAAATATAAACGGCAACAACGGTGCGCAGTTACTTGCTTTCAAAAAATTCTCACTTGATTATGATCCAAACAATGTCTTAGCGGATTAAACGTTTTCTTCTAGTCGCCCTTGTTCATGAAGGGGCGTGCTCTGCTCCGGTGACAAACGCGTCGCCGCCGTAAATCTCACAGAACTCGACCTCACTGGTTGCCTGAACCTCGCTGATTTAATGGCTATTCCAACTGTTACCCACTTCTGTTTTGGCGACAACTTCTTCTATGGTAAACTCTCTTTCATTGCTCCGTCCCAGTTAGACTTGTTTTCATAACAAGGTCTATTTTGGGTTTCTTTTTCCATTTGTATGTGATTTCTGAGATCCAAACAGATTATTACTGTATCATTGCTCTATTGGAGGAAGAAATTGGATTCGAATTTATTTATCGATGTAAGTCAAGTTCGTTCTTTCTTAAATTGTTTGGATTTTGTGTGTTGGTTAGTTTGTTGGATTAAACACATTCGATTTATAGTGGTTTTTATCTTACAGATTCTTTGGATCAACCTCATTTGAGAGGGGGAACTAATTTTTTATTAAAGGATCTTCTATTGTCTAATTTTGTGGATGATTCTTTTTTGAGAATGAGATTCATTTTGCTTCGTTATAGGCGATAGTGCTCAATAAGAATAGTACAAGAAGGATTGGGCTTAATGGATCTGTCTCTAAAAGTTGATGGTAGATTGAGCTCTCTTAGTTTGAGTATTAAATGTGAAAAATTGAGAGATGAAATCATCATTTTTTTAATTTAAATATGAACAAATGAGAAATGAATATCTTAGTTGTGTGAAATACACAACTGTGAAATCATACAAATATGTAATCATACAACTGTGAAATCAACAGAGAAATGATTTTAGAAGTGAAAAATGACACAAGTGTGAAATTACACAAATGTGAAATCGCACAACTGTGTAATCATACAACAGCGAAATCAATTGATAAATAATTTTACAAGTGAAAAATAAAAATGAGACAATTGTGGAATCATACAACTGTATAATCAGTTTAAAATGTGATAAACTGATTACACAATTGTGTAATCAGTTTTAAATAATCAGTTCTATACTCAATTATTAAAAAGATTGAGAAATAAATATCTCAATTTTTAAATTTAAACATCTGTGAAATTTAACTATCAATTGTGAAAATTGAGAGATTAATTTGTCAGTTTTATACTCAATTATAAACAAATGAGAAATAAATAACTCAGTTTTATACTCAATTATGAACAAACAAAAATAATCGATAGATGAATTTAGTTTTACATATGAAAAATAATATTTTATTTATAAAATTTGAATTATGTGTTGAGTGTACTTGTTTGACTCGTCTTGACGACCCGATTAATACATTGGTTTCGAATTATTTTTTCGACTTTTAGATTTTTAGATATTGCTTTTTAAAATTTTGGGAAACAAAAAGAAACGCGCTTTCAAAATGCGCTTTGGTGCTGGAGTCTTCCGTTCCAGCAACGCGCGCGTGCTTTTGGGGCAATGTTGTCCAGCAAAGATTTCAATGACTTTTTGGCGAGTTTCGATAATGACTGTCCTTATTGGTCGTTTTAATTCTACTGAGAGACTTATTGGTCAAAGCCTCTTGTAACAAATGAGACCTTAAACGCCTAAAACTTCACATAAAATTGGGGTATTAATATGCGACTTATACAAAGAATGGGCGAATTGCGGTTTTGTATCATTAAGTTTACATGCAGTTTCAATGTGCTACACAATGTACCAAAAGTTGTAATATGTTCACAATTCGTTGCAATCAGGTCCAATTTTGGACATTGTAGATACCCCATTTTGAACTCAAATTTATGATTACACTACTCTTGTGTCTCGCCTTTGTGTTTGGATGAAAACTCGTTAGTTTCATCATGTTTTGTTAAGTTTCTAACTGACTCCGTTAGTTAGGGGCTAAAATGAACAAATGAAATTGACAGTAGGGCAAAACAATACTTTTGTACGGGATGTCTCGTACGAGGCATCTCCCGCTGTTTTGGGTTTAATCCACTTTCCTTCTCCGTCCCGATCTCTTTCTTGGCCAACACTCCCCTAATCCGGGAAACATCTAATTAGGAGACTTCCTAGATGTTTCCTACTGATTTCCTACCTCTTTAAACATCTCCAAATAAGGACTCTATTTCCTACCAAACTTAGGACTCCTAGAATTGGTCCCTAAGTCACCCAATACCTATAAAAATAGAGTCTTTCACCACAAAAAAAGGTTAACAATTCTCTAATCGGTCTCTCTCTCAACAATCCCGTTTTTACTCCTCCCTAACACCAAAACACCACCAAAAACTCATCTTTTTAAGCCAAAACCATCAAAAAACTCTTGGATCATCAAGGCCTTAGTCAAGGCCATCAATTGGAATCTCAAGAACGCATTAGGTAAACTCCTACGCTTTAAATCTCTATTTCTCACCTCTTTCTTTGTTTTAGAGTAGTGTAATCCCATCAAAAGGATCAGCCTAGAGCCTCTCCAATCCATGGAGATGGTCTCGAAGCACATGATCTGACATTCCAATAATTAAGAAATTAATTATTGGCTTTACTTGTTTTAATTACTTGTTCTTTATTTGATTAAAAACACCTAAGCAAGACCAATCCTAGATTGGGTGCTCATTGACCTTCCCAATCCATAACTTAACCCCCGAACTCAAGAATCTCACGGTCTGTGTTCCGTTCAACAACATGGTGGCGACTCTCAAACCAAAAAGGCGAGCGGGTACCTTCTCAGATGCAAACAGACATCTGTTAATTTTCTTGGACGAAAATTTAAAAACGTTAGCATTATTAACAAAAACGTTACAAAATTCTCTAAAATTTGCATCTCACCCACCAAATTTAGCAAATATTCAAAGTCTCTCAAGTCTTTACCATGGTGACCATCACCATCAAACCATAGCCAGCGCCAAGCCACCATCACCACCAAGTCAACCACTATGAACTCAATCAAACCCATTTCATGAGGATTTATGAACCCAGAAGTTTCTCAATTTGAATAGGAGGGCATAGGAGAAAATTGCGGCCAGGATGCTTCGTTCAATTTCCAAATCAATTTCAATAACCTAGCACTCTTCATATAACAATAACCATGTCAAACCTTCAAAATTGAAGAAAACGAACCAATTTCATAAGGATTTTGAAATCAAAATCCATAAAATGAAACACAACTACGCAAAATCGCACAGATCAGACGAGTGGAGAAGACGAAGTGTGAAGTATGAGCAACGTTACTGAACTCGTTGAGGCTAGTGGTCACCGGAGAGAAAGGTCATTGGTCGGAATAAAAGAAGTTAGCATGTAGTCGTGGAAAAAGAGGTTGCTGATGGTAGATCTATGTTGAGTTGTGGATCACTAGGTTTCAGAACTAGATAGGTTAAATTTGGTAGGAGGAGATTAACATAAGAAATTTTGCAAGTCTTTCTTTGTTGTGATTTTTTTTAGACGAATGGGCTTTGCAGGTTTGGTGGGAGCCTCGGAGGAGATGTAGAGAAAAGGGAGGGAGAGGGAGAGAGAGAGAGAGAGAGAGAGGAAACTGGAAGATCGGGAGGGGGCGCTTGTAAATTAAGGTAAGCAATTCATACAATTAGGTAAGTGATTCAAGTAACTAGGGCAAGTTTAAGGGTTATAAATTTAAAATTTAACCCCTACATTTCCACAGCAGCAAACTTTAAGCATGTCAAAATTCCAAATGAAATGTTATTACGTTTTATGGTGGCTAGTGCAACTCTTGAAAAAGTTCGTTGACGTTTCCGTCAATATCATTAACGTTTTTTAAACTTTCGTCCAAAAAAATTAACAGACATCTAAAATTGCACCAGATTACAACAAATTGTGGACATAAATGCCTAAACTGCAACATTTATTGTGTACCATATTGCGACTGCATGTAAACTTAATGGTACAAAATTGCAATTTGCCCTCAAAGAAACTATAAAGTAAAATTCAAGAAAGAATCACAAATCATTTAATTCGAAAAAAACTCACACAGAAAACGAACCAGAGGTGAGCAAGCGGGGCATCCCATAAATAAATAATAAAATAGATAATAAAGTCATTACTGAACTTTGAGCCAAAGTTAAATGTTATTAATAAACTTTTTTGGTAAATTAAATATTGTTATAGTCTTTGTAGGTTAGAATTACATCTTAATTTTGAGAATCTCAAGATTGTGTCCAAGTAAAGAAGAAATATCTTAGGCTCACATTATAACAATGCGCCACGCGCCCTTATAGCGGAATGCTCCATGTGCCTCTTTAGAGGAATACGTCATACGCCTCTTCTAAATGTGCCCAATCCAAATGTTTCAAAGCACCTTAATTCAACTGCTCTCAACTCTTAGAAGATTTGAAGACTTGAAGATCTGGAAAAAATGAGGACTCAACTATGCCTAGAATCCAACAGTGGAACAAGAGCATTAAAGCATTCCAAGATGAAGGCATTTATCTATAACAGTTATCCCGATGCTCTGTGTCTAAATGCTATAAAGGGTACATGCTCCAATCAACAAACGCCGACACAAAGTCTTTTGTGGTTATCCACAGAATTCCCAACGTCTAGTTTTAAAGGCTCTCCTATAAATACCCATAACTTCAACATTTGAAGTTGCTAGAGTTTATCCTTTGAGAGACTTGCTTGAAGATTTGAAGATTGCTCATTGATTCCCAACTTTCTCAAGAAGACCTTTATACCTTCAAAACAACTAACCCAGATCCTACTACAAGCCTAGTAACATTTAAGATTCATTGTGCTCCATATCATATAGATTTAAAGAGTCTTGAATAACCATCAGGCTTTGGCCTGGTGGCCAGAGCTCATGGCTTCCAACTTGGAGGTCATGGGTTCGATCCCCCCTTCCCCCAGAAGTTAGAGAGAAGATTTTTCTCTCCTTAGGATTTGTCTCCTAGGCGCTTCTGCTGATGATTATGTATTGAGTTCAACTATGATTTAAATTTGAATTAAAAAAAAAAAAAAAAAGAGTCTTGAATCTTTGAACACACGCTCACCTGGTTAGGATTGACCTTTTAGAACTTTTTTTTAAGATACACTGATTTAATTTGAGATATTCTCTTAAATAGAATAATGATATTTATATTTGACTGTTTTAAATTTAACTTGTAATCATCGCATCTAATATTAGATATAGCATTAGAAATTTAAGACTAACATCTTGTTAGAGGACGTAGACCTTTCATCGATCAAACATATCCAAATAGCTTGTCATTACTTCAAGCTTTTCATTTACAAGTTTTATATTGTTTGATTTTAATAGAAACTTTAAATTTGGTTGTATTGTGTTTGTGTTGAAATTGCCTCAGTTCCCTTTTATAGCCAATTTTTAAGCCAAAAGCGCCTAACCTTTTAGTGCGCCTCCTTATTTTCGCCTTAACTAATTAAATTTTCGCTGTGCATTTCACTACTCATTTATGCGCATTTCACAGTGCTTATTGACATAGTGCGAATTTGTCATTGTTTTGCAAAAGAGATGAAAAAGATTTCAAAACAGCTACCCCCCACTCTAGCAATTTTTCATACCATTGTTCCCTCTCTGGGACCAACAAGTTTCATAATTGTTTTTCCACTGCGTTTATATCAACGAAACTCAACAATACGTTTTGGTAAACTAACTAGGTTTGATGTCCCTAGTTTTGTCTCATCTTGGAAACTTAGGTAAATCGGAATCATATTTTTAGATGAGTTTCTTTCTATTTATTAAGTTTTTGGAGTTGGAGGTGGTAGAGAATGGAATGGTTAGAATTAGTGATGGATAGTTGCGGATGACGATAGTAGTTTTAGGTGGCTGAGTGGTGGATGGGGGAGAAAGAGGTCGAAGATGAAGGGAATATAAATATTTTTTTCACCATCCCCTATTTTTAAAGATATGTCATTAAATCCCTTATTTCCTGATTTCAAATTGTAAACAAACTTTAGTTGTTAATCATGCACTCAACATAGCATACTTGGACTTCTAACAAATTCCGTAAAAAATTGAATTAATAAAAAAAAAATTGCACATCACTAATGTGGAAAAAAAATATGATAGTTGATCGAAAGACATCATGTTTATTTTAGACCCTAAATTGTAATTAGCTCATTAAAATAATAATATTTATCTACCTATATATGGATCATAAGCCATAACAATGGACATTTTAGATTATCAAATCAATTAACATTTCCCCATCCTCTTCTTTCTCCACTCATTTTGTGAGCATAGCAAAGTTGAGAATAGTAATAAAGTAAAAATTACTAAGCCGTCTCAATCAAAATGAAAGTTTATTTCCTTTTTTTTTGAAATTTTATTCCAAAATAAATGTTTTTTTATATATAAAACTTTGTTCCTAAACACTTAAAAAACCATTTCTTCTCATTTCAGTATATACATGCAAAATTAAAAAAATAAAAAAGGATAAAATATAAATATTTATAATATTTGTCGTTAATTCTTTACATTTTCAGTATTTTCATTAACGAACATATAAATTTTAAGATCTTGCGAGTAAGATAAAGTGGAGGATTACACAAAGAAAGTCAATATTTCATGTTTAGGAGTTTATCAAATCTATATATATTAAAAGCTGAGGCGGAGGGATTTGGATTCGCCACGTTGACATTTTTTGCTAAAGGTTGCTTTTGGTGAAGTCATGTCATCACCACCTTAAACTTTAAGTGACTTTTGATATTCTTTTTATTAGTTAATAATATTAGTTAAAGATATTAGTTATTATATAGGTTAACTATTACTATTAATAGTATTAGTTAACCATAATA
Organism: Campanula takesimana; assembly: GCA_026119855.1. Lineage (NCBI taxonomy): Eukaryota > Viridiplantae > Streptophyta > Magnoliopsida > Asterales > Campanulaceae > Campanula > Campanula takesimana. The sequence goes on along the minus strand of JAOWBW010002187.1, from coordinate 21,030 downwards.
GTTACTATATAAGTTAACTATTACTATTAATAGTATTAGTTAACCATAATAGTAGTATTATATAACACTCCTAACCTCTCTCAACTTCTCTCTCTCACGTTTCTTCTTCATCTTCTTCACCAAATTAACCTCCATTTGCCATTAATTTTCTCTTTTTTCATCTTCTCTTTGTTGATTTGTGTTGTATTCGTTTTCCAACAACACAATTCTTTGTAATCTCAAACTATTGAGATTACAAATTATTGTGTTGTTGAATTTTTAAATTTTATCTTATAATAAATTTCTCTCCTTTGTTGAGAGCGTTAGATTTCTCTCCTTTGTTGAGAGCCGTGTATTCTCTCCTTCATTGAGAGGCTTGGATTTCTCTCCTTTGTTGAGAGCCTATGTTTTTTTATCAAGCAATTGTGACGAATCTTCAATTCTTTCATAATGATGTGGATCTCATTGTTCTACCTACGCGTGGATGTTTCGTGGCTTATGGGATGTCTGGTAGGCGTTTTCTCGTCCACCCGGATTCTTCAATATACCGAGTGCTCAGCGCAAAATCTTATCCAGTGAGGGATTTCTTGAATGCCAGATTGAGGCACAAGTTTTGCTTGGAGTGGAATCCGAACATCTCAAGATTTAGATCGGAAGATTCATTATTGTATGTTTGAACATGGAACTACTACTGATATTCGGGATCAGCCTCTGGTCTTTGTGGAGTGCCGTGTCTTTTATTATTGTGAATTAAATGAATTTGTCGTTTGCTAAAAAAAAAGAAAATGTTAACTATTACTATTAATAGTATTTGTTAACCATAATAGTTACTATATAAGTTAACTATTACTATTAGTAGTATTAGTTAACAATGATAATTACTATATAAGTTAACTATTACTATTAGTAGTATTAGTTAACAATGATAGTTATTATAAAAGTTAACTATTACCATTAATAGTATTAGTTAACTATTATAGTTACTATATATATAAGTTAACTAATACTATGAATAACATTAGTTAACCATAATAGTTACTATATAAGTTAACTTTTATTATTAATATTATTAGTTAATTATAATAGTTATTATATATATTAACTATTATTATTTATAATATTAATTAACCAAATATTACGTCTCATGAAGCGATGTCAGCATTGCCCCTACAACTAAGAGGCTATTTATGTTCTCATTCTTAGCTAATAGTATTAGCTAATTTTATTAGTAACTATATATGATACTATTATCTTTAATTTATTATTTTAAAATACTATAAAAAACTAATTCTACTTATAGTCATCTTCTATAGATGCAATACTCATATATATAATCTAGAATAGAAAATTGAAAGGTCAAAAGTTAATACTAAATTTATTGTGACCAACCATTTATTCATTAATAATTAATTTTAATATATTATTAAATTTTGAAGGTTTCCAATAGTCATATTGATAATCCATAACACTAAATTAACAAAATCAAACTATTATGACTTAAGCAATTACTACTTCAGTTACAATTATAGGTCATAGAATTTCAAAGGTTGAGAACATGTTAAAGATCATGAAATTTACATCGAATGTATAACAATATCTTCAACGAATGAACCACTAAAGTTTACGTTCATCTAAAAATAAACCAAATATGGTATATTAACTAATTTCTACACATAAATGAATGGTCTCATTAATTTTTTATAAACGGCTTAAACTTTATCAAAAAAAAAAAAAAATTGATTGTTCACTATCCTCATACTTCAACGTTATTGGCTTGCAAGTCAACCCCAATTTTTTATACTGAAATTCAAATAGATAACTTCTCAAAGACATGGGTAAAATTGTCATTTGTTAGATGTATCTCATTTTCTTTTTGAACTCAATATCTAAGAAAAGTAGTTTACTAATCTATGTCATCCCATTCTTTTATGTGCTCTCAATCCATTACCGTGCGGAGCACGTGCTAAATTACTAGTCTATCTATATATATAATATAGTAGAGTCTTTAATCATTCTCTCATCGCACCACGTGGATTTATGACGTGGAATTCCACGTGGCATTCAAGATGCTTTCATCCAATAGCTTTAGTCAATTAATCATGATGACAATTTACATCCTAATTCAAAATGTAAACTTACCTATAGTATTGCAACAAATCTCAAATTAAAGTTATTCATTAATTTTCATTTTATGCATTTTAATGTTTATTCAATTGTATTTTATAATTCAAAATTTTATTAAGCCCCGTCGAGTATCGACGGGTATCAAACTAGTTTATTGTATGCGACAGGGAAAACTATAAAATTTGCCACTGTACTTTGGGGTTACTGACAAGTTTGCCATCGTACTTTATTTTCGTCAATTTTGCCATCATACTAGTATCGCTTTTGCCGTCATTTTCTTCCTTCTCCCTAACCGGTGTTAAAAACTTAGTGAAATTTTAAAAGTATAATGAAAAATTACAAACTTAACCTTTTTATAAAGAAATTAACGAAAATCTAACTATGAACATTATAGTGTCAACTTGGCAAACGGATTTGCTCCACTTAAACTGCATCATCAATTCCTATAATTCCTACATTTCTCATCAACCCTTAACCAAGAGTTCAATACATTCATTCCTTAATTCTTTGAAATTTATTTTTAGATAAAATACTTTGAAATGAAATTGGGGATGATGAACCCAGGTAAAAATTGAGGGTTTGTGCATATGGAGTTTGAGATTCCAGCACCCCTCCAATCTGATTCCATCCTTGAAACTGGAATAAAAACTCTACAAAGAAATGTTAAGAAACTTAAATTACCAAAATCATTGCTTCTAAAAACATAGGAACCCAACAAATCAAACTTAAACTATGCCTTTTGTCTATCCATGAATGTTGCTTGAAAGGATAGAGAAACCCAGAAAAAATAGCCGGGAGTAGACATGCTCAACCGGTTCAAATGAACCGGCGAACCGGCGGTTTTTGAACCGGCCAAAACTGGCAAAACCAGAACCGAAGGAAATAATCTGAACCGTGAACCGCCAGTTCACGGTTTTGTAAGGTTTACTGCCGAAAACCGACAGTTTGAACCGACTGTTTGAACCGGTGGTTCATGAACCTCAACCGTCAATTTCATAACCGTCGGAAAACTTTTGAATCTGGGCCGTTGATGTTTGAAACCGCTGGGCGTTGGCTACTTGGCTGGAGATTGATTCCACGCGTCACGCGCTTCTGTTCCCCGCCTAGCCGTTTAAAACTAGCCGTTATGTTTCTAACGGCTAGGACTAATCTGGAAAAAAAAAACCCTTCCAGCCCCATTTAACTATAAATACACCTACTCCTCACTATTTTTTTACACAAGCTTACAAACTCTCTCTCTCTCTAATCTATTAGCCACTCTCTAAAATCCCTCTTGTGAATTTCGTTACTTTTTTCGTTAAATTTCTGACGAAAATCCTTTTTTTTTTTTTTTTTAACTATCAGCCCTATTTTTTCCATTTTAGTCCTTTTTCTCTCATCCTTTGGTAACTATGGAGGGAAATTTTAGTCAAAGAGATGGAAAAGGTCATGCTAATGATGAGTATGAGGCATTTAATCAATTTAATCCATTTTTTTTCAATGAGTACAATGCCAATGAAGTGTTCGCAACGTAGTAGAGGGTGAAGGTGATGATGACATTCAAGAGATTGAACGTCCATTCATTTCACCAACCCCACCCACCCAAGAAAGTTATGAAATTGATCAACAATCAATGGGTGGAGGTGGAAGGGGACGGGAAGGAGGTAGAAGCGGTGGTGGACGCGGACGCGGACGGGGAGGAAGGGAGTCAAAATCCGATATAATGACGATGCATTACAAAAAAAAAAAGCCCATTCCCAATAGTGAAGATACGTTCATACTTAAATGTAACTATTGCTCGAAGACTTATCGTTTCACCAAGGGTGGTGGATATGGTACCGCTAAAGGCCACTTGACTAGGAATCATCCCGATAAATTGGCGGCGGTGGAAAAGTCTCAAACTCAACTACATTTCACTCCTCAATCTTCTTAAGGTACGTCTTCTACTACTTTATTAAAATTTAATATGACTAATTATAGAAAAGGTTTAGCCAAATTAGTTAGTGGGAAATGTCTTTCATTTAGTTTGCTAGCAATAAATTATGGGAACTTTTTGCAAAACTTTGTCTAAATCCCTCCGCCCAAAGAGTACCACGCCAATCTCTTACACGCGATGTTGCTACGGTTTGGAGGGAATATAAATTTAAATTGATTCAAGAATTTTCGAAAATGGAAAATAAAGTTCAATTTGTTCGGATATTTGAAGTGATCTATGGCAATACCATCATTATATGGGTGTTACATGTCATTGGGTCGATAAATCATGGACAATACAAAAACGATTAATTGCATTTAGGGATTTTGATACTTAACATAATGCTACAAATATTGCAAACAAACTTCTCACCATTTTGAACGAGTATAATTTGGTAAGAAAAGTTTATTCAATTGGTTTTGATAATGCAAGTGCTAATACGGTTAGTTTACCCGATTTAATTACATATTGTCAACCTTCTATCGGTGGGAAATATTTTCATGTTGGATGTATATGTCATATTTTAAATTTATGTGTTCAAGATTTTTAAGCGCCATGAGTCCCACGATTACTCCCATTAGATATGCTATTAGTCATATTGGTAGATATGCTTCAATTCAAAACAAATTGCTTCGATTTTGTAAGAGCAAATGTGTGAAGGAAAGACGATTTGCTCCCGATGTGTAGCATAGGTGGAATTCCACCTATAGAATGTTGTCTCAATCTATGGATTACAAGGATGAAGTTTGTGCATTTTTTACTAGTATAAACTATTGGGAGCCAATATTTCCATTTCAATGGGATGCTTGTTCCAATGTGTTGGAAATTTTGAAGGTGTTCAAAGAACTACCGTTGAGTTGTCGGGTATTTATTACCCAACTTCAAATGTTGTTTTGGATCATTGCATAAATGTTGCAATGATTTTTAGTAAATTTTGGGATGATCCTCAAGCGGGTGTTGCTATAAAGCAAATGAGAGAGAAATGGGTAAAGTATTTTAAGGAAATACCAAACCTTTTTTTGATAGCTAAAGTTTTTGATCCAATAATTCGATTGAATGGTTTAGAAGATATGATAATTTGTATCATGATCAAGGTGAAGGGGCTTACTATGATGCAATTGGTAGTATTAAAAAAGGGATTGAAAAGGATTTAAGTACTCCTTACAAGGAATATCAAACCACCTCCGATCCTCAAAGTGGTGTTGATCCTATTAGAAGTGGTGGAGTAGATGTTGGATGTGGAATTGGTCGACTTGGAAAAATTAATTGGAGTGATAAAGTGTATGGCACGAACAAACGTCCTAGGGCTCCCACTTCTAACATGCCCTATGAACTAGAGCAATATCTTGGGACTACTTTTGAAGCATTTGGAGATAATTTCAACATTCTTAAGTGGTGGTCAAAAAGGGTAACAACATTTCATATACTTTAAAGAATTGCAAAGGAAGTATTTGCATCTCCGGCTTCAACGGTAGCGGTAGAGCAAATATTTAGTATGTCGGGAAATACATTGGATCCAACACGTTCAAAGCTCAATGTGGAAAACTTAGAAAATCAAATGTGTGTTGGAGATTCTTATAGGGCGGAAATTCGGGATCAAGAAGAAAAATGGTCTAGTGATGAAGATGAATATTTTGATGGGCCTATAACTATTGAAGAAGGTTCACCTTCGGCTTTGGTTAATGAAGGTGAAAATGTACCGTTACCTTAGTTTAGATCGTTAAGTTTTAATTTTAATTCAATTGTAATTTAGTATTTAGGATGAGGTAAGGCTCCTAAATGTCCTCCCTTAATTATAAAAGGGCAAGGTTGGTTGTCCCCCTCCATGTAATTTTAAATTAAATTAATAAAATAAAAAGGGTACCGTCCCTTTTTTTTCTTCTATTCAAGTATTCATAAAAGATATATATATATATATATATATATATATATATATATATTGCATCATAAGAGATTTTTCAAGTTTCTGTTTTTTTTTTTTTTAAATAAAAAAGTGATAATTTTAACAGCCTTACTGTTACTGCCTTAAAAAAAAAAAGGCTGAGGCGGGCGTGGGTTTAGGCCCACTGCACATGTTATGCTTATTTACTTATTATAGGCCAAGGCGGCCAACTGTGGCACTGCACTGTTAAAAAAAAAAAAAAAAAGTGACGGGGCGGGCCGCGGGCGTAGGCTTAGACGCTTAGTGGGCTGGGCCGCTGGATGGGGGAGTGGGGGGGCCGGCTGAGCTGCTGAGCCTGACAGTCCTTCCCAAGAAAAAACTAGGTTATAACTGTTAGTTTATTTATTAACTGGAGGGTCTTTTTGCAATAATAAAAAATAAAATTCCCACCCATTTTAACTATGTGTAACTGTAATAATGTAATAGTTTACATTTTAAGTCTACGTCATATTTTATACTTTTTATTTCTCACTTTAGATTGTTGAGAATGTAATTCTCTTTTATGTAATTTTAATTTATATTAATCAAATTATAAGGTTTAGGGTTCATTTAATTTTTGCTCATTTGCTTTTTTTTTTAAAAAAAAATATATATTCTTTTCTTAAAGAATTTAAAAAACATATTTAAAAAATATTTAAGGCTCATTTAATTTTTAAAATATTAAATGAAAAATGCATTAAAAAAAGGGGGGGATGAACCGGCGGTTGAACCGTGAACCGGAACCGTGAACCGTATATACACGGTTTTAGGCGGTTTATGTGTATGATGAACCGTGAACCGCCGGTTCATGAACCGGGAACCGGCGGTTCAGGTGAACCGGGCATGTCTAGCCGGGGGGGAGGGGTGAAGGAACTCAGAATGTAAAATTGGCGAAACTGTTATGCTAGGATGATAGGCATAGCAGGGAGAATGTGAATTCAGAGACAAGAGAAGAAGATGGCTGAAACAGATCGGTACTTCAAATCGAGCGGCGGCCATAAAAAATTCCATGGAAATAGAGTGTCCGCGACAGAGGCGAAGAAAGGAGGACGGCGGCGGCTGAGAATAGTTGCAGTTGGGAGACGGGGAGGGTAGATGAATACGAAGACTGGAGGGGACGGCAACGGTGGATGAACTTTAGGGTTAATGTTTATCTCTCTTTTTCCAAATCGAGGTGGATATGTTAGAACATGGCTTGCATTATAAGTTATTTAGCTTTTCCATACATGAAATCATACCTATAATGTTAATATAAAGTGTAGTTAATAATAATAATAATGTGTAGAATTCCTGAGATGTAATTTACCTATTTTTGATGGGCAAAAAGGTAAATCAACATCACTTAAGAATAGGTGTGGTCCCTAAATGAAGTGCCTCTTTGTCTTGTATATAAAGGACTTTCCATCAACCCTTAAAGACTACTACATTCTTTACTTTTTCTCCTAAATTGTCTTCATTATTGTCTAAGAAGTTCTTGAGAAATAAATGGCACTCATCATTTAGAAGATCCTCTTCCTACATCTTCTTCTTCTTCTCATTTCTCCCTACAACATCTAAAGATGGATTCAACAAGTATTATACGCTTCCGCCTTCATCTCCTTCTCAAACTCATTCTAGAAATGAGTTAGGCATTCAGGGTTAAGATTGTTCCATCAGGATAGAGAACCAATAGTCAATAAAGTTGTTTTTCTTTTTTGCCTCTATTTTAACGCCCCTTTATATTTTTAACATGTTTGTAGATTTTAAATGTTTTCGTTAATTTTATAATGTCCATTAAGGCGAGGGAAGAAAATGAAGCCAAATATCATAGTGCAATGGCAAAATTGATGAAAATAATGTACAATGGCAAATTTATTGGTAAACTCAAAGTACAATGGCAAATTTTATAGTTTTCCCGTATGCGACACAAGATAAGATTTTACTTTGAAGTGCTATTTGTTTCCCAAATTATGGTTAATTATTTGGTGCTTAATTTCTTATTTAAACAACTATCTTTCTATCAATATCTCATTATTTTTTAATGGAAACATTGCATCAAAATAAAATGGGACAAGGAGCCTTTGAGTTAAGTGGACAAGTTAATTGGACGATATGTGAGATTCATCACATATTCTAGACCACCCACTTGGTGGCAAAAAATATATAATTGCATCTCAAGTGCTTACTGTGTAGCAGGGTAGAGAGATTAAGGGACCAAGGATTCCCAATTTATCTTATTTGCAACTGACTAAAACAAAAAGTACTAATTCTGTTCTTAAATGAGTGTCTAAATTTCATTTTAATGGACATTTGAAAATCTCAACTTTTTGTACAATTTGATGGCAAAGATTCATATATAATCTTGTAATGTCCTTTCCGAACATTTAGTTTTGCAAGTATAAAGAAACCGGTGAAAAAAAATTAAAAAAAAAACATTTAGGGGCAAAGTTATGTTAAAAAAAGACACTCATTCTGGAAAAAATATTTCTTGAAAATGGACACTCATTTAGGGACAGAGGGAGTAGGTTATTTATTTGGAGATAGTCCTTTAGGGTCCCTGTGCCTAAGATTTAAATTCTATAAGAAGGATAAACAATTTTTAAATATGTTGTAAAGTTTATTGAACAAAATAACCACACTCCGTGATTAATTAACGCTACAGTTTCGATTCCTCATAAATCGTTGATCAATTCGTGTGTTTCACACTTTGGTTACCAACTCTCAAACTAACTATGAGAGTTAGAGGCTATCTCTCATACTGGATCTCACTACTAGAAATCACATTTTAGGAGACAAAGAAAACTGGTCGCCTAAGCCAAACATTCATCACCTAAAACTTAAGGTGACAAATACTGGTCACCAAAGATTGGTCACGCGAACCTCCTACCCTCAAGTTTTAGGGGACGAAAAATTGCTCTTGGTCGCCTAAAACACCCAAGGAGACGAACGCTTAGGTGACCATGTAATGGTCACCAAAGAATTCTTAGGCGACCAAGTTGTTTTGGTAGTTTAAACGTCTATGTGACCAACTTAAGGCTACCAAAAGTCTCATCACCTAAGAATTTTTAGGCCACAAATAGGTTGGTCACTCAATGCTACTTTAGGAGACCAAATATTAGCTGGTCACCTAAGATATGTGTTGCGTGACCAAATACTTAGCCAAGTGAAACGTGCATGTGTGACCAACAGCTGGTCACCTAAAGTCTCACATGATCTGGTACTATTTGGTCACCTAATGTTGTCACTTCTATTTTTTAAATAATTATAATTTAAATTTTATAAAAAAATTATATAAAAAAAAAACATACAAATAAATAAAAATAACACAAATTAAACATATTACATTACTTGTTAGATGTAGTAATTAATAGCATTATAATATTCAAATCAAAATACTACAATTGAAGTTATTGTAGTCAAGTAGTTCATCATACTACCATGAAATGCATCATCAACATACTACCATGAAGTACATCATCAAAATACTACCATCAAAGTATTGTCATCAAAAACTTCATCACAATTACTAAAAAATTTTGAAACCTAAGATAAATTTGGAGCAAATTAAGAGTTGAGAGAGATAAAGTCTTCAACGGAGGCTATTGTACCATTAGCCTTCAACATGCCAACAAGTTTATCAAACATACTTGATTGAGACGCCACTTGTTCTTTTAACCCCTTCACTTCGTCTTGTGAATGTCCCAATTTTTCTTCTAGCTCTTGCACTTTATTTGCTGATTCTTGAGATGTTGAAGGTGGCAATCGGCGTTTAACATCACGTACCATCCCACGACCCATACCCCTCACATAACTCCCAACATTCGGACCCAATTCTTGAAGAGTTTCGGTCAATATTTTCACTCCAATGGCTGGATCCGGGCGTGGAATTTCATGCAATGGGGTGTCGGTAAACTGAGATTCATAGTCATTGTTGAAATCCTTTATCTTTTCTTGCATTTTTTCCTGAATTCAAAAGCAATAATAGTGTAAATAAAATTACATGATTCAAAGACACAAAACTACAAAAGAAAACTTGTACTACTTCCTTTCAATAAAAAAATAGGATGAATAATCAGCATGATTAATAATCATGCTCCCATCAAGAAAATGACTTTTCATAAAAATAGCATGATCATAGACTAATCACTCAAATTACCAAAACACCCAGTATATGCAAAGAAAAATTAAGTCAAACCATCTTTAATCAAATTACATTCACATTAGCAAAATACAATAAAGAAAACATAACTACTTCCTTTCAAGAAAAAAAAAACTGCTACTACTTGATTTCACAATATAAACCCAGAACAGCAATAATCAACTTATTCATTCGGCAAAAAGTAAAAAATTACATGATTCAAGACACGGAACTACAAAAGACGATCGAAGAGACGGGTAAAAATGGACAAGCATGGATTTTTTTATAGCCCAACCCCAGCCTCTTTAACACCTTGAATGCTCTGCGGGTGTCAAGAGGAAGTGTATTTCCTTCGGGAAGCATACGCCGCATTATCTCCAGCAAATCATCAAACTGGCAATTGGCGGTACGAGATTTGACTTTGAAATGTAGTAACTCCACAAGACCAGTAAGTGAAGAGAATTGTGTGCAACCCGGATATAACTCTTGCAAGGCCTGTTGCAGGAGTTCTTCATAGTCCAATATCTCTTGACTATGCATGTCATTTACGTCGGCATCAAAATTATTATGATGCATTGATGCAAATGGATAGACATCATTTATTATGCCCATCACTTGATCATTGTCATCAAAATAATTCTGGCCTGGCTGCTCATTTTGTGATGACGTTGAAGCAAAATATACACGTTTACCATGATGTGTCCATGACGTATAATTATACATCATTCCCTTCCGCAGCAAGTGACATTTTACATCAGAGATAGAATGAAATGCCATGTTGTTGCAGTTAGCGCATGGACACGGGATAAGGCCAGATGAATTGTGATTATGTGCTACTGCAAATTCAAGAAATCTATCAACCCCTGCTATATGATCCTTGGATAATTTGTTGGAAAGATACATCCAACTTTTATCCATTGTAGGATGAAGTGATAGTACAATTTTGTAGTCAAATGAGAAAGATGGTATCGAAGAGATTGTAACTATGGATCAAATGAGAGATAGTACAGAAAAGAGAGAAGGAAAGATCAATGCAAACTCTTGAAAAACAAGTAAGACTGAGTATAGAAGATTTAGTGTATGGATGCAAGAATGATGTGTAGTAAGAAATGATTTATAGGCTATCAAAATAGTTTAAGTGACAAATTAAAAATTTATTTTATTAAAATATTTGTCACCTAGGGAAGATATTTCCAAAACTTTATCAGTGAAGTCTTAGGCGACCATTATTGGTCTCCAAAGACCTTGGTGCCTAAACACTACTTCTGGCCACAAAGACTTGGTCACCTAAGAGTAAATTAGGTGACCAGTTTCTATGGTCGTATAAAGTTCAATCTAAGGTGACCAAGTTGTCTTGAAGCCAAAAGCTTGGTCACCAAAGACATTTTTTAGGTGACCACGATTTTTATTCTCGCCTAAACATGTTTGAGGAGACAAGTTGTTGGTCGCCAAAGAAGTCGTACCCAGAGGGCTTTTGTGTGACCAATCCCTTTGTCGCAACAATATTGGTCACCAAAGTTTGTCTTTAGGTGACGAATATTTTACTTGGTGGAGTAAAGAAGCAATAAGGCCACAAACTTGTTGGTCTCCTAAGATTGGTGGCCAAAGGCCGATCTCTTGGGACCAACCCACATTTTGGTCGCCTTAAGACTGTTTAGGTGACCAATAATTTTTAGTCTCCTTAGATTGGTCGCCCAAAATACAATTTCTAGTAGTGTCTAGAGTAATCTTAGAGTCATTAATGTTAGAACATGATGGCTTGCAACACAAGTTATTTAGCATTTCCATAAATAAAATCATGACTATAATATTAATATAAAGTATAGTCAATAATAATAATGTGTAGAATTCCTGAAAATGTAATTTATCTATTTATGATGGGATAAATGGTAAAATAACATTTGCTTAGGATGAATATGTGTGGTCCCTAAATGAAGTGTCACCATGTTTCCTATATAAAGAGTCTTCCATCAACCCTAGAGACAACTACATTCTTACTTTCTCTCATCTAAATTTACTTCATATTGTTGGACGACATTGAGAGATTAAGAGACACTCATCATTTAGAAGATCCTATTGCCTACATCTTCTTCTTCATCTCATTTCTCCCTAAAGACTACATAATGGATTCAACAAGTATAATTTGCTTCCGCCTTCATCTCTTCCTCAAACTTATTCTAAAAGTGAGTATGGCATTCATGGATCATAATTGTTCCAACAATTGGTATCAGAGCCTGCTCATATTTTGGTTTGAGTTTTGAGTTTTTTAAAAAGCCTTAAAACGCTTTATTTTGATTCATTTCTTCCTGTTGAATCATAAAAGTTTGATGTTGTTTAGAGGCTCTATTTGTTTCAAGAGTGCCTATATTCATCATCCATAAAGTTTTCATTAAAGTTTTGAAAGTTTTGTTAAATGAACACAATAGTTCAAGTTTGACTATCACTTCATAACATGATTATGTGTAATGCATAATTATGTGGATCTACTTACTTGATTCAATTGTTTTAAAAACAAAATTATCCCTTAAAAGCATAGTTTTATGTTGTCTAATGCATACCATGTGTATCTACTTGTTATTCATGGTTTTTGGAAAATTTGGACAAAAATTCAGAAATGCAGAAAGGGCTTCTGCACGGCCGAGTCCTTTGATCTGCTCGGCCGTGCACCTTGATTTTCTTGAACTGATGTTACCTGGTATGTGCTAGTCCGGACGGGTGTTTGGTTTAACCCGGTCGGACCACCTATGGTTTTCTGAAACGGTGGGTTTTAAAAGGCATGGTCCGGCCGGATCTTTGGTATAGTCCGGTCAGACCTCTTGAACCGGTCCGGGCGGGTATTGTCTTCAAACCGGGCGGACCTCAAGACTTGCACTGTCGTGCCTTTTGTTTAGCACGGTCGTGCAATGCATGTTTCTGTTCTTTGGTGCTCTGTCGTGTCATTTCCTATGCTCGACCGTGCAGACACTGTTCACAGGCTTTGAATTTTTAAAGTTTCTGCACCATTTTGTTTTTCCCCTTTTTGAACAAAACATTCATTTTTTCAAACCTTAAAGCCTTGATTAATTATATGCTTAAACAATTTTATTCATTGTTTAAATAATATTATCACCTAAGTGATTAACGTTATTTAAACATAAAATTGTTAAAGTGTTGAATGTTTAAATTAATATGTGAATGACTTGAATTTTTCAAAGACAATCTTGACATTTGACTAAACTTGAGCATTCATGTGATGACAAATAAAATGAACATTAAGTTATTTTGTTAAATGCTTAAGACTACCCAAAGGAAGATTAAGCATTTAATCAAATATTGTTCAAATTACTTGTTATCAAAGGCAATTATTTATGAATCAGCTCGCAATCCAACGATTAGTTTTGATGTCATGTTAATTGTCTTATTGATGGATTTCATTTGATATAATCTTTTATTCATAATGTAGTTACTTATAATTGTTTTGTATTCATTCTTGTTCTCGATTCCCGACAGATTTACTTAATGCTTCTTCTATTACTGCTGCGATGAGTACAATTTCGATGCTTAATGGGACAAACTTTAAAACTTGGAAACACAAAATAACCATGATCTTAGGTTGTATGGACATAGATCTCGCATTAAGGGAGCCGTTTCCGCTTCCCATCACTGATCAAAGCACTGCTGAAGATCGTTTAAGTGCTGAGAAATGGAAACGCTCCAATCGCGTGAGCCTAATGATTATGAAAAATGTTGTACCGGAGACCTTTTTGAACACCGTCTCCGAGGACGTTTATGCTAAGACTTTTCTTGAGACCCTTGAAGAAAGCTTTGCAAAAAGCAAAAAGTCGGAAACAAGTTCTACCCTAAGAAAACTTGTTTCCATGAAGTACAAGGTGTTGGTAGTGGTGCCCTAGGCACGTTTAATAAACGTTGTAATTGTTATCATTTATTTCATATCAATAAAGAGATGTTTTGATTATTATTGTTGTTCATGTTTACTTATAATAATCTCCGTCCCTAGTACTTGTTAAGCACTAGTATAAAGGCTAAATGATCATGGGATGATCATGTTAGATTTATGGGTACTTGTTTGGAACAAAGTACAGGACATGACCCGCTTTATGAGATTTATGTCATGGTCTATGTCATACATATATCTCATATTAGTTATGTCATTTGAATCCTTAGACATGAAGTTATTATAGTCTTCCACTTGATGAACATTATGTTTGACATATTCAAACGCTACTTTTAACCGAGTAGTTATAAAGGGTATGATTGGCATAATCGGATTCACGTAGGGAAGAATAATAAGCTAAATGGATTTGTCCCTCCTCGGAGAGATGTCAAGCTTGGGCCACTCGTAGGAATGATGTTGATGAAATGTTCGGCCGGACTCAAATGAATTGATTGGATCAATGTCATTTGGATTATCAACATATTCGGAATCGAGAAAGTATTGAACAAAACAAGTTGACTCTTTGACCATGACTTGTGTTCAATGATATCGTGGACAAAAGGATTGTGACATATTCTAAGAGGAATGCGAACTTGTATCTAGTTATACTATTTGGGTAGGTATGACGGTTTGCTAGAACCTAATCATATCTTATGGTTTCATGTTTGAACTCATTGCCAACTTAGTATAATCCTAGAGGGTCACACACAATAGAATGAATCTTTAAAAGGACTACATTGGAATTTTGGAAATTCTGGACTTTCTGGGAAGTGGGCGACCGCACATAATGGACTGGGCGGCCGCACACTTAGCTCATTTTTGTACCAGTTTTGTTTCAGATAGTTGTGCGACCGCACAATGCATTCTGGGCGGCCGCACAGTACTGTCGGGTGGCAGATTCCTAATTTGATTAGGAAACGAATTTTGGACGGATTTTGACACAAGTTTCCTATATGGAATAGGTCATACTTGTGTATAAAAGACCGAATTCGGCCAGCACTCTATGCTAATGATTTTGTGAGTCTCAAAGAGTTTGAGAGAGTGTTTATTTTGTTCCAAGACATTCTTGGTTGAAGAACAAAATAAAACACAAAATAAATTCCATATAGTTCTTTTAATTGTGAAAAAAGTGTTTCACAATTTGGTCTAGCAACCAAGATCAAAGAAGCTCCTTTGATATTCGTTCGAAGTGTGGATACCGCTAGAGGGTGAAAATCATCATCTTCAAAGTTCGTGTTCAAGCTTTGTGATCGTGATCAAGTCTTCAAACCTCCACCAAAGACCAAGAGAATTTGATAGCCATCAAGGGTTAGTTTATTCCTTTATTCTTATGTTGTATTTGATTTAATCATATGAACGGATCCATGGCTTTGGGTTTCAAAATTTTAAATGCTAAATTCCGCTGCGCATGCTACTACGAAACCCAACAGTGGTATCAGAGCCCCGTTCATGTTGATTATTTCAATACCTAGATCATGTTATGTGTATATAAATTGTTTATGTGCCTTGCATGATATGAATATTGGAATATGTGATGTTTATGTGTTATGTGATTTTATGTGGTTTATTGTTTTGCAACTTTAATCGCACGATTCAATCGCAATAAATAAATTATGGTGGATTCAGAATTGTTAGTTATTAATTTTTTGATTGGATCAAAGTTTTAATAATCTGGGAAAAACAATTTTGAGACAAAATTTTCGAACTTCAAAATTCTGTACATTCTGATCAGTTTGGGCGACCGCACAAAATCACTTGGGCGGCCGCACATGTTTGGGCGACCGCACAGTGAGTTTTGGGCGGCCGCACATAAGGATCAGATTGTCTGATTTTTGGTTGAAATCAGAATTTGGAATTTTCGAGAGGTCCAACAAAACCAGTAACAGAACCAGTCCAGACTTGCTGATCTGGAATGGGTTTTGGGTAGTTGGTTTATGTGAGGATCTTGGGGTTTGATTTTCCTATTTGTTTTAGTCTTGTGATTCTAAGATTGGTTCAAGGTTTGGATGGCTAATCTGCGTTCATCGAGATTGTGTTTCCCAAACTTGATCGCAATCAAAGTTTCAAAGATAAAACGAAGTTAGAATTATGAAGAGTTCATAATTGCTAAAATTGAGAAACAAAGTTCTTGATTCAATGATTGGAGATCCATGTGGAATTGTGAATGCAATTGGCCTACGTTCATCGAGACCATCTATTGCTTAGTTTCGGCCACATGGACTACTTTCTTGGTTTCTTGAATTAGTGCGGGATTGTGGTTGCCTAATGGCTTAGTTCGACCGCACTTCTTGTTGTCTTGATTTGGAGATAATAACCAAAGTTGAAATAGTCTCATCCTCATAATTATAGAGAAACTAATGACACATAAATATCATGCTTAAATTAATGAAGATTAATTTAGTGGCTAAACTTGATGTGTAACATGTTTATATTATGTGCTCATAAATGTGTTATATGCTACATGTGAGGAACCTTCAAAGAAAGTTTTAAGTCTTTTATTGCCATGCCATGATTAAAACACTTGTTAGTACATGAGTGATTTTAATGTAGATTCACCCTAGCGAGATGCATTAAATTTGTTTATGTATGAGCAAGATAGATAGTGTGGGCACGCCCTAGCGGGACACATTAACTGTGCATTTAAAATGGTTAGACTTAATTGGGCGTCAAAACAGTTTTGGGCCTAGGCAAAGATGAGGTTTAACATGCTTTTTGAAATTTGATTTCTTAAAGAATCTCATAAAAGGAACTAAGAGTCATATGAGATATGATTGACAAGAGTTGTCTACCTAATTAATTTGATTTTGTGTAATCCGCCTTAGCGGACTTGAAATTAAATTAAAGTTGGATCTTAACCCATTTAAATTATATTATACATTGGATGTATATGAAGGTTATATAATTTAGTGGGAGTATTTTGTTTGAAAAATACATTATTTATCTCTTTAATAAAAATCGGCACTTATTAAATTTTGGAAATTTTTGCATATTTGTAGATAATGACTAATAACACTCAATCAATGTCGTTGCGATCGATCCTTGAGAAGGATAAGCTCGAAGAGAATGGTACCAACTTTATGGATTGGATCCGTAGCATAAGAATCGTTCTTAGGCAAGAAGATAAGTTGTACATTCTCGATGGGCCTCTCCCCGCTGAACCACCGCCTACTGCCCCTAGGGTAGAAAGAGACAATTACAAGAAACATCGTAATGATTCTAGAGATGTAAGTTGTCTCATGCTTGCTGCTATGTGTTCAAAACTCCAACAAAGTTTGGAACATTTGGAAGCCTATGAGATAGGCGTGGAGTTGAGAACCATGTTTCAAGAGCAAGCTAGGCAAGAGAGGTACAAGACCATTGTTGCATTCACTACTAGTAAAATGAATGAAGGGCAACAAGTGAGTCCTCACTTTCTTAAAATGAAAGGTTATGTAGAGCACCTTGAGAAACTTGGCTATCCAATCCCATTGGAGCTAGCCACGGATCTCATTCTTAATTCATTGCCTAAAAGTTATAATCAGTTTGTAATGAATTATAACATGCATGGAATGGATAAGAATCTCTCTGAGTTGCATGGGATGCTCAAAACTGCAGAGATGAAAATTGTGGAGAAAGGTTCTCCCGTGCTCTTGGTTCATGATGGGAAGAAGCCTGGTGCCAAAGGCAAGGGTAAAGCAAAAGTTGTCAAACACAAGATAAGCAAGGCAAAGGTTGCCAAGGCTTCTGAGGCAAAACCCGATACACAAAAGGATGCAATTTGTTTCCATTGTCAAGAAATTGGTCATTGGAAACGTAATTGGAAGGCTTTCTTGGAAGAGCAAAAGAAGAAGAAGAGCAGCAAGGCTGCGTCGACTTCAGGTATCTATATGATAGATATTCTCCTTTCTACCACTGATTCTTGGGTATTGGATACCGGATGTGGTTCTCACATTTGTCTAAATGTGCAGGGACTAAAGAATAGGAGACTGCTTAAAGAAGGTGAAGTAGATCTACGTGTGGGAAATGGAGCAAGAGTTGCTGCATTAGCCGTAGGGACTTATGAAGTCACTTTACCTTCCGGATTAATTCTTGTTTTGAACAATTGTTATTATGTTCCGGATTTAAGCAGAAATATTATTTCAATTTCTTGTTTGGATAATGAAGGTTTTAAGTTTCTTATTGAGAATAAGAAATTTTCTATTTATTTAAATGATGTGCTTTATGGTATTGCTAATTCATTTAATGGCCTTTATATCTTGGATGTAAAGAATGAAAATAATGTCTATCATGTAAATAAGAAATCTAAACCTAATGATGTAAATCATACTTATTTGTGGCATTGCCGTCTTGATCATATTAATGAGAAGCGTATCTCAAAACTCCATGGGGACGGACTTTTGGGTTCATGTGACTTAGAGTCATATGACACTTGTGAGTCGTGTCTTCTTGGAAAAATGACTAAGACACCTTTTACCAAGTTGGGTGAAAGGGCAAGCGACTTATTGGGGTTGATACATTCCGATGTATGCGGACCATTAAGTAGCAATGCTAGGGGAGGATTTCAATACTTCATAACCTTCACTGATGATTATAGTAGATTTGGGTATGTTTACCTAATGAAACATAAAAGTGAAGCATTTGAGATATTTAGAATATTTCAAAATGAAGTAGAAAAACAACTTGGCAAAAGTATAAAGGCACTTCGATCAGATCGAGGTGGTGAATACTTAAGTCAAGAATTTGACGATCATCTAAAGAATTGTGGAATAGTTTCACAATTGACTCCGCCCGGAACACCACAATGGAATGGTGTGTCTGAGAGGAGAAATCGGACTTTGTTAGACATGGTTCGATCAATGATGAGTCAAGTTGATCTTCCAATATCCTTTTGGGGTTACGCCCTAGAAACCGCTGCTTTCACACTAAATCAAGTTCCAACTAAATCGGTTCCAAAGACTCCATATGAGATGTGGAGTGGAAAGAAACCTAGTTTATCTTTCATGAGGATTTGGGGTTGCGAAGTTTATGTCAAGAGACTTATCTCTGACAAACTAGCACACAAATCTGATAAATGTATTTTCGTGGGATATCCTAAGGAAACTAAAGGATATTACTTTTACAACCGAGAGGACAACAAAGTGTTTGTTGCCCGAACTGGTGTCTTTCTAGAGAAAGAGTTTCTCTCCAAAGAAATCAGTGGGAGTAAAATAAATCTTGAAGAAATTCGAGACCCAGAAAATAACATTGAACCAATAGTGGAACAAGAACAAGAACCACAAGGAGTTGTGGAACCTGTTCAAAATACACAAGCATCTCGCATATCTAGTAGGTTACGATCCGAGCCCGAGAGATATGGATTTCTCGTAACGGATAGTAATGAGGTAGAAATCATTGAGAATGATGAACCGTCAACCTACCAAGAGGCGATGTCTTCTCCTGATTCGGACAAGTGGCTTGGAGCCATGGAATCCGAATTGCAATCCATGCAAGACAATCAAGTTTGGAATTTGATTGATGCGCCCGAAGGTGTAAAAACCATAGGATGCAAATGGGTCTTCAAGAAGAAGACTGACATGGATGGGAAGGTGCATACTTACAAAGCTAGGCTTGTAGCGAAGGGTTATAGGCAAGTTCATGGTATTGACTATGATGAGACCTTTTCACACGTAGCAATGATCAAGTCTATAAGAATTTTGCTTGCCATTGCCGCATATCATGACTATGAAATATGGCAGATGGACGTCAAAACCGCTTTCCTGAATGGAAAACTCCAAGAGGATGTGTATATGACACAACCAGAAGGTTTTGAACAAGATTTTAAGGTATGCAAATTGCAAAGATCCATCTATAGATTGAAGCAAGCTTCAAGGAGTTGGAATCTCCGTTTTGATGAATCGGTCAAAGAGTTTGGTTTCATCAAGAACGAAGATGAGCCTTGTGTATACAAGAAGATTAGTGGGAGCATAGTGCTATTCCTTATTTTATACGTAGATGACATATTGCTCATTGGAAACGACATTCCTACACTTCAGTCTGTGAAGACTTGGTTAGGAAAGTGCTTCGCAATGAAAGATATGCGTGAGGCCGCATATATACTTGGCATTAAGATCTATAGAGATAGATCAAGGAGGCTACTTGGTTTAAGCCAAAGTACATACATTGACAAGGTCATTAGAAGATTCTGTATGGAAAATTCTAAGAGAGGCACCTTGCCCGTGTTACATGGAGTTTCTCTAAGAAAGACTCAATGTCCTAAGACAAAAGATGAGCGTGAGAAAATGAATGATGTTCCATATGCTTCGGCAATTGGGTCCATCATGTATGCCATGATTTGTACTAGGCCGGATGTATCTTATGCTTTGAGCATGACAAGTAGATACCAATCCGACCCTGGCGAAAATCACTGGATAGCTGTAAAAGCGATTCTTAAGTACTTAAGAAGAACTAAAGACTCATTTTTGGTCTATGGAGGAATGGAAGATGATCTCGTTGTAAATGCTTACACAGATGCAAGCTTCCAAACCGACAAAGATGATAGCCGATCGCAATCGGGTTTTGTGTTTATGTTAAATGGTGGAGCTGTAAGCTGGAAGAGTTCCAAGCAAAGTAAAGTACAACAGAAGCTGAGTATACATCGCTGTATATTGCTGCATCGGATGCTGCAAACAGAAGCTGAGTATATTGCTGCATCGGATGCTGCAAAGGAAGCTGTTTGGATTAAGAAGTCATAACTGAACTTGAAGTGGTCCCTAGTATTGCTAATCCAATAGACCTTTATGTGATAATAATGGCGCTATTGCTCAAGCAAAGGAACCAAGAGCACATCAGAAATCCAAACACATACTTAGGCGTTTTTATATCATTCGAAAGATCGTTGATAGGGGAGACGTAAATATATGCAGAGTACTACTGATGACAATGTTGCGGACCCGCTAACAAAGGGACTTCCACAAGCTAAACATGATGGTCATGTTAGGTCATGGGTATTAGATACATGGGAGATTGGGCCTAGGGCAAGTGGG
>JAOWBW010002186.1:59066-114474 GCA_026119855.1 Campanula takesimana | reverse complement strand
ATAAATAATAATTATTTATTACTAATAAGATAGAGCCTAGATTTCGGCTCGTGACAAGATACATATCTAAAATCAATACAAGTTAAATTATAAATAGAACAAAAAGAGAAGAAGAAAATTACCTCAATTGATTAAATTGATGATTTCAAGTTTACAAATCCAAAGCTATGGAGATTTACTTCTCCATGAAAGTTCAAAATCTCCAGAGGAAAACAGAAAAAGAACGGTTCTAAATTTGTAAAGAGGAATCACGAATCTAAATTCATCAGGTCCACTAGTCTGACACAACGACTGCGGTGCCTGTCATGCTCTAGTGTCCGTCTCATGCTCTGGAGTCCGTTTGCTACTCCACACGTACTGGTTTGTTTTGGTGAAAGATAGTCCGAATCGGACTCCCATGTCCGAGTCACAATTTGACTTCGCCTTTCGTCTTCCATGTTGACTTTGAGGATTTCTGAAGAGGAAAATTTAGGAAGCACATATATAGAAGCTGAGGACTCTTTTAGGATAAGTATTTATGAAATTAAGTTAAGAATTACATGCTAAATATTACTAATTTTGTCCCAATATATGATCTTTTATACCTTTTTCCTATTATTATTGAATTGTTAGTCAAGGCCTTCTGAAACAAGTGTAACCTCAAGGGCTAGGTAACGCTCCAGATAACACCACTGATGGACAACCACGCCCGAAAATAAAAATAGTTTTTAAACGAGTTTTGCATCAGAAATAATAACACAAGAGTTTTTTTTCTCAAGTTATAAAATATAACTTGAGTGAGCCACTAAGGTAAGACTTTATAATCAATTTATGAACCGAATACAAAGACGAGAAGTTCTCTATTGCTATTACAATGTATGAACAATGGAACGAAATAGAAAAAGTACGAATCCTATCCTAGCCAAACACGCTCAAACACGAGGTATTTGAGTTTGAAAAGAGTGT
Organism: Campanula takesimana; assembly: GCA_026119855.1. Taxonomy (NCBI): domain Eukaryota; kingdom Viridiplantae; phylum Streptophyta; class Magnoliopsida; order Asterales; family Campanulaceae; genus Campanula; species Campanula takesimana. The sequence continues at coordinate 113,529 of JAOWBW010002186.1, read as the reverse complement.
ATGGGATGAAGGATCTAAAGGAGCTAAGAAGTACTTTTCTCTTGTGCTAAAGGTGTGTGCAATGTTTGGCTTGTCTTCAATGTCTTCACCTTTGAACTTATATAGCCGTCAAACACTTGCAGGTTACTCAAACTAACAGCCCTTGATGTGTCTTGGACATGTGTGGAGAGTCGGGAGAGTGTGGGAGCTTACTCCCCTCTTTTCGAGCATGATTTGATCCTCTTTCCTTGATTTTCTCAACCAAACCTTGAAACCCAAGTTTCACAACATCACCTTGTTCTACTCCATGCTTCTCCATGCTTGTACTCTTCATTTTAATTAGTAACAAATATTTGAACAAGTCTTCCCATGTTTTTCCTATGTGTCAATTCTTTGACAAGGTGAAAGTTATCCATAACTCGCCATTTATGTATAGTTTCCTTTGAAATTTTTTTCCACATTTCTAGCTCCATTTTCCACCTTATTATAACCTGAAATATGGACCAAAAATACATACAACTAGTAGATAATATTAGGACATTAGTATAAAAAAATCATGTAACGAAATGTAAAACTATAACAAGTTTTCCGCCGGGTAACACATGCCTGCCAGTGGCAACATCTGAGGTAACACCTCTGTTACACTAACAATTACGAATGATTTTTAAGAAATAATTTTAGGTTGACTCAATTGTACATATTAATGAAATCTAAAACTTTTAAGTTTTTAGATTATCATTAAGACAATTAAATCAACCCAAAATCATTTCTTGAAATTCCATCGTAGTACATCGAAAAAAGTGTGAAGATTTATTTTGGGACAGAAGAGTACCATCTATAAAATAAAAGGGAACTCCTCTCCTCTCCCCACGTATCACATCATAAGGCCTTCATTTATATTTTTTATCAGACTATTATTTTCTTCATGTCTATTAGAAGGTAAGTTAATATATATTTTTGGTAGAAGAAAACCCTCCACTAAAACTTTGTGATCGTGAAAAATTTTGTTATTAATTTAATTGTTTTTTTCAAGTATTATTTCTTTTAGTTTTGCCTTCTTTATGATATTTCATTAGAATAGTTGTTAATTATTATACTAAAATTTTAATTTCTAAATTAATCTTTAATTAGTTTGGTAGTTAATCACTATAGCACATGAATTATACTAAAATTGTTAATTGCTAAATTAATCTTTTATTTGTTTGGTTAGTTAATCACCATAACACATGAAGTGCATCAATTTATTGATTTTATTAAAAAATAATTACTAAAATAAATTTAATTAACCATGTAGGATTGTTCTGTCTTTTTATAACTTATGTCATTCCTTAATTCAATCGAAGTTGTACGTAGTTTATGGCCTTAACCACTAAGGGTCAATTTGTTACGTATTTCAGATTGAATAATCATAAGAAATGATGGAAAGTTATTTATCACAATGAGTATTTGTTAAAAAAAAAAAAAAAAAAAAAAAAATCTTTCATTATTTCAATGATCAATAAATTTCAATGATAGTGGTGAAGGGAAGTCAAGAACTCTTCTTGTCTAATACAATTTTTTTAAATTTATTGCTTAATATAATTTTTTATATGGTATCATCATCCGACCACTCCCCCCCCCCCTTTGGTTTTATCGAATTTATTTTATGCAAAAAGTAACTTCTCGTCGATCGGCTCTTACTTACCCTGTATATTATTGTAGAAGTATATAAAGGGAACTCCCTCTCCCCACGCATCATATTTTTTTAACAAAAATTGAACCAAACTGATCCATAAACACCCCTACATTAAATACTAAACAAAATCAAATCTTTCCAGAAATAAAAACACAAATTTCACATAAAACACAGATGTAACAAGCTTTATGATTATTAGTCTTTTCATTTGAACACACAGTGTGTGTTACATTTTCTTGGCATTATATAGTTCAGTAGTAGTTAACTGTAAGAGATTAAACATTCGTTCATTTTTATAAGCAATGGTAGGAGGAATACCCCTTAAATCCATCTCTACAATGACGAAGGCTAAGTAAGAAGCTGATGGATAAAAAATCAATTGTACGGGGTCTTTGCTACTAGGAAGGTATTTCACGACCATACTATGTACTTGACTATGCTTTCGTACATTTTTCGACATTCCTGTAGCTGAGAACCCAAGGACTAGATGTATTTTGAAGCTCACAACAAATGTAATTCAAAGTTCTTGAGGCATATTGATAGGATGCTGACTTGCTATTTTCGCTCTGATTATTCCTTCATCATCTTGAATACTTTCTTGCGGGTTTTTAAGATCGAGCGAAGATGAAATAACTGGAGCACGAAACGCGTAAATAGACACAATCATAGTGAAAAAGAGAGGATATACATGATAAAGCAACTCTTGCGGTTATTGATCATCAACATGTCTTTTTGATTGATGGTTGAAAATGAAAATTAGATTTGTTGGTAGATGATATGAGAAAATGACTCGTCAATATATAGAGGGCAATACTAACTGTACACCCCAACTTTTCACAACAATTAGATAATACCTTAATACGAATAATTCCCATAATCAGAATGCCCACGGCTACAAATAACCACAATTCAAACTTTAACCAACGTTCAAATCCACAACGGCTAGTACAAACCACTAGCTCAAACGGTAAACTAACGGGAAGTAAAGTTTATAACTTAACCGTAACGAAACATAACCACTAGTTACTTTATTAAAAGATAACTCCAAGCCGCCACCTTGCGACTCTTGATCTGCTTATTTATAACCTGGAGAGAGAAAAAGATGAAAGGAATGAGCGAACAATGCCCAGTAGTTCATACGGTATCCCCTCGGGTACTAAGAGGAGATGACCGAAACGAACGGTAACAATGAATTACAATGAACGGATATAACTCAAGGATCAAACTAACACTCATTTTGAAAAGAAACATTTACTTGATGAAAACAATTCATTACTTGAAACATTGGCTTCAGAGGCAGTTTCCAAACACAACATTTTACTCACACTTTACTTTTCTTTACTTTACTTTACTTCATTTAGGGATTAGCACGTGCTGTACCCAGGGCTCGGGTTTCTACTGACCGCACCCAAAATCGGTATATCATGATAACCTACGTTACCTCATCAAGCAACGCAAAGGGTCCACATGTTCAACTTAGAAACTATGGATAACTGTAAGGGGTCCACTTATCCGTTTCGGGATTATGGATAACTGTAGTCACTTTACTTATTATAAAAATTCACTTTAAAGAGCTTTACAAAACAAAGCTTAACTTTACAAACTGTACTTGATCACTTTTTTTAAAGATACACATCTCACTTGGACACCAAGGTTACAAAATCAATCATACACATGATAGCCCTATTGAACAATAACAATATCAATAGAGTGGATAACAAGAGACGGACAATTCGCAGACCGGAATAGTTATTAAAAGACTATCTACCCACCAGATAGTTTACTTTATAAAACAGAGATTGGGAATCCTAACAAGGATTAAGAAACAATACACAACTAAGAGCGTAATCCCTTACCTTAGCTTCGTGTTCTACTAGCTTGCTTTACTCCGCTTGGACAATCTACAACATGAAATAGTCTAGCCTTAGACATGAGAAAAATGCTATTTACTTCCGTCCCAATTTACTTCTTTTTACTCGATTAATTCCATGGTTTAGTCATCTATCACCTCTTTCCTAGTTAACCAATAACTTTAAGAATGACTACAACACCCTAGGGTTTTTATTAGTCAATCCCCAATTCTCAATTTCACTACACAAATTACACACACTGATTTCACACTTTCTGCACACACTTACTGAGTACACCTACTGACAAGACACCCACACACTCTGATTCACACACACTCTGTACACCCACACATTCAGACACACACACCCACCATCTGAACACACCCACAACTTCAGACACACACACCCACCATCACCCACACACACACACCCACCATCTGCACACAACGCACACACAGCACACAACGCCGCACCACCACACACACACCACGCACACCCAGACGCACCCCATCACACACACACGCAGCACACACACACTTCCACAGTCCATCCTCTTCTCCTTAATCGTATGCCACTAAACCCTAGTTGCCCATTGCTATCGTAAGGTTTCTTGATACACAAATTGAATTACAAAGATGAAGAGAAAGGTTTGAGGGTTTCTAGAATTACCTTTGCGAACACGATCGCCTTCTCTCTTTTCTTCTCCTTCTCCCGTTCTCTCTCTCTCTCTCTCTCTGCGCTTCACCGGCCGCTGCTCTCTCTCAACTCTCCGTTCTTTTTTTTTTTCTTTTTGTGCGGTAACTGAGAAAGCCTTAGGGTTTAAGAGGAGTATTTATATTATGGGGCTCTCCAATTCCCTATTTAAATTGAACTCCTAATCCTTCCTAGTTAATGAATTGGGCTTTGTACTTTTGACCCAATAACTAAACTAAACTAATTATTAAGTTTGGCCCATTAATAATTAAGAGTTTAAATAAATAAAATAGAAAAGGTAGTTCGGGTTATTACATTCTTACCCCCTTAAAAGAGTTTGGTCCTCCAAACTAAACGTACCTTAATCTTCGAACAAAGCGGGATACATATCACGCATTTCACTTTCGAGCTCCCACGTGGCTTCTCTTTCCGTGTGATTGCTCCACTGTACTTTTACATACGGAATCACTCGCTTCCTCCGCAAAACTTGATCTTTACGATCTACAATCTTTACCGGCTTTTCATCATAACTCAAGTCTTCACGAAAACGTAACGTTTGTACTCTATGACGTGGCTCGGGTCAGCTACGTATTTCCTCAACATCGACACGTGAAACACATTGTGCACACCAGACAGCACAGGAGGTAAAGCCAATAGGCTACCGCTCCTATTCGTTCTAGAATCTCGAACGGCCCCACGTACCTAGGACTTAACTTCCCACGAATCCCAAATCGCATGACCCCTTTTGTCGGTGAGATCCTCAAGAATACATGATCTCCTATTTGGAACTCCAGATCGCGCTTCGATTATCTGCATACGATTTCTGCCTACTCTGTGCAGTTAACAACCACTTGCGAATCTGTTGAACTTTAATCCGCCGTTACTTGAACAATCTCGGGTCCAGTTAACTTCTTTCGCCTACTTCATCCCAACACGCAGCGATCTACATTTCCGCCCATAAGAGCTTCATACGGCGCCATTCCCATACTAGAGTGGTAACTGTTGTTGTAGGCAAATTCTACTAGTGGTAGATGATCATCCCACGCTCCTTGCCAATCTAACGACGTTGCTCTCAGTAGGTCTTCGAGAGTTTGAATCGTCCTTTCTGACTGTCCGTCTGTCTGAGGTGGAACGCTGTACTCATAGTTAACTCCGTCCCCAACGCTTTCTGTAAACTCTTCCAGAAATTCGATGTAAATCTTGCATCTCGATCCGACACTATAGAGACCGGTATCCCATGTAACCTTACGATCTCATCCACGTACAACTTAGCTAACTTCTCCAACGAATCAGTCACCTTGATTGCTAGAAAGTGAGCGATTTAGTGAGCCTATATCCACTATGACCCAAATTGCGTTATGAGACCTTCAACGTCTTGGGAAGTCCAATCACCAGATCCATAGTGATGTGTTCCCACTTCCACTCTGGAATAGGTAACGATTGTAGTAGTCCCGCAGGTTTCTGGTGTTCACTTTTCACTTTGCTGACACCACAACACTTAGAAACGAATTCCGCCACCTCACTCTTCATATTGTTCCACCAAAAGGATTCCTTTAGATCTTTATACATCTTAGTGCTCCCAGGGTGGACCGAAAACTTTGAACAGTGAGCTTCTTCAAGAATTTCCCTCTTGATACTATCATTATTAGGCACCCAATCCTTGATCTATACCTCATGATCCCATCGTCGCTAACACGGAAGTCTACCATTCCCTTCTTACTGATAACCTTGTGAATCGCTTCCAACTCGTCATCCACATTCTGAGCTTCCTTGATTCTCACTAACAGTGTTGGTTGGACACTCATCTGAGCCAAATAGCTTTAACTTTAACCTCTAGCTTTACTATTTTTCACTATCTCTCAATTCACTTACCCCCTTAGAAATCATAGTCGCTAATGTTCCATGGTTCTTTCTGCTTAATGCATCAGCCACCTTATTGCCTTCCCAGGATGATACAAGATTTTTTAACAATCATAATCTTTAGTAACTCTAGCCATCTCCTTTGCCTCATATTCAACTCTTTCTGAGTGAAAATGTACTTAAGACTTTATGGTCGGTGTAATTTCACATGGTACCCATACAAATAGGTCTCCAAATTTTCAATGCAAACACCACGGCCGCTAACTCCAAATCGTGGGTAGGATAGTTTTTTCTCGTGGTTCTTGAGTTGCCTAGACGCATAAGCCACCACTTTTATCATTTTGCATCAACACACAAACCAAACCTTTCAATGAAGCATCACTATAGATCACGAAGCCATCACTGCTTGTTGGTAACGTAAGGACAGGCGCAGACACCAATCGCCCTTTCAATTCTTGAAAACTCTTCTCACAATCGTCTGACCACACAAATCTCGTCCCTTTTGTGGTTAACCTGGTCAATGGTAGAGATAACTTCGAAAACCCTTCAACGAATCTGCGGTAGTACCCTGCTAAACCCAAAAAGCTCCTTATCTCACTAACAGAAGTTGGTCTCTCCCAATTAACTATAGCCTCAACCTTTGCAGGGTCAACTGCTATCCCATTCTTAGATACCACATGTCCCAAAAACGCTACTTCCTCAAGCCAGAATTCACACTTCTTAAATTTGGCATACAACTTTTGCTCCCTCAAAATCTGTAATACTAATTTCAAATGTTCTTCATGCTCCTCTTTTGATTTCGAATACACCAAGATATCATCGATGAATACTATTACACACTTGTCCAATATTCTTGAAATACTCTATTCATAAGCTCCATGAACACAGCAGGCGCATTTGTCAGCCCAAACGGCATTACTAAGAACTCGTAGTGTCCGTACCTTGTCCTAAAAGCCGTCTTTGCTACATCTTCCTTTTCACTCTAACTGATGGTAACCAGAACGCAGATCATCTTAGAGAAGTAGCATGCACCTTGGAGTTGGGTCAAACAAATCATCGATCCTTGGCAAAGGATACTATTCTTAATTGTCACACGGTTTTAACTCCCGATAGTCAATGCATAGTCTCATCGACCCATCCTTCTTCTTTACAAATAATACCTGGCGCACCCCACGGTGATGCACTCGGTCTAATCAGGCCCTTGTCCAAAAGTTCTTGTAACTGCTCCTTTTAACTCTTTAAGCTCCGGCGGAGCCATCCTATATGGTGCTCTTGAAATCGGTGCAGTCTCAGGTGCTAGATCTATCGAAAACTCCACTTCTCGCTCCGGCGGTACTCCTGGCAAATCTTCGGGAAAACATCCTTGAAATCTTTACTATGGAGAGGGATTCGATGGTCCACTTCTTTCTTGTTTGACTCACCAACATACGCAAGAAATCCCTCACAACCTTCCTTAACAGTTTACGAGCCTTCATTACGGAAATCAGGACCCGTTCGGACTCTTGTTTTCGACCCTTGAAAACAAATCCTTCTCCAGAGGGTAATTCAAATTCACTTCTTTTCTAAAGCAGTCTACTTTGGCATGATACGCAGCCAACCAGTCCATACCTAGGATGATGTCAAAATCACTGAGATCCAGACATAAAGATCAACCTCGAGTTCTCTATCGCCTATCCTTAGAGGACAACTTTGAAAACTGAAGTAACTGGGATCGACTCCTTAGTCGGGGTATTAATTACCAAGGGTACTTCTAACGCCTTAGGTGACAATTTTAACTGTTTTGCCAACTTTAGAACTAATCACAGAATGAGTGGCACCAGAATCTATCAAAGCGTATACGTTGCGAGAATATAACTGAAGCATACCTGCCACCAAGTCATTTGTGGCTCTAGCATCTCTAGCAGTCATGGTGTACAACACGTCCCTGACCACCAGTCTTACTTTTGTCTTCCGCCTTCACTCCATGAGTTTTTGCATTCTTTTTCGGTTCTGGGGGGCACTTCCACTGCGGATGCCAATCTTTTCACAGTTATAGCACTTCCTGTCTCTGTACTTGCACGCGTCAGCCTTATGATTGCCATCACACGCAGGGCATACTTCGGCGTCCCCTGCTCTTTAGCCTTTCCCTTATCGTATGCGGTTCGGTTTCCAAAGTTTCTGTTCGGGTACTTGTTTGCTGTACGATCATAGCTTCCCTCAGCTTTCCTCTTTCCATGATTATCACGGTCTCGGTCGTTGAACTGTCCCTTGTTCCCAGTTGAATCTTTATGTAGAACTTTGTCTCCAGACTTCTTCTTTTCATCCCTCTTGCTGCGGTACTCATCAGACTCTCTTTCTACAATTCTGGCTCTGTCTAGCACTAACCCATATGTCGCTAACTGCAGAGGAGTGATTCTGTATCGAATCCGATCACTCAGTCCGGCTTCGAACTTCCTGGCCTTTTGTTCCTCGCTGTCGAAAAAGTTTGTGCAAATTCCAGCAGATCTGTGAACCTTCACTATACTCGTCTACCGTCTTGTCACCTTTAGTTAAATTCAAAAACTCTGCCACTCTGGCGTGACGTACACTAGCCGGGTAGTATTTCTCATTGAATACCACTTTAAACCTTTCCCAGGTGAAATTTCCTTCACCCCTAGCCAAAGCTGCTCTCTTTTTTCTGCATCCCACCAAGTGCGAGCCGCACTCCTTAGCATAAATGTTGCAAAAACTACCTTCTGCTCTGTGGTACATTCCAAGTCTCAAAAATGTGCTCCATATCCTTGACCCAGTCCTCCGGCTTCTCCTTTGAGGTACCGGAGAAAGTGTCCGGCTTCCTCCTTTGAAACATTTCCAGCGGATCTCTCATTGGTACTGCTGGGGTTTGGTTTTGAGGTTGTGCTAGTTGGTTCACCACCTGTCCGATTCCAGCCACGGTCTGGTCAGCGTTTGCAGAAGGTTCGCCATGTTCGGATCAACATTACCTTGGTTTCCCGCGTTGCGTGCGTTGCCACGGGTCCCTCTTCCTCTTCCAGACATCTGAAGTTAAGAAAGATTGAATATAACTGATTGATGACCCACCACGAAAACGGGTTTTACATATTAATGACAATTGATTTAACTAGGTCGGTTACTTGACCTCACACTTTACTGTTTCATCTAGAGTCTATACTTAACTTGGTCTCATACTAACTTCACGTACCTATTTATGTGTTTATATCGGTCTTACTTTGACCTTTCACTGCATCGACCTTACTTTAGGTCTTTAACTATATTAGTCGTTGTACTCAAACGAATTTCATACTTTTATACGCCGTCCCCACAGAACTGGTTACTATAATTTAACGCATGCACTAAGTTTATTCAAACATAGTTTAACTTAGGAATCACATGACAAGAATAACTTAATTTAAAAATAATTTTTATTATTTAACTGAACTAAACTAAAATAATCACTAAGTTCTTTACTAATAGAACTAAAAAGAATACTAAACCTCTTAATGAAAGAATGCTAACTTCTAAAAAGAATACTAATAAATGGCTACTCCCCTCATAATCACGGGGTTACATTTTTCCTAGGCCTACCCCTAGGCCTTCCAGTTGGCACATAAACTTTTCTTGAACCTCTTGGCCTTCCTCTTGGCCTAGGGACCGGTTCTTCCTCCAGTACTTCATCTTCAATCATAATCGGGGCAGCTTCACTGCCCTCCACAATAATGTCAATTTCGGTGGCTTCTTCTTCAGTCACCACATTCTCTGCCATTGGTTCTTTATAGAAATTCCTATAAAAATTCTTCCCTGATATTGGCTATTTCTTCATCCTTTTTGTTCATTGCTTCTTTTAGCTTTTCTATTTCTTCTCGAGCCTTATACCACAAACCTCTAGTTTGCATCCATTTGTCAAAGGTATAGTCCGCTTCCTTCTTTTTACTTTGTCAATTGTCCCTTAAGCTGCCTAATCGTCCATGCACCCCTTACGATTGCTCTCTCCTTGGGTGTTTTTGTTCTTTAGTCCGTCCATGATCTACAATGTAAACACACAAGCATTAAAATCACAAACATCCCATAGTGTATTCATTCTTAAAAGAAATATCAATCACTCAAGCCATACTCAAGTACATACTCATCCTCATTTAGAACCTCCCTTTAGGTTCTTTCCTAAAATAGCAAATTTCTATAAAAGGAAAGTTTCCTAATTTAGAAAAGTTTCCTAAAATGGAAAGTTTCCCTAAATAGCAGCTTCCCTTCTTTAGTGCTTCCCAAAAGTACTTTGTTCTTATCAGAGTTCTAAAGCCCACAATAGTTAAGTACTACTTCTCCCAATAGTCTTAACTTCTAATTCTGAGTCTCCCAAGTAATCTTAAACCGGGGCTCTGATACCAACTGTAACACCCCAACTTTTCACAACAATTAGATAATAACTTAATACGAATAATTCCCATAATCAGAATGCCCAACGGCTACAAATAACCACAATTCAAACTTTAACCAACGTTCAAATCCACAACGGCTAGTACAAACCACTAGCTCAAACGGTAACTAACGGGAAGTAAAGTTTATAACTTAACCGTAACGGAAACATAACCACTAATTACTTTATTAAAAGATAACTCCTAAGCCGCCAACCTTGCGACTCTTGATCTGCTTATTTATAACCTGGAGAGAGAAAAAGCTGAAAGGAATGAGCGAACAATGCCCAGTAAGTTCATACGGTATCCCCTCGGGTACTAAGAGGAGATGACCGAAACGAACGGTAACAATGAATTACAATGAACGGATATAACTCAAGGATCAAACTAACACTCAGTTTGAAAAGAAACATTTACTTGATGAAAAACAATTCATTACTTGAAAACATGTGGCTTCAGAGGCAGTTTCCAAAACACAACATTTTACTCACACTTTACTTTTCTTTACTTTACTTTACTTCATTTAGGGATTAAGCACGTGCTGTACCCAGGGCTCGGGTTTCTACTGACCGCACCCAAAATCGGTATATCATGATAACCTACGTTACCTCATCAAGCAACGCAAAGGGGTCCACATGTTCAACTTAGAACTATGGATAACTGTAAGGGGTCCACTTATCCGTTTCGGGATTATGGATAACTGTAGTCACTTTACTTATTATAAAAATTCACTTTAAAGAGCTTTTACAAAACAAAGCTTAACTTTACAAACTTTACTTGATCACTTTTTTAAAAGATACACATCTCACTTGGACACCAAGGTTACAAAATCAATCATACACATGATAGCCCTATTGAACAATAACAATATCAATAGAGTGGATAACAAGAGACGGAACAATTCGCAGAACGGAATAGTTATTAAAAGACTATCTAGCCACACAGATAGTTTACTTTATAAAACAGAGATTGGGAATCCTAACAAAGGATTAAGAAACAATACACAACTAAGAGCGTAATCCCTTACCTTAGCTTCGTGTTCTACTAGCTTGCTTTACTCCGCTTGGACAATCTACAACATGAAATAGTCTAGCCTTAGACATGAGAAAAATGCTATTTTACTTCCGTCCCAATTTACTTCTTTTTACTCGATTAATTCCATGGTTTAGTCATCTATCACCTCTTTCCTAGTTAACCAATAACTTTAAGAATGACTACAACACCCCTAGGGTTTTTATTAGTCAATCCCCAATTCTCAATTTCACTACACAAATTACACACACTGATTTCACACTTTCTGCACACACTTACTGAGTACACTACTGACAGACACACCCACCACTCTGATTCACACACACTCTGGTACACCCACACTTCAGACACACACACCCACCATCTGAACACACCCACAACTTCAGACACACACACCCACCATCAGCCCACACACACACACCCACCATCTGCACACAACGCACACACAGACACCCACGCCGCACACACACACACACACCACCGCACACCCAGACGCACCCCAATCACACACACACGCAGCACACACACACTTCCACAGTCCATCCTCTTCCTCCTTAATCGTATGCCACTAAACCCTAGTTGCCCAATTGCTATCGTAAGGTTTCTTGATACACAAATTGAATTACAAAGATGAAGAGAAAGGTTTGAGGGTTTCTAGAATTACCTTTGCGAACACGATCGCCTTCTCTCTTTTCTTCTCCTTCTCCCGTTCTCTCTCTCTCTCTCTCTGCGCTTCACCGGCCGCTGCTCTCTCTCAACTCTCCGTTCTTTTTTTTTTTTTCTTTTTGTGCGGTAACTGAGAAAGCCTTAGGGTTTAAGAGGAGTATTTATATTAATGGGGCTCTCCAATTCCCTATTTAAATTGAACTCCTAATCCTTCCTAGTTAATGAATTGGGCTTTGTACTTTTGACCCAATAACTAAACTAAACTAATTATTAAGTTTGGCCCATTAATAATTAAGAGTTTAAGATAAATAAAATAGAAAAGGTAGTTCGGGTTATTACAATAACAATCCGGTGCATTGAATTTCACAAAGAGTATGCTAGTAATCTTAGATTTATGTAATCGGTTGGATTATTTTAGGGAAAAGGCATTGTCAACCAATGTGAAAATAAATATTTTTACGTTCTAGTCTGAATGTTTATTTGTTCTTCATTAAGAATAAAAAGTGAAATTTATTTTGAAATAGAGTTAGTAGAATATTCAACGTACTATTGTTGGCATATGGTTGAATATATGTTGACTAGCTAGGGGTGACCATCTGGTCTAAAAAGGTTATTTATTTATAACTATTCGTACATCCGTGCGATGCATGGATATATTATATTTTTTTCTTAAACGTAGAAATATTTAAAAATTTTGATAAGAATTATTGATTTTTTTTTTTTTGAATATAAAATACAAAAAAATATGTCAACATACATTAAAGGAAATCCTTAAATTTCTACATTTTGAAGAACCCATATACAATATTAGTAGTGCATCAATCAGAAACACATCCATGGTCGTTATCACACATTAAAATTTATGATTGTTATTCTATAAAGCCACGTACAACTATGCATGAATAAATATATACTCTCTCCTTCCCACTCGAATTAGGATTTTTTGGTTGGACATGGAGATTAAGGAAAAAGTGATAGTGGAGTAGGTGTTGTGAGTATGAAAAGTTAAATAGGAGAGAGAAAGTGGGGTAGAGAATAATGGGTGGAAAGTTGTTGTGAGTGTGAATGTGAGTCCCATTAAATAAAACACTTCCATTTTTGGGTTATCCTAATTTGAATGAGACACCCAAAATAGAAATTTGTCTTAATTCGAGTGGGACGGAGGGAGTATTTCTTTAACAGTAGACCAACGTGGATAATGACTGACATTGATTTCTGTTTATAAATATTGCATATAAGGCCATGTCCAATAACTCAACCCCTAAAAACATTCAACTACCTTAATATCACGACACCTCATCTTCTCTCTCCATCCACTTAATCATTCAACTACCCTCTCAACTACACCCCCCACAATAAGCTAGTTTAGTTTAAAATTCAACTCCTCCCAACTCATCATTCTATACCCCACTACTTTTTATTTTATTTATAATCTTTATTTTTATGATTAATAAATAATAATTATTATTATATCATTTATAATTTAAAATACTTCACACTTAATTAATTTTTTAATTACAATTAAATTAAATATTAAAAAATGATGATATATTATTAAAAAAATACTTCACACTTAAAAAGATGTTGAATTTTTTTAAATAAGGGTTAATAAAGTATAATTGAAAAATTTATATTGAGAAAAGAGGATTTTTTTTTTTTGGTGTCCAAATCAAATGAAACTTACATCAATTTATAGATAAAAAAAATGATAAATTTTGGTGATTTTTTTTTTTATAAAAAAATCAATTTACTATGAAATAATTGAGCTCAAAAAATTGAGATAAAAAATTAATCCGAAAATATAAATCTTTAAAAAAAAAAAAAAAAAAAAAAAAAAGAGCACCAAACTCGCCTAAATGGGAGGTGTTGTGCACTCTCCTTGTGCTGGCCAATACTATGCCGCCACGTGGATTTTCTTGGGCCCCACCAGAATTTCTCAACTAGGTTGAACACTTTAAACTCCTCCCCTTCAACCCCCTCCTCTCAACCCCTTATTGCACCATGTCAACTAGTTGACCCCCCATTCAACCCCTTATTGCACCATGTCAACTAGTTGACCCCCCATTCAACCCCCTCCCTCAACCCCTTATTGGACTTGGTCTAACACCAATGTTAGAAACAATATTCGTTAAAATAGAAAATGAAATCTCTTATTCTTTAAACAAAAACCTTCTTCTCATTTTTAGTAAAAAAATATTTCACCCTCTAAAATATGATTTTCAATCATTGCAATAAACAACCTTGCAATTTATGAGGACAATTTAACTATCAATCCAATTACCACCCCTATCCTACTTTAACTAATTACTAAAGATATTTAGAGTTATAAAACAACCACTTAATGTGAAAAGTTTAAAACTACGGTAAGGATACATATTAAAATGATTTAATATATTCATGTATATTCCAAATATTTACTAGTTACATAACAAAGTTTAAATTAGTAAAAGCTCAAGCTCAAACATATAGTAAGGTAAAACGCACATCCTTTTTTTTCTTTTTAACGTACGAATATTTTAAATAGTGGTGATATATTTTAAGAGGTGGTCTCCCATGAGAACAAGGGGATCCGTCTCATGTATGAGACGGGTCGACCCATGACCCATGGGGCATGACCCGCCACATGGCAGCCTCCCAGAGGTCCAAAAAAAATATTTTTTTTTTGGTTTTTTTTAGTTTTTATATTATTTTTTCGGCTTTTCAGCCGTTCACCAAAAGTAATAGTTACCATAACTTAATGTAATGACTGTATACATATAAAGTAACATTGTTCATAAGATAACGTAACACCTGTTTTACAAAAACAAAAGCTCATTTTACCCATTTTTTCAAATGTAATACTAACTATAATTACATGTAACCCAAACAATATCTAAGTGTAATTATCATTTATACTGAATTGTAATAATGCTTTTGTGGCGACCCCGACCCTGCGGGCCGGGAGCTCGCCAGCTGGACGTCGACTTAATAAATAAAACACCAAAATAGAGAAGATAAAAATTCCTCTTTATAACAAAAGATATGATACACGGTTTTAGAAATTCCAATCTTAACAACTTTACAATACAACTAATATAAGCTCCACAAGCTTACACCAAAATACCAAAACATTACAACTCTAAATGACGTCAATTTGGTAACACTATCCCATAGGTCATACATTTAACAACAATGTAAACCGAACAACAACCTGCCCAAAAGTCACGAACACTCTCGACGTCCTTCTCGTGATCAGCGAGTCCTATCCTTTTCCTCCTGGGGGGGTTAAGGAAACAAAGTTGAAAAGAAAGGGGGTGAGATAAATCTCAATAAGCCACTTATGCAACTACATGACAATATTATGCAATAAACAATAACAAGTCCCACATAGCACTTAGCACATAACATTTAACAGATAGCAGCAGAGATAAACAAGTTACGAAGGATACTAAGCCAATGTTTCACCAAACGGATATAACAAAGAATCCCTGCGCAACACCAAGTGATCAACCAATCAACCATAGCAGCATAACAGCAAAAGAGAATGTTGTTCATATATGCTTAGGACATAGAATTGCTTAATCCCAATCATAGTTATCAGTTAGGATCCCCCAATTTTATTAGAACCCTTATAAGGTACTCTTAGGATTCTTGGTGACCAGCACAGGTGCATTCCAACTCTTCAAACAAGGCAAACCAGCAAGAGGAAGCAAATCAGCAGACCAGTAAACAAGTTGCCGATCAACTTACTAAATAAGTTGCCGATCAACTCCATTCTCAACTTGCCGATAAAGAAAGACAGTCTGTTCTGTCAGTCAGGTTACATCGTTTCATCTTAAAGTCAACCTTGCTGATTGTCCCTGTCCTTTCTTACTGTTTTATCAAAAAGTAGTTTACCTGCTCTGTAATGATTGTTGCGCCGTCTGACACATAGCTACTTTTAGCTATACTCTGTCTCTACTTGCTTTTTGCAGGTAACCGGTTGAGACAAAGGGGTCTTTACCCATCAGACTTTTGCGAGCATGCGTGTACCACATATCTTCGTCATTAATGCTAAAGATACCGCATTTAATGCTCCTCAACTACCCAGCTGGATATTCAAATTGCAAGCCTTCTTCTACAAGACTCAAGACATTTACTCCTCTTATAAATAGTGGACTTGGAGCATTGAAGAAGGTTGGTGAAAATAGAGCATTGAAGAGAGTTGAATGTTTTTGAGTATTCATTAAAGACTCAAACATTCTGTGTCCAGATAATCATTAGATCATTTAATAGGACATACACTTGTTCACCAACTCAAACAACATTGTTAGTATTCCCGAACTAGATCATATAAGGAATACGTTGTTTAAGTTATTCACACACCCACCTGAGTGAGAAAGTTCTCTTGAACTTGCCGCTCAAATACACTTGGTCAGTATTGTTTTACGATCCATTAGAAATTTCTAGAACTTAGTCTTTGTATACCGGCAAAGCCGTGCTTGTAATAGACTAGAGATATCTAATAGTACTCTTAACCCAAATCCAAGTTCTGACCAAACTTGGTAGAGGACGTAGCAGTATTTACACTGTGAACCTCTCCAAATTCCTGTGTCTCTGTTGCTTACCTTATCATTGCCGGTTGGAATTCTATCACCGGTAGATTGTATGTTCGTACTGATTCATTGTAATTTCCGTTGACCAATCTCTTGAAACTGCATTGAACTTTTAGAAACAACTTTGTGTTTAAACTAAGCTCTAAAACTATTTCTTACCGATTTAAGTGTGAGTTAAAACTTAGTCATATCTTCTCCGCTGCGCTTACTGATAATAGTTTGCAAACTGATAAGTGACTTTGCATTTAAAAGTGTTTCTTTGTAAAATTTTTAAAAAGGCTATTCACCCCCCCCCCTCTAGCCTATTTTCCTACCAATTGGGCCTAACAATTGGTATCAGAGCTTGGAATTTTGAAAGAAATTTCCAAGCTTTGCAGCTTGTATTGCCGATACCATGGCAGGAAAAATCATGCAGTCATTTAACATCACTACCATACCGTTGTTGAATGTCAACGAGTTTGGTGTCTGGAAATCTCGTATGATAAAATATATGAACTCAATCGATGATCGGTTGATGAAGGTCATAGAAGGTGGTCCAATCATTCCTTTAAAAGTCTCAACCACCTATAGACCTATTCCCTCCACTCCGCTGACACAACATGCTGATCTTGACACTGAACAAGAAACCCATGTTCAGATTGAAGAAACCTTGGTCGAAAACCAAGAGAGGAATGGACTGAGGACGACAAACTTTCAGCTGTCCTAGATGGAAAAGCATGCCACATTATTTCTTGTGGTTTGGACGACAAGCAATATAAACTCATTGACTTGTGCTCCACGCCTCAAGAATGCTGGAACAAGCTCATTGCATACTTTGAAGGTGATGAGCAGGTAAAGGACAACAGACTCTACGATTGTATTGCTGAGTTTGAATCCTTCAAGAAACAAGATGGTGAATCACTAAGGAGTGCCTACGACAGATTCTGCGAGGTAAGTAATTTATGTGCTTCATTAGGAAAGATTTATACTATGAAAGACCTGAATATTCGTTTTCTAAGTTCTTTAGGAAATGAGTATCATACCAAGGTCACCGCTGTTAGAGAAGTGAGAGACTTGAACAAGACTTCTATTCAGAATCTTGTGTCTAGTCTATTTCTGTATGAGAGAGAACTGCAAAAACTTAACGTTCTCGATAAAAATTTCAAAAACTTGTCTCTATCAGCTCAGTCACAGATATCCTTCCCTTCAAACAAATTCCCTCCTATAGATTCCCATCCAATACCCTGCAGTTCCAAAACCCCTGAAACTACCTCAGAACAGCCTATGGAAGAAGACAAATTTGCCGCCTTCGCTAGGAACTACAAAAGGTTTAAAGACTTCAAGAGGATGCAGAAAGGAAGCTACCAGCAACCAAAATCATTCACACCAACTTTTCAAAAACCAGCAAGTTACAACAAACCCTCAACAAGTGCTACCGACGGAAAGAACAACAAAGGTGATCTTGTTTGCTTCAACTGCAGAAAACCTGGCCACTTTGCTTCTAAATGTCCTCAACCAAAATATGAGTATGTGAGGAAGTCATTCAACAAGAGACATCCCAAGTCTCGAAGCTTTGTTGCCGATGAAAGCACAGAAAAGGCCTTGCCGGTTTGGTGTGAAACTGACTCAGATGAAGATGCTGATGAAGATGAAGATGCCGATGTAAGCTTTGTCGCCCTAGACATAGAAGATGCCGATACATCCACATTACCGAATCCAGTCTACCGAGATCCATCTCCAGTCAGAGAAGAAGCTACTGTAAGACCTCAACCACACTTCAAAGAGATTAGTGTCAAAGCAGAGAACCCAAATGGATACAGAGTTCACCAAGTGGGAACCTCTCTCTATGGTCAGTGTAAATCTATTCAATTCACTGCCATCAAACCTAAACCCTTACCTATGACCAGAAAATTCTCATTCACCGAGCATCCTAGCATTGCCAAAAGCTTATCCAAACCCATCTCTTCTCTACCTGACTTCTCTCCCAAACCTATTCCCTCTGCCACCAAAATTTTAGCTGACCCCTTTCCTGAAATATCCAAAGCTGAAATGGTAGAGACAATGGATGAAATTTTTATTGATCATGAGAAGCTGAGTAGCGTTCATAAAGTGATGGCTGCTGATTTCAATAGAATCTCTTCAGGGAATGACTTGCTTATGTCTGAACTTAAGGTTCTCAAAGGACATGAGCTTGAGTCTGTTCTTCTAAAGAAAGAAAACCTGGATCTCAAAAGCCAAGTAGCAGTATTGATAGCTCAGATCGAAGATCTTGTGAAAAGAAACAATCATCTCTCAAGGATTGTTGATTCTTACACAAAATCTAGAGTTGATGTTGAAACAATCCTACAGACCCAAATGTCATATAAGGACCAATCTGGGTTAGGATTTGATTCTAGCAGCAGTAGCTCTACTGAAACTTGTGCGACCGAGAAAAAGGATGAGAAAGTTGAATGTAGTCCTGTTAACTCAGTGCATACGGATGCTAAGCCAATATACAGTGCTGTGGCAATGAAGTATCCTAAGAACCAGAACAAAAGGAATGACAAGCACAAACAAAGATATGTTAAGGTTGCTGATACTGAGTCTGCCGATAACGGTATTCTTGGTGAATACATCAGCAGAGCTAGTACTGCCGGTCTAACCACATCTGCTGCCGATGGACAAGTACCTAAAAAGGTAACTGCCAAAGGTAAACAGAATGGAAAGAAAGGCAATACTAGCACCTTTAAACCTACTAAGTTTGTGCCTGCTCAATTCCCTAGTTCTGCCGATGCACTGACTAAACAGAATGACGTTCTACCAACTCCACAGCCTATCAATCAGGTGAGATGTTCTAATTGTTCTGATTATGGTCACAAGGCTCATGAATGCCTCTTGAAGCACCTATTTAGACCCACTGAGGTTACATCCTCTAGTGGTGGCCAGATGTGGTTGCCAAAGAGGAACTAACCCTCGGACCCAAGAATAAGGGGGACCATAAGCATACCGTTTTATTTCAGGAATGCTTCATGGCCTCAACTGGTGCAAGCAAGGATTTGTGGATTCTAGATAGTGGCTGTTCAAGACACATGACAGGATTTGCAGATCTACTTGCCGATATCTCAGAAGCATCAGGTCCCCCAGTAATTTTTGGTGATAATGCCAAAGGAAAAATTATCGGTATTGGTACCATCAAGAGAGGTGCAGTTACTGTACAGAAGGTCTCTCTTGTGGATGGTTTGAAACATAACCTTCTATCTATATCACAATTCTGTGATAAAGGAATGCAATGTGTATTTACTACTTCCAGTTGCTATGTGAAAGACATTGCTTCCAATGAAACTCTTCTCACTGCCAAAAGAAAAGGTAACATTTATGCAGTAGACTTAAGTGCTATTACTGGTGTTGCTAATGTTTGTTTTGTAGCTAAGAACATCAGTGAGAACTCATTGCTATGGCACAAGAGACTCAGTCACTTGAACTTCAAATATCTATCCAAGCTTGCCGGCTCAAATCTGGTTACCGGTCTCCCTCAAGTGTCTGCTGATCAAGCAAAGAAATGCAAGGCCTGCCAGCTTGGAAAACAACATAAATCATCCTTCCGAAGCAAGCCCTGCATGTCAACATCTAAGTGCCTCCAAATGCTACATATGGATCTATTTGGCCCCACAACTACAGCAAGTATTGGGGGAAGTAGATATACCTTAGTTGTAGTAGATGATTTCTCTAGATATACTTGGGTAGAAACTTTCAGTCACAAAGATGACACTTATGCCGTTGCTACCAAGTTATTCAGACTACTACAAACACAGAAAGAAAGCGATATCATCAGCATGAGATCAGACAACGGCACTGAATTCAAGAACAATGGTATTGCTCAGTACTGTGATGATCATGGCATAGACCACAACTTTTCAGCTGCCGGTACACCACAACAAAATGGTATCGTTGAGAGAAAGAACAAAACTCTCATTGAAGCTGGTAAAACCATGATTGCTGAAGCAAGGCTGCCGAAATATTTTTGGGCTGAAGCCATCAATACCGCCTGCTTCACTCAGAACAGATCTCTCATCAACAAACTCCATAACAAGACTCCTTATGAACTCTGGAGAGGCAGAACTCCCAACATTGGATTCTTCAAAATATTCGGCTGCAAATGTTACGTGCTTTACAACGGTAAAGAGCACAGAGGTAAATTTGATGAGAAAGCTGATGAAGGAATCTTTGTTGGATACGCTAAACACAGTAAGGCCTTTCGAGTTTTTAATAAGAAACTTTTGAAAATTGTTGAATCTGTTCATGTAACCTTTGATGAATTTGATTTGTTAGAGTCTGACAAGGCTCCAAATAGTACTAATGCTTCTAGTGCTCATGAGACAGGTGAATCCAGTAATTCTAATCCTGTAGGTCAAGTACCAGTTGCTGATCCAGTCATTTCAGTAGAAGAAACAGCAGATACTCACTATTTCCCATCATCGGCAGAACATGACCTTACCGATAACTTTCATAATCCATTTGCCGATGAAAATTCTGCTGATCATCCTGAAGACAGATCTAGCCCTCAACCAATTTCTGTTATAAGGCCCTTCCCAACAAGCTCTCAATCTAATCCACCTCTCACCCAGAACTCTATCTGCTGATCTTGATCCTCCTCTAGAATCACTCCAACAAGATACAGTCAGACAAGATGTGCTGAGAGAAGTTAGAACAGTTCGTGATCATCCATTAGAAAATGTGATTGGTGATGTCTTTGGACCAAGATTGACAAGAAACCTTAGTAGAGCATTCGCCGAGAGTCTCTTCTCATCTGCTATGGTTTCCAATATAGAACCAAAGAAGATTGAAGAAGCTCTTGCTGATCCTGGCTGGGTGGAAGCTATGCAGAAGGAGCTAAATCAGTTTGAAAGATGCAATGTGTGGGAACTAGTGCCAAGACCATCATCTTAATAAGTTATCGGTACAAAATGGGTCTACAGGAATAAATTGGATGAAGCTGGGAATATTATTAGAAACAAAGCAAGGTTAGTTGCTAAAGGCTACCGACAAGAAGAAGGAATTGACTACGATGAGACATTCGCTCTGGTTGCAAGATTGGAAGCTATAAGACTTTTCTTAGCCTATGCTGCCTTCAAAGAATTCAAACTGTATCAAATGGACGTGAAAAGTGCCTTCTTGAATGGAGAACTTCAAGAACTTGTGTATGTTGAACAACCACCTGGTTTCGAGGACTCCAAGAAGCCTGATCATGTCTACCGATTGAAGAAAGCTCTCTACGGCCTAAAGCAAGCTCCAAGGGCATGGTATGAAACCCTTTTTAAGTTCTTACTTAGTGATGGCTTAGGTTTCACTCGAGGTAAAATCGATACTACTTTATTTGTTGCCAAGCACAAGGGTCATTCATTGTTTGTTCAAATATATGTCGATGATATTATTTTTGGTTCTACTAATGAATCAGTTTGCAAGAGATTTGAGAAGCTAATGCAGAGCAAGTTCGAGATGAGCATGATGGGTGAACTAACATATTTCCTTGGACTTCAAGTCAAGCAATCCAATGAGGGAATATTCATCAGTCAAGCCAAGTACGCAAAAGAATTAATCAAGAAGTTTGGCTTTGACAATGCTCACTCTCAAAGCACACCTATGGGCACTAACATTCACTTAGATAAGGATGAGTCTGGTAAGAAAGTAGATATGACACTCTACCAAGGTATGATCGGCTCACTCCTCTATCTTACTGCCAGTAGACCAGATATTATGTTTGCTGTTTGTGTTTGTGCCAGGTTTCAAGCTGACCCTAGGGAATCCCATCTGCAAGTTGTTAAACGTATCATTAAATATATATGTGGAACTGCTAACCTTGGATTATGGTATGCTAAAGATTCATCTTTTAATCTAATAGGTTATTCAGATGCAGACTTTGCAGCTTGTAGGGTGACCAGAAAAAGTACTAGTGGAACTTGCCAATTTCTTAGTGATAGATTGGTGTCTTGGTCCTGTAAGAAGCAAGCATAAATTTCCACTTCTACTACTGAAGCTGAGTACATAGCTGCCGGCAGTTGCTGTTCACAGATCCTTTGGATGAAGCAGCAGCTTGTTGACTATGAAGTTCCATCTCAAGTTTGTCCCATCTATTGTGACAATCAATCTGCTATCTCAGTTTCCAACAATCCGGTCATGCATTCCAAAACCAAGCACATAGACATCAAGTATCACTTTCTGAAGGAACATGTTGAAAAGGGAAACGTGGTGCTGCTCAAAGTTCATACCGATTACCAAAGAGCAGACATACTGACAAAACCCTTAGATCAGAAAAGATTTGAATTCCTCAGAGGTGAACTAGGTATGATTGATTATTATGGTTAAAATTGTGCTGACGTTGCTACTTGTGTTCGTCTGCCGATAAAATCAGCAGATCAAATTATCTTGCCGACAAACATCATGCCGGTAAATATCTTGCTGATCAACAACTTGCCGAATCATGTCTTGTCGATTTGTCAAAATTCAAAATTCATCGGTAGATCTCAATTCAAACGGATAAGGATTCTCTGACACATGACGTAAGCTTAGTCAAATCAAAGGTACATTCGGTCACACCTCCTCTCTGACACGTGTGTGCTCCGCCTTACCCAAATCGTGTCAAAGATTTATCCCAACTCTTTGTGATAAATCAGAAAGGTAACCTTAACTTTATTTTTGCCGTTTCTATCCCTTCTCTTTCCTAAGTTTAACAGTCTAAATTAAACCGTCTGGTTCATGCATTTAATGCATTGTGTGCGCACGTTCTCCGAGGTATTCGCTACAGTTAAACTCATCATTATTTCTCTTTCTCCCATGCAAACCCTTTCTATTCCCTCTCTCTCTTCCATAACATATATAAGCTACACTTAAAATACTTCTGATCTTTTCGCTCTTCACTCTCTCTTGATATCTCTTCTGCTTGTGTTGTTCATCTTCTTTCATTTTCTCTTACGTTCTTCAACCAGAGTTAACACTATTTTCTGGTAACTACTTGATGTTTTTACACTTGTATTTCAATCTATTTTGAACTAATTTATTCTAACTTGTGAGATCTTTTGAGTGATTTTGCAGAAAATGTCTAGCAACGAAAAGGATATCTATGGAGGCTATGTTGACTCCACCTTCTTCGACGACACCCTTGACGGTGAATTCTTGAGGAATCTTCTGATTGGTTCTCTTCTAGACTCCTTCATCTCTCCAACGGGTATTGAGTTTATATTTTTGGGTCAAGTTCAAGAGTTCTTCTCAAATGCCTTCGTCGTCACTGATCGCAATGACTCCTCTGTATTCGTCTCCATCGCCTCAACCGTCGCCGGCGTACCTACCTATCTCTGTTACTCCCTCTTCTATTCATGATGTATTCCCTCTGCTTGGGAATGAGGGTGCTGACTCCATTACTGATGAACAGACTTTGGACAAAGCATGGACCCTTATGAGGGGAACCGGTCCTAGACTCAGTGGAGATAATCATCTCAAAGCTCACTACAGAAGAAGATTCTTTGCTCTTGCTGAGATTGTGGATAGATGTTTGGTATGCAGATCTGGCTCTCATAGCCATATTACTGACGTACAGTTTGAAGCAATGGCAGCCGTCGTGTTGCAAGAAGAGTTCAACTGGTGTGCCTACCTGTTTAGGGTCATTGCCATTGCTGCCGTTAAGTATAAGGAGGATAGAAAGAAGAACAAAGCTCACCCCGGTAAAGGATGCCACTACATGTTGATTAGCACTATCTTGAGGCGCAACTCAGCAATTGTTAGGGCTTCACCGGCACCCCCTAGTCTTGACTTTGATAAGCTCAAATCCTTTAAGCTTACCGATTGGAATAGGATTTCCAAAAAGGCTCCTACCAGCACAATTGTTGTTCCTGCTGCTGGTACCCCTAAAAAGAAGAAGGCAAAGAAAGTTGTCAAGGTTGCTGATGTAGCCCCTGCCGACGTTTCTACTCCTGCTCCAGTTGCCGACAGGATTCTTGCCGATTCTACTCCAGCAGCTCCAAAGAAGAGAATGCTAGTCAAAGCTGCCGATAAAGCTCAAGTCAAGAAGTCAAAGGTTGTATCTATTGATGATCTTCCTGCTGCTCCAAAGCCAAAGCCTTCAGTTGCTCAAGTTCCTTCCTCTCAAATTCCTTCTACTGATCCAAGAGCTAAGCAGATCAGGTTTGCACCATCTCTTCTTGCCGGTGCAACACTTACTGCTCCCTCTGTGGTTATCAAGTCTGAAACCGATGCTGCCGATGAAATGGCTGAGAGAAGAAGACTAATTGGATCTGACTTGAGGGTAAGAGTCCCTCTTCAAAAGGGAATTCTAGATCTTCCTTACTTGCCTGAGCTCCATGCTGCTGCTGATGTAGCCTCTGGACCCTCTGTCAGAAAATGCAAGCCAATCAGAAACCCAACTTTTCACATCTTTTTCAGAAATCATTGGTCATTCACCAATAAGGTCTTATCAAAGAATTGGGTGTTCCCCATCGATCATCTCCATCCATTTGTTCGCCGGTTGCTCCAATTTCATGAGGAAAGGAAAGAGACAGTTCCCCCTGACAATCGTGCTGATTATGTTGATTTAACAAGTCTGAACAGGGTCACCAACATGTTTAAAGAAAAATTTGTGCATGTTCAAAAATTCCAAAGGTTGTCTGAAAGTGAGTTGAGATTGAATTTTGGAAGATATTTTGATTTGCTACCCCTTCCTTGGAATCAGGTCTATCTATTTCAAGATAGGATCAGACAGGATCTGATGGTGCAAGACGTATGGGTTGCCTATGCCTCAGTCTTCAACCAGCTGATGAACTTTGATGAACAAGATCCTTATCAGTTGGGAAGGCCAGAAGATGAGGATGATTTGCTGAACTTCAACGATAATGAAGGGCTGGAGAAGAGTGCTCAAGCTACTCAATTTTTGAAGAATGTGCAGAGAATTACACTGAATCTGCTGAACGATTTAGAGGCCTTTATCAAGGCTAGAGCTGCTTCTACACCAGCACCTACCTCTATTCCTGAACAAGTTCCTTCACCTGCAATCTCACCCATTCCAACTCCAGTCAGTTCTGTTGATACTGCTGAATTTGTTTGTACTCATAAAGCTGCTGGTGAAACGATTACCTCCTCTGATTCTATCGGTGAGTATGATAAGCTGCCGATAAGTATTATCTTTAAAAAGTCATCTACTGATCAAGATCATGCAGCTGCTGCCCCTACTTCTATATCTTCTGCTGAAGCATTTGCTGACTCAGTTCTAGCCAGTGATGGCTCTGAGCGTGGCTCTGCTGATAAGTCTGTTGAACATACTGTTGAGAAAACTTCAGAAACTCAACCTGCTGATGAGACCAGCACTGCTGATGAATCCTTAGTTAATCAAGTTGAGGAAACTATGGACACTCAACCTCTGATTCTTAAAGAAGACCAACTTGCATCAATTGAGGCAACTATAGAAACTCAATCTGCTGATGAAGTTGGTGGCTTGCTGATATCAGGAGGAGTTTGTGCTGATGAAGAGGTTATTGCTGATGTGTATGCTGATGAGCCAACTACCGACACTCATCCATCTGAGACAACTACAGACACTCAGATTATTAAGGTCCCTATCTCTTCTACTGATGTGATTCTGGTAGCTCCTACTGGTGTTAGAGAGATTGTTGAGTTGGGAGGAGGTGCTGATACAGAGATTGCCAATCAAGATCATAATGCTGACCTTGATGCTCTGATTGCTGCTGATTTACAATTTGAGGAATTTCAGGATGCTTTATTTGCTCCTATTTCCTTTCCTTTGCTTCCTGCTCCCGAGGCCCTCATTGCTCCAGTTGTTGCTGATGAAGCACAACCTGTTCCTGTTGCTGAAGCTGCCGGTGGGAATGACAGCTCTAAATGAAATATATCCTGATGATTATATAGAGCTGCCTTCAAATTCTCTCTGATCAATTCCTAATCCTTTTGGCCCCAATCATTCATTTCTTCCAGGCTCGACTAGTGAACAGCTTACTTTCTTGCCCTGGATTAAACCTGAATTCAAAAGAAGGAAAGGAAAAAGCTCCCAGGGTCTCCAAGATCAAGGTGAAAGGACCAGCGTTTGAACCTCTACATTGCTTGCCAGGTAAGCTCAAAATTGGCGGCAAAATTCATCTACCTGGTCCATCACCCAAGGAAGTCAGCATCGCCACGAATGGACTGATGATGAGATGCATGATGATAAATGATGAACTCCATGACATTCTTGAATACCGAGCCACTAATTCTCGAGGTCTTTTGTACTTGGTAAAATCTGTTGCTCTTGCATTAACTCTGCCGATGTTCCATCCAAGACAGCGTGCCGATCATATGGTCTATACCTCAAGGCTGATGAATGCCGGGTTAATGAACATGATTCTTGAAGGTCGTGCTTATTTGAATTTGATCCTGGCTATCTTTCTTTCTCTGGAGGACAATGGTGTGTTCCATCTGCCGGTTGAACGTGCAGTTATTATTCATCCTTCATTTCCTTTGCCGATCGTCCGTGCCGATGTAACTTCTGCAGATCTTGTTGCCTCCACGTCTGTTCCTGCTGAATTCCTTCTTGCCGACAGATATGCTGCTGATGCGTCTTTTCTTCAACAAGTTTTGCCTCTGCCAGCTGCTCCCTCTCCTGTGCCAGCTTCTCCATTACTGATTGTTCTATCTTCAGATGATGAGTTGACTGTGCCTGCTCCAGAAGGTCTCGTAGAAGATGCTGATATTATCAATGAAGACTTCATCCCTTCCTTCCTGATGCATTCTTCTCTTGGACTGTCAAAACCCGTGGTACTGAATAGTATGTATGAATACTTCAGTTACCTTGAAGGGGATACTGAAAATATGCAAGTGCCTGTTACTTGTGCCGATCTTGGCGATACTGGCCTCTTCCTCCGTGACAAGTTGAACCGTATTCATGAGGATCTTTCCGACAAAATCCTTAAGTCCAATCAGGAGGAGGAAAGCAAGAGAATCCAAGACTTGAAAGATCTACTGGAGGACAGAGAATCTAGGCTGATTACTCTTTCAGAAAGTTTGGGGAGTATGCATTCTATTCAACAGCAACTAGTTGATGAGCAAAGGTTGCAGATCAGAGACCTAGAAAGGACTGAAAAAGATTTATCTGCTGCCAAGTCTGCTCTTGCTGATGCTCAAGTGAAGATAGCTGCTCTAGAAGCCAACAATGCAATGCTGACTGAAAGACTGGAGAACACTCAAAGAAGGAAGAAGAGAGAAGCTGAAAAGAAAGAGAAGAGAGCAAAGAAGAAAGCCAAGCTTACCGACTCTACATCAAAGGCCATTGACCAGCAAGAGGATCCTCCTGTTTCCTAGTCAATATATCCAATGATATAGATATCCAGAAGACCTTCAACGATTTATCCAAGACTTCTTTGCTAACCATTACTGTCTTATGTGTGCTTATTTTTATATGTTATATTCTCTTATAATATCTGCTGCTATTCATGCTAACTTTGTTTTGCAGATTATTATTCTCCCTGCTGATCTTAAGACATCAGCAACTCATTTTTTTTTCCTTTTCTTTTACTCTTAACTTTTTATCATTTTGTATTTTTACCTTTTTTATGACATCTAGTGTGTGACTTGGCTTAGGGAATGATAATAAATAGACATTCCTTATACATTCTTTTACTAAGCTAAGATAGATGTTCTTGGATAGGGTGATTGGACTTAAGCAATTAGGAGGAGATTGTTGTTCATATATGCTTAGGACATAGAATTGCTTAATCCCAATCATAGTTATCACTTAGGATCCTCCAATTTTATTAGAACCCTTATAAGGTACTCTTAGGATTCTTGGTGACCAGCACATGTTCATTCCAACTCTTCAAACAAGGCAAACCAGCAAGAGGAAGCAAATCAGCAGACCAGTAAACAAGTTGCCGATCAACTTACTAAATAAGTTGCCGATCAACTCCATTCTCAACTTGCCGATAAAGAAAGACAGTCTGTTCTGTCAGTCAGGTTACATCGTTTCATCTTAAAGCCAACCTTGCTGATTGTCCCTGTCCTTTCTTACTGTTTTATCAAAAAGTAGTTTACCTGCTCTGTAATGATTGTTGCGCCGTCTGACACATAGCTACTTTTAGCTATACTCTGTCTCTACTTGTTTTTTACAGGTAACCGGTTGAGACAAAGGGGTCTTTACCCATCAGACTTTTGCGAGCATGCGTGTACCACATATCTTCGTCATTAATGCTAAAGATACCGCATTTAATGCTCCTCAACTACCCAGCTGGATATTCAAATTGCAAGCCTTCTTCTACAAGACTCAAGACATTTACTCCTCTTATAAATAGTGGACTTGGAGCATTGAAGAAGGTTGGTGAAAATAGAGCATTGAAGAGAGTTGAATGTTTTTGAGTATTCATTAAAGACTCAAACATTCTGTGTCCAGATAATCATTAGATCATTTAATAGGACATACACTTGTGCACCAACTCAAACAACATTGTTAGTATTCCCGAACTAGATCATATAAGGAATACGTTGTTTAAGTTATTCACACACCCACCTGAGTGAGATAAGTTCTCTTGAACTTGCCGCTCAAATACACTTGGTCAGAATTGTTTTACGATCCATTAGAAATTTCTAGAACTTAGTCTTTGTATACCGGTAAAGCCGTGCTTGTAATAGACTAGAGATATCTAATAGTGCTCTTAACCCAAATCCAAGTTCTGACCAAACTTGGTAGAGGACGTAGCAGTATTTACACTGTGAACCTCTCCAAATTCCTGTGTCTCTGTTGCTTACCTTATCATTGCCGGTTGGAATTCTATCACCGGCAGATTGTATGTTCGTACTGATTCATTGTAATTTGCATTGACCAATCTCTTGAAACTCCATTGAACTTTTAGAAACAAATTTGTGTTTAAACTAAGCTCTAAAACTATTTCTTACCGATTTAAGTGTGAGTTAAAACTTAGTCATATCTTCTCCGCTGCGCTTACTGATAATAGTTTGCAAACTGATAAGTGACTTTGCATTTAAAAGTGTTTCTTTGTAAAAGTTTTAATAAGGCTATTCACCCCTCCCCCCTCTAGCCTATTTTCCTACCAATTGGGCCTAACAGAGAAATCCCCCGGTACCGGAACCATGAACCAATAGTAACAAGGGGAATATGACACAAAGTCATAACCCAAAACGAACTAGCTAGATACTCACCCAAGGGAGCTAGCTCATCCCAACCAAGGCCATATGGAAGGGGAAAAAGGTACCAATGGACAATATCATACTGGACTCGGCTCGTGCCATTATAATATTCCCCATTGCCTGACTCGAACACAAGTACCAGCTGGACTTTCCAATAAAGGCTAAGTAATAAAATACTAGCTCGATAAACAACCAATGATTCCAAAGTAGGGAACCATGCCAAGACATTAACACTTATAATACTAACATGAAACACCCAACACATTATACTCAGTCCAAAACATCCCAAGACAAGTATTTCATACTCCCAACCAAAGTAATGATCCAAACATCAATTATCACAATATTAACCAAAATACCCATCAACTCCAAATTCACCCATAACACAATATATAACAATCATAGCATCATAGAAGCTAAGGATGAACATTTTTAGCATAAAAGGGGAAAAGCAACTTACTTGGAAAATTATGAAATGAGACGGAAATCGCTCTTACTTAGCTACAAACGATCCTAACGATAATCTGAGCATTTTATATAAAATGAGTATTAAGAAAAGATTAATAGAAGATGATCAAAAGAAGGAAAATGACAATGGAGCTTACCTTTCTTTCTTGACCAAGGAAAATGTGCAGAGAAAGAGAGAAGAGAAAATGAGGAGGATGAAAGCATGGGAGGAGAGGGAGAAGATATTATCTAATACTCAAAATTACAAATTGGTCACTGCTAGTTAAAACCTTAACAAAAGTCCCCAAAGCTTCTAAAATACTTTCAAAAGACTCCCAAAATCAAATTTACACTACGAACTTTAAAGTTTAAACTTAACAAAATTAAGTCAAATAAATCATTAAAATGATTGAATAAACAATAAACAAAAGTGCCACGGATTCGGGTCGCGACAGCTTTTGCAAAAATGTAAAATATTGTGTATTTTGATTTAATTTTTTGAAAGAAAGTAACATTTGAAAAGTAACAACTCATATATAAATGTAAATGTAACACTTTAATAAAAGAAATTATAACATATTTCTATAGATAATGTAATACTTTTACATGTAACACTAATCAAGTGTTTTTAGCTCTAAAAATGTAAATGGTTGAATTATTACTTTTTCTATACATATGTGTTACAATTATGTATAAACATTATTACATATAAGTAACACGTTCGTTACATTTTAGTTGTAATAAGTATTACTTTTGGCAAACGAAGAAAACATAGAAAAAAAAAACACTTTTACTTTTTTGTCTATATGTATTACTTTTATGTATACAAACTGTTACTTTATATGAATATAGTCATTATATTAAGTTATAGTAACCATTACTTTTGACAAACCAAAAAATAAAAGCAAAAAAAAAGGCAAAAAAAAAAAATTGGCCTATGAGAGGCTGCCACGTGGCAGGGTCGGCCCTTGGGTCCTGGAGCCGGTTCGTGAGTCGGACGGGCGGGTCAAAAACCGACCCGTCTTATGGATGAGACGGGTTGTGCATTCCGCACACAAGTCTTTGTCTATTTTAAATGTCATAAAGGGCGAGGACACAAAATAATTTATTTCTAAAGTATTACACTCTCCTTAAAAGTGTTATACTTTCATTGTATTTAATATAAACATAATTTATTTCTAAAGTATATTTTATTGAATTTGTACTAACATATAATATCCACTTTTCTATATTAAAACTTAATACCATTTTTTTTAATATTTCATACATAATTAATATTTTTAAGAATGACACGCAAATAATTCCAAAAATTTTAATAAAATATACTTAAGTTGATCAATTAATATAATCTGTGACATTAGTATATTTGATCATATTGAGTATTTAATAATGTTTTGTTCATTAAGTTATTTTGGGACTTTGTTTCACATGAATCTTTTAAAATTCAAAGACAAAAACTTGTATGAGAACACCATGACCCGTCACATAGTAGAGACGGGTCATTTTTGACCCATGACCCGGATCTATGACCCACAGGCAAAAAAAAAAAAATGCAAACAAAATTGCTTTTTTTTTTTGCTTTTTATATATATATTTTTTTCGGTTTGTCAAAAGTAATAGTTACTATAACGAAATGAAACAAACGTGTTACTTATATGTAACAGTTTGTATACATAAAAGTAATACATATATACAGAATAGTAACAGTGTTTTTTTTATGTTTTCTTCGTTTGCCAAAAGTAATACTTATTACAACTAAAATGTAACGAACGTGTTACTTATATGTAACAATGTTTATACATAATTGTAACACATATGTATAGAAAAGTAATAATTCAACTATTTACACTTTAGAACTAAAAACACTTGTGTTAGTAACATTGTAAAAATAAGAAAGTAACAATTTTTATAAACGAATGTTACATTTTACTTGTATAATAATATTGTTAAACAATTACGTTTGCTTGTATAATAGTATATCTATATGTTTTCAAATAATAAGTTACAATGGGTTCAATTTATCATGATACTGTAAAAGTATTACATTATCTATAGAAATCTGTTACAATTTTATCTACTAAAGTGTTACATTTATTTGTACAAATAATTACATTCATGTATATAAGTTGTTATTTTTCAAATGTTACTTTCTTTTAAAAAAATAAAATCAAAATACTCAAAAATAAAAAATATTCTGGAAAAACACCATTACATTTCAGTATAACGATAATTACATTTAGTTATTGTTAGTGTTACACGTATTTATAGTTAGTATTACAGTTGAAAGATGAGTAAAATGAGTTTTTTTTTTTTTTTTTTTTTTTTTGTAAAACTGGTGTTACGTTTACTTATAAACAATGTTACTTTATAAGTAACACAGTTGTTACATTTAGTTGTACTAAGTATTACTTTTGTGAACGAAAAAAACGAGCTTTTTGCAAAAGTGACATGCGTACTTTGTGCAATATATCAATTTGACTCGCGTACTTTGGAAACATCAAATGTGGGTTACGTACTTAATGTTTTGAAAATTTTGATACCACTTTTTTAACACCCGTTAAAAACATAACGGGACATTCAATATAAGGAGTAAAAGTGTCAATAATAAAACTTGAAGTTCTAAAATAACCAATTTCAAAAACAATCAACGAAACGAAACCACGACTCGACCACTCAAACATCATTTCGTAAAATTCAAATCAAAAATACAAACACCTATACTGATACTGATGAAACGACCACACCAACTACAGATTAATTCATCCAAATTCAAAATCCATTTCATGAAATTCACAAGTTAAAAAAGTGGGTTCACACCAACATACACTTTCATGCCGCTGATGTGGTCCCAACCAATCAAATATTTTCATCCTCAAAATTTACCACCCCATACCCCTAAACCGCTCACAATTTCCCGCTTTCACAACCCCATTTTCGTCATTTCCCATTTCCCATTTCCTAACCCCTATAACGAGCGCCAACTGCACCATAAACGAAACAAAAACCCCAAATCCCCCCCCCCTTTTTCTTTGTGTGTGAAAGAAATTGAAATTAAGCTCCCATCAAATGTCGACGGCTACGACGACGACGCTGGAAGCATGCTGGAGACGGAAGAGAAGACCGACGGCAGTTTTCGAGTTCGATGAAATTGGGAGGGCGGGTTGGGTGGTTAATTTATTCGGTCCGTTTCGTGATAACATCCGATTGTTTCTTCAAGAACATGGAGAGATTGAAGATCACTCTGTTTATGGTTTCCCTACTTGGTCGGTTTCGCTCTCTTCTCACTCTAACGACGTCGTTTTCCCTCTCTACGTCGTTGAAGAACAAATTCTGTAATGACCCGAAAACCCGTCTCTATTTCTCAGTAGTAAATATTTATTTATTTGTTTATTTGCTCATTTATTATTTATTTAAATATTTATGTGTGCATTTTTATATTTCATAATATTTTTATGACTAGCATTTTACTTGACCATTTGTGTTAGTGTGGAGTTAGTGAGTCTTAGTTGATAGTGGGGAAAATGGGTTTAATTGTTCTAGGTTGTTGTAGAGGGACCTAAGTGAAACATTTTCTTTTATCATCTTACTCCCTCCCTCACCTCCTTCCCTCACTTCACACACACACACAATCAGTCTTCTCTCTCTCCTCCATGGGAAAAGGTAAGAAAGCTCTCTCCTTCTCTCTTCATTTTAACCATCTTCCTCCCATTATTTCTTATTGCTCATTTTATGAAAAATGTTTAGATCGTCGCTAGGATCATTTATAATCAAGAAAATTCGAATTCCGTCATCTTTCATAAATTCCAAGTAAGTTACTTTTCCCCCATTTATGCTAAAAATGTTCATCTTTAACTCCATTGATGCTCTAGTTGATATATATGACTTCTTTGTTTGATTTGGAATTTATTTGTAATTTATCCAATTTTTGTGAAATTTGGGTGCTTGAATCATCCATTGGTTTGGGTTGTTTAAATGATGTTATGTGAGTTGTTTTAGACTTGTACTTGTAAGTGGTCCTAGTGCTTTGGTATGCTTATAGAAGTGTTAGTTTGTGAGTAGTATTAAAGATTTTGGGTATAAAATTCGTAAACCCAAGAAGAGGTTCTGCAGATTTTCTGGCCAGCGTAGGAGGCGCGCGCACCCTGTTTATAGGAGGTGCGCGCACCCTTTGTATACCTTTTGGCGCATTTCCTTCTGATCATAGGAGGCGCGTGCACCCCTTCTAGGGAGGCGTGCGCACCCCCCCCCCTTCTCTTCCCCAAATTGTCCGTTTTACGCTCAATCTTCCGGAGGCCATAACTTTTTCGTTCGGACTCCGTTTTGGACGTGTAAACTATCGTTGGAAAGCTATTTTCGAGTACTATGAAATGGTTCTATCGGACGCTTGGTTCCAGATCCGAATGGTTGTATTTTTGTTGAGGTTTAAGATCAAGGTGTAGTCTCGGTCTAGGTTCCGTAGTACTATTCTAGTTGACTTAGTTGGGCACCGTGGAACACTTTAGTAATTGAAATGGGTTCCTTTGTGAAAAATGGTGTTATGTAATTTGATCATGTATTGTTTGGGAATGTTTGGGCATCTTATGATGTGTTCGTGATTGTTCCAATCAAATTGATTTTAGATAAGACTTGGTCTAGGTTTTAGGCAATATCCTATAGTACCTAGAGGGTTGTTATTGAACACTAAAGTGTAGGGTTTCGTCCAGTTGTGATCATGTACTAATAGGTGTAACCTTTTAGGTTCGTTCGAGTGTTAAGAATTGGTTCGTTGATAAACGGATGTAGAGTGAAATGGCGATTGGGTACCTGCGGTTTGGTTAACTTTAAGGTGTAGTCATTCGGACTTCCCATTTGGAATTCTAAGTGTAAAAATATAGGGAGTAATAGTCTTAGTACATCTTCATGAGTAAACGTTTAGGGAAATTTTGGTAATAGTCATTGTACTATTTGTGAGCGACCGTTTGGGTTGTGCTCTTTATGAGTAACTTGTGAGTATCATCTTTAGGATGTGTTCGGTATGTGCCTTATCTTGGAGTCATCATTTTTTATGGTCATTGTTGTTGGGCTCTCTCTGTGAGCAATCTCGTTTATCGTTGTTGGATTCTTTTATGAGAAACTTCTTGTGTTCATTGTTGTTGAACTCTTCATGAGTAATCGTTTGTATCTTTATGGTGATTATTTGGTATGGTTCCCTACTTTGGAATCATTGGTTGTTTATCGTGCTAGTATTCATTACTTAGCCTTTATTTGAAATTCCAGCTGGTTATTTGTGTTCGAGTCAGGCAATGGATAATGTTATAATGGCACGAGCCAAGTCCAGTATAGCATCGCCCATTGGTCCTTATTTCCTCATCCAGATTGGCCTTGGTTGGGATGAGCTAGCTCCCTTTGGTGAGTATTCTAGCTAGTCGTTTTGGGTTATGACTTTGTGTCATTTTCCCTTGTCCTTTGTGACATGTTACATTGTTATGGTCCGGTACCGGGGTTGTGATCTTCAGCTGTTTATGCTACTACGAAGATTGGTTGATTGATTGATTGGTCGGTTCTGACCGGGGTTTTCTCTTCAGCTATTATGCTACTATGAAGATGGTTTGATTGGTTGATTGGTTGAAGCTGCGCAGCGATTGTTCTATTGGTTTGGTGAAACCTTGGCTCAGTATCCTTTGTAACGTGTTTATTTCAGTCTTATGTGCTGCATGATGAGCTAGTCGTTATTTCCAACTGGTATGGGACAATTGGCGATAGGGAGCTTTCTCATTTGTTGTTATGTGATTTACTTGTTCATTTATATCGTTGATTTGCATGATATTATGCCATGTAGCTGCATTAGTAACTTACTGAGATTTTATCACACCCCGTTTCTTTTTATCCTTGTTTTTCCTTAACCCCCCCCCCCAAGGGAAGAAAGTGGTAGCGTTGAGGTCCGTTGTAGCGGGCAATCTTCTGAGCAGGTTGACCTTCTTTGGGGTAGTTATCTCCGGAGTTCTCATGTATCATTGTAGCAGGATTTGTGGTCGTTTTGTGTTATGTAACTATTATTATCTTTTGGGTATTATATTATTATAAGTGTTCTTGCTTCCGCGTTGTGTTTAGTCTCCGAGTTATATTCTCGTTGAGGTGTCGTGTGATGGTTTTGGTTTTATAGTTGAATTCACGTGCCCGGTTTGGTATTTAACATTTTTTGAGATGTTAATTATGTAAAATGTATATTTATGGATTTTTAGAATTCCCGGGGCGTGACAGTTGGTATCAGAGCAATGGTTTTAGATCTTGAAGGAGAATAAGAACTCTGATATTGAATAGGTTTCAATACTTGGGTGTTATAACTTTGAGCGGTTTCGGAAACTAAGTTTTCTTGAAAGATGAGGTTAAGATAGAAGTTGGTTGAGTTATGAGTCGTGATATTGACGTCGAGTGTTTCTTCTCTTGAGGTATCTCAAGTATAGGATTGGTGTCAATAGTGTTGGTTCCATTGGAGTTAATTGGTTTGGGAATCGAGAGTGCGAGTTTTGAAGACTTGGACGTACCTATTTCGTAAAGTGGAAATGTCTTGTGTTATATTCATATGTTTGTTCTCATTAAGTGATTTATGTTGAGGTGTATTCTCGAGTACGAAATTTCGTGATTGCTACTGATAGAGGTAAGGTGATTTGGTTATGTCACCTATACAGGGTATTGACGAGTTAAGTAGTATGTGTTGGGTTTTGAGCAAACATGCACAGCGGAATAAACCCAAAAAGCCTAGATCCGATCACGATGATTAAATTAATATGGAGATGAATTTAGAACACTAACCGTGACGGAGCTTTAAAATTCTGAGTTCTTCAATCTTTGTTCTTCGCGCTTCTTCGAATCACGAACGTAGGAACGACCGCAAAACTTGGATCACGAACTTTGAAGGAGTTGATGCCAACGCCCTCTATGTTTATCCACACGCGAACGAATTTCAAGAACGATTCTTGAACCGGATTGCTAGACCCAATAGAAACTCTTTCTACTTTGAAGGCTATATGGAAAATCAATGTTCTTGTTCTTGAGGAAGAAGAAGAACTTGTTTTTCTCTCTCTCGGAGGCTATCTAATTGATATGGAATCAATACATACTGATTAGGTCGTTGTTAGAGGTTTATATACTTATTAGTCCTAAACCGTTTAGGAGAAATAGGTTAAAACCCGTCACAACACGAAATCAGTTTTTGGGCCCGAACAGGGCCTGCTCGGCCGAGTCCTTTAAGGTGCTCGGCCGAGCACCTTTGCTCCAGAAAATATGACCTTCTGATTTCCCATGCTCGGCCGAGTCATATGAGGTGCTCGGCCGAGCACCACCAGAATTCCGATTTTAGCCTTTTAAACAATTCGTCCTTTTGTGTGTGACCCCATAGGATTATATTAAGTTGGCAATGAGCCCAAACACATTTGTGCTCATAAATCATGAGCGGACTCTAGCAAGCCATCATGACTACCCAATTAATATAACTTGTATAAGTTCGTGAATCCTTTATAGAACATATTACAATCTCTTTGTTTCACGATGTCTATTGAACGTAAGCCATGGTCAATGGTCAACTTACAATGTTCAATGCTTTCTCGATCCAGAATGTATTGATAGTACAAATCTTATTTGAGCACGGCCATGCATTTCATCAACACCATTCTTCGAGTGGCCAAAGCTTGACATCTCTCTCTTACGAGGAACAAATCCCTTCTTGATTTATTACCTTTCCCTACATGAATCCGATTACGCCAATCACATTCTTTATAGCTACCCGATTAGGGGTAACGTTTGAATATGTCAAACGTAATGTTCATCGAGTGGAAGACTGTGATAATCTCAGGTCTAAAGATTCCAGTAATATAACTATATGAGACTTAATTATGACATTGTGACCATGACATAAATCTCATATGGGTCAGTCCAGTATTTGGTCTCTAACAAATACCCATAAGTTTAATTGTATCCCATACACCATAATCATCATATGATTATCCATTAAACTTATACTAACAATTAATCATAATTATCAGCGACGGGGATTATTATAATAAACATGCAAAGGATATAATAATCAAACATTCAATATCTTTAATATATAAATAACATTAATCGTTTTACAAAACGTGCCTAGAGCATACAACACCAACAATCTCCCACTTGCACTAGGCCTAATTAATGTATCGAATACCCATAGACCTAACATGACCATCATGCTTTGCTTGTGGAAGACCCTTTGTCAATGGGTCGGCAATGTTATCATCAGTCGGTACTCTGCATATATTCACGTCACCTCTGTTAATGATTTCTCGAATGACATGGTAATGCCTAAGTATGTGTTTGGACTTCTGATGGTTTCTTGGTTCCCTTGCTTGAGCAATAGCACCATTATTATCACAATAAAGGTCTATTGGATCAGCAATGCTAGGAACTACCTTTAGTTCAGTTATAAACTTCTTGATCCAAACAGCTTCTTTAGCAGCATCGGATGCAGCAATATACTCAGCTTCCGTTGTAGAATCAGCGACAGTACTTTGCTTAGAACTCTTCCAGCTAACAGCACCTCCATTAAGCACAAATACAAATCCAGATTGCGATCTAAAATCATCCTTGTCGGTTTGGAAGCTTGCATCTGTGTAACCACTTACAACAAGATCACCTTCCACACCTCCATACACCAAGAACGAATCTTTAGTCCTTCGCAAGTACTTAAGAATCGTCTTGACTGCAATCCAATGATTTTCACCAGGATTTGATTGGTATCTACTCGTCATGCTTAAAGCATACGAGACATCAGGTCTAGTACATATCATGGCATACATGATTGATCCAATTGCGGAAGCATATGGAATCCCAATCATTCTCTTATGCTCATCAGTTGTCTTAGGACACTGATTCTTGCTTAGAGTTATGCCATGTCCTACTGGCAAATTTCCTCTCTTAGAGTTTTCCATGCAGAATCTCTTAAGAACTTTGTCAATATATGTATCTTGACTTAAACCAATCAATTTCTTGGATCTATCACGATAGATCCTAATGCCAAGGATATAAGCGGCTTCTCCCATATCTTTCATAGAGAAACACTTTCCTAACCAAGTCTTTACAGACTGTAGTGCGGGAATGTCGTTTCCTATGATCAATATGTCATCAACATATAGTACCAGAAATAATACTACGCTCCCACTAATCTTCTTGTAAACGCAAGGTTCATCTTCGTTCTTGATGAAGCCAAACTCTTTGACCGATTCATCAAATCGAAGATTCCAACTCCTAGAGGCTTGCTTCAATCCATAAATGGATCGTTGCAATTTGCATACTTTGTTAGAATTTTCTGGAATTACAAAACCTTCAGGTTGTGTCATGTAAACATCCTCAAGTAAGTTCCCGTTAAGGAACGCTGTTTTGACATCCATTTGCCATATCTCATAGTCAAAATATGCGGCTATGGCAAGTAAAATTCTTATAGACTTGATCATTGCTACGGGCGAAAAGGTTTCATCATAGTCGATACCATGAATCTGCCTATAGCCTTTTGCTACAAGTCTAGCTTTATAAGTATGCACCTTTCCATCCATGTCAGTTTTCTTTTTGAAAACCCATTTGCATCCTATGGTTTTTACACCTTCGGGCGCATCAATCAAGTTCCAAACTTGATTATCATACATGGATTTAATTTCAGATTCCATGGCTCCAAGCCATTTATCTGAATCAGGAGCGGACATCGCTTCTTGGTAGGAAGTAGGTTCGTCATCAACTATGACTTCTACTTCATTGCTATCCGTCATGAGAAATCCATATCTCTCAGGTTCAGATCGCACCCTACCAGTTCTGCGAGGAACTTGAGTATTCTGAGTAGGTTCCACAACTCTTTGTGAAACTTGTTCAGATCCAACATTTTGTTCCATGTAATTTTCGGGTTCTCGAATTTCTTCGAGATTAATTTTACTCCCACTAATTCCTTTGGAGAGAAACTCTTTCTCTAGAAAGGTACCATGACGGGCAACAACCACTTTGTTTTCCGTGCGGTTGTAAAAGTAATAACCCTTAGTTTCCTTAGGGTAACCAACGAAAATACATTTATCAGATTTAGGTGTGAGTTTGTCAGATATGAGCTTCTTAACAAATGCTTCACAACGCCAAATCTTCATGAAAGACAAACTAGGTTTTCTTCCAGTCCACATCTCATGTGGAGTCTTTGGAACAGATTTTGTTGGAACATTATTTAGTGTTAGTGCAGTAGTTTCTAGTGCATGTCCCCAAAAGGTTAAAGGAAGATCAACTTGACTCATCATGGAGCGGACCATATCCAATAAAGTCCTATTTCTCCGTTCGGACACACCATTCCATTGTGGTGTCCCAGGTGGAGTTAATTGTGAAACAATTCCACAATCTTTCAGATGA
This sequence comes from Campanula takesimana, assembly GCA_026119855.1. Lineage (NCBI taxonomy): Eukaryota > Viridiplantae > Streptophyta > Magnoliopsida > Asterales > Campanulaceae > Campanula > Campanula takesimana. Next base: position 72,848 of record JAOWBW010002186.1, on the reverse strand, counting down.
TTGTCAAATTCTTGGCTTAAATATTCTCCACCACGATCTGATCGAAGTGCTTTAATAGTTTTGCCAAGTTGATTTTGTACTTCATTTTGAAATATTCTAAATATCTCAAAAGATTCACTTTTATGTTTCATTAAGTAGACATAGCCATATCTACTAAAATCATCAGTAAAAGTTATGAAGTATTGATATCCTCCCCTAGCATTGCAACTCATTGGTCCACACACATCAGTATGTATGAGGGCCAATAAGTCATTAGCCCTTTCACTACTCTTAGTAAAAGGTGCCTTAGTCATCTTTCCAAGTAAACATGACTCACAAGTTTCATATGATTCAAAATCATGTGAATCTAGAAGTCCGTCCCCATGGAGTTTTGAGATACGCTTCTCATTAATATGACCAAGACGGCAATGCCACAAATAAGTATGATTTACATCATTAGGTTTGGATTTCTTATTTACATTATAAACATTCTCATTATTCCCATTTTCAACATCAAGAACATAAAGGCCATTAAATGAACATGCAGTACAATAAAGCATATCATTTAAATAAATAGAAAACTTCTTATTTTCAATAAGAAACTTAAAACCTTCATTATCCAAACAAGAAATTGAAATAATATTTCTACTTAAATCCGGAACGTAATAACAATTGTTCAAAACAAGAATTAATCCGCTAGGTAAAATGACATCATATGTTCCTACGGCTAATGCAGCAACTCTTGCTCCATTTCCCACGCGTAGGTCCACTTCGCCATCTTTAAGTAGCCTTCTATTCCTTAGTCCCTGCACATTTAAACAAATGTGAAATCCACATCCAGTATCTAATACCCAGGAGCTAGAAGTAGAGAGTAGAATATCTATAACATAGATACCTGAAGTAGATGCAGTCCCACCGCTCTTCTTCTTCTTTAACTCTTCCTTGTAAACCTTGCAATTTCGTTTCCAATGTCCAATCTCATTGCAGTGGATACAAATTGCATCCTTTTGGGAAGCAGGTTTAGCCACATTAGCTTTGGCAACAATTGCATTGCTAATCTTGGGTTTGACAACTTTTGCCTTACCCTTTCCTTTGCCTTTTTGGCCTTTTCCTTCCTTAGACACAATGAGTACAGGAGCGGTCTCTTTACCGATTTTCTTTTTTGCCTGCTTAAGCATCCCATGCAATTCAGACATAGTCTTATCCATCCCTTGCATATTAAAGTTCATGACGAACTGATTATAGCTTTTGGGCAATGAATTAAGAATAAAATCGGTAGCCAACTCAATCTCAATTGGATGGCCAAGCCTCTCTAGTTTCTCAAAGTAAGCCTTCATTTTCAAAACATGAGGGCTCACAGACTGTCCTTCGCTCATCTTGCATGAGACTAGGGCAGCTATAGTGTCGAACCTCTCTTGCCTTGCTTGTTCTTAGAACATATCTTTCAATGTAGCAGCAAGGTCAAATGCTTCCAAGTGTTCAAGAATCTTCTGAAGTTCTGAACACATGGCCGCAAGCATAAGACAACCCACCTCACGAGAATCATTCACATGTTTCTTGTAGGCGTTTCTCTCATCCTTGGGTGCATTAGAAGCAGGTTCTTCTTCAGGAACGGGCTCATCAAGAATATAGAGCTTATCCTCATGCTTTAGAACAATTCTAAGGCTACGGATCCAATCCGTATAGTTAGCTCCATCTTCTTGAAGTTTCTCCTTCTCAAGGATAGATCACAGTGATAAATTTGTATTCTGAGCCATTATCTACAATTATGCAGACATATAATTAAATATAAGTACCAACTTAATTAAAGATATTAAATTAATAGTATTTTACAAATACTCCCACTAAATTATATAACCTTCATATACATCCAATGTATAATATAATTTGAATGGGCTAAGATCCATATTTCACTTAACTTTGAGTCGGCTAGGGCACGACTGCTCAAAATAAGTTATTTAGGCAGACAACTCTTTGTCAATCATATCGTATATGACTCTTAGATCTTTTATGAGATTTTGGATATCGTATATCTAACATGTTTTAATATCATCTGTGCCTTAGGCCCAAAACTGTTTTGATAGCCTAATTAAGTTAAACCATTTTAAACGTATAGGAATCACTGTTTCCTCATCTTGCTCATAAATGGATAGAATCAATGCACCTACGCTAGGGCGTAACCCACACAAAACTACTCACGTACTCACAAGTGTTTTAATCATGGATTGGTACGAAACTTAAATTTTAAAGAAGGTTCATGACATATAGCATGGTCAATGTTTATAGTCACATAATATAAACACATAAAGCAACGGTTAATAATTTAACTAATCTCATTAATTAAATTAAGATTTCATGTGATTGATTTATGGGGATAAATTCTTTAACACATTATTGAGAGCACGATTGTACGGTCGAAACTAAGCCAAAAGGCATCCACAATCCCGTACCAAATTTAGAAACTAGAAGAAACAACTATGTAAGGTCGAAACTAAGCCAATAAGCATCCATAATCCCTTACATAAAGTAACTCGATTCTAAATTCTTTTGTCCCATCAATTAATTACTTTGACCTTGATATTTGTTTTCAGGAAACACGGTTTCTCAAACCAGCCATCTGACAAACAAATTCAATCCAAAGTGATTTTAAACAAGCCATTTAATTTCAGGAAACACGGTTTCTAAAACCAGCCATCTGAAAAACAAATTCTGTCCAAAATCAACCTGCTCGGCCGAGTCCTCTAAGGTGCTCGACCGAGCGCCTCTTTGTTCCAGAAAACCCTTTGCTTCTGACGACTCTGCTCGGCCGAGTCTTATAGCCTGCTCGGCCGAGCACCACGAACAGAACAGATTTTCTTGTCGAATTTTAATTCTAAGATTGCTTTCCCGATTCATTTAGGATTTGGTGTTCATAATGATCATATCATCATGTTCATCAAAACCTTGAATAAACGATTTATTCATGAATCAAAGATCATCAACAAATCAATCCAATTAATTTTTGATAATCTAAAGGAACATAATAATCAAATTATTATTGCAATCGTAGATCCCACATAACGTATTTAAACGGTGCGATTTTATGATTTCAATATATCTCATATACAAACATAAAACTCAGATCACATAAACATCTTGAATCCAAATTCACATAGCATGCCAAAACATATAATCCAATTATATCATTAACATGTTATTATTAAAATAATCATGTTGAACGGGGCTCTGATACCACTGTTGGGTTTTGAGCAAACATGCACAGCGGAATAAACCCAAAAAGCCTAGATCCGATCACGATGATTAAATTAATATGGAGATGAATTTAGAACACTAACCGTGACGGAGCTTTAAAATTCTGAGATCTTCAATCTTTGTTCTTCGCGCTTCTTCGAATCACGAACGTAGGAACGACCGCAAAACTTGGATCACGAACTTTGAAGGAGTTGATGCCAACGCCCTCTATGTTTATCCACACGCGAACGAATTTCAAGAACGATTCTTGAACCGGATTGCTAGACCCAATAGAAACTCTTTCTACTTTGAAGGCTATATGGAAAATCAATGTTCTTGTTCTTGAGGAAGAAAAAGAACTTGTTTTTCTCTCTCTCGGAGGCTATCTAATTGATATGGAATCAATACATACTGATTAGGTCGTTGTTAGAGGTTTATATACTTATTAGTCCTAAACCGTTTAGGAGAAATAGGTTAAAACCCGTCATAACACGAAATCAGTTTTTGGGCCCGAACAGGGCCTGCTCGGCCGAGTCCTTTAAGGTGCTCGGCCGAGCACCTTTGCTCCAGAAAATCTGACCTTCTGATTTCCCATGCTCGGCCGAGTCATATGAGGTGCTCGGCCGAGCACCACCAGAATTCCGATTTTAGCCTTTTAAACAATTCGTCCGTTTGTGTGTGACCCCATAGGATTATATTAAGTTGGCAATGAGCCCAAACACATTTGTGCTCATAAATCATGAGCGGACTCTAGCAAGCCATCATGACTACCCAATTAATATAACTTGTATAAGTTCGTGAATCCTTTATAGAACATATTACAATCTCTTTGTTTCACGATGTCTATTGAACGTAAGCCATGGTCAATGGTCAACTTACAATGTTCAATGCTTTCTCGATCCAGAATGTATTGATAGTACAAATCTTATTTGAGCACGGCCATGCATTTCATCAACACCATTCTTCGAGTGGCCAAAGCTTGACATCTCTCTCTTACGAGGAACAAATCCCTTCTTGATTTATTACCTTTCCCTACATGAATCCGATTACGCCAATCACATTCTTTATAGCTACCCGATTAGGGGTAACGTTTGAATATGTCAAACGTAATGTTCATCGAGTGGAAGACTGTGATAATCTCAGGTCTAAAGATTCCAGTAATATAACTATATGAGACTTAATTATGACATTGTGACCATGACATAAATCTCATATGGGTCAGTCCAGTATTTGGTCTCCAACAAATACCCATAAGTTTAATTGTATCCCATACACCATAATCATCATATGATTATCCATTAAACTTATACAAACAATTAATCATAATTATCAGGGACGGGGATTATTATAATAAACATGCAAAGGATATAATAATCAAACATTCAATATCTTTAATATATAAATAACATTAATCGTTTTACAAAACGTGCCTAGAGCATACAACACCAACAGTATGGCCTAGCTTTCAATGTGTTACGAATTTCTTGGGTGCCATCGATAGGTGGTGAATATTTTTATATTGGTATGTTTGACTTTGTTTAGAAGCATACTAGGTATATATATATATATATAATGTTCAAGTTCTGTGTTGAAAATCAGAAAATCTTTATTATAAGGTTGTGTTGGGAATTTAGCTTATTCAGTTGGCAATATTAATTTTGAAATATTAGGTATAATTTATATTGGGTGCAAGATGTCGCTTGACCGATAGAGAACTTGGGTTATTTGATGAGTTAAGATAAGCTACAATACTGATAGGTGAATCAGTGAACATATAGTATCGATTGGGTTAATAGAGTTAAAGATTCAATTTGAGAATTTCTTGATAGGAGTTTTTCTTTACTTTTAGTATATCTACGTGAGTGCATCGGAATTGTTTAGTATGAGGAAATACTTAATTTATTATGGGTCATGATAAGAAGTTGAGTTATGATACTTTTGGGATCATTTTAATACATGACTGGAGTTGAGTTAAAGCAATACGAGTTAGGAGTATATTGTGGGAGTTATAATCATTAATGATGGTGAGCGCGTTAAGTTTAAAGGACTAGACATATTTTGAGAAGGTGAGAAATTCTCGAGCAATATTAAAATTGTCTTTGGTTTTAGTTAAATAGTTGTCACTTGGTTCTGAATCTTTTCTTGGTGGCGTTCTCGTCTGGATTGAGGAGTTGTAAAGAGAGTTGGGCATAGATACTTTGGCATATTAAGGGATACTATGATTCTGTATTGGGACGGAGCAGTTTATTGAATATTTCGGATTATTAGTGATCATTTGTAATATCTTTTAGAGTTGTAAGTTGTAATATATTGATATTTATGAAAACAAAGATTGTGATTGTATTCTATTTTATCACATAAGGAAGAGGACCTTAGTAGTGGAATCATATTGATCGAATAGTTGATAATGGTAAATTTCCTGGATATAATTGAAATGTTGGGTTGACAATACTTGGAAGTAGCACATCAATGATTAGAGGACCTCCCTAAGAGACCTCTAAAGGTATAGGAATAAATGATGATGAATTTTTCGGTATGGTGACCATATATTTGATAACACTTCAATAGTGCTTTATTATAGTGGATTGAATAACACAGTCTACCTGCCTAATATGTGCTTCTATGTTTTAATCGTTAGTGCTAATCCTTTCCTTATGAGTTCTAGTAGTAGTATGATTACGTGGGATAATTGTGGAAATAATTTATGACAGGGACCATTATAGTACATCTTGATCTTAATAGGCTCCTCAGAGTGCTATGGATAATTATTTGGGCCTTGTTATTATATTAGGAAACCTTGGGACCTATATATATATTTTAAGCATATACTACGTGTGTGTGGAGTTGATTCCAAATACTATTGGGATAATTAAAACTTATGGATGTTGGCTATTTAAGGGTTGATTGAGAGCGTAACGCTAATCAGGATCAAATTAGTTATGTTTCATAATTGGTGATCAAGTGATTGTCGTGGGAATTTGAAATCCCGAATGAAAGAAGAAGTTGACTTTAGAATGTTTAATATGAGTATACTTGAGATATGTATGCATTCAATATGTGTTGGTTTATTGGAGTCTTGGAGACGACGTCTGGGATTTTTCATAAGCACTTGATTGGGGTTATGAGTACTATATGAGAATTGATATTTGGTAGCCTTGTTGTGATTGCGCGTGATGATTTTTGATAAGTGAATTCGCGGGCGAATTCTTTTTAAGGAGGGTAGATTGTAATGACCCAAAAACCCGTCTCTAGTGAAGCAAATGTTCTTCTCATTTCTACAATTTAGGCTTAAAATGTGCATAAACACGATATAGCTAGTGAAGCAAATGTTCATATCCTTAAAAAGTTTGAATAGTCAAACGTGAAGATCATTTTGGGACGGAGATAGTATATTTCATTAATTAAATTCTTTGACAACTTTCTTCAATGGGGTTTTTTCGTCATCCATTTAATTTTAATTTCAGTTCTTACCAATTGCTTTCCAAGAATCACAACTTCCTTGCAATTTGGGTAGAAATTTGGTTAATTATTAGGGTTGCTTCTTTTAAAGGGATTTTTTCAAAGAGAAATAATTATAAATTTATCTAATATTTGAAAAGGTTAAAATGGTAAACAGACGCATTTCAGAAAAGGAATTCAGATGAAAAAACAAACAACTTGAACAATTCAGAAATCATTCTTTAGAAGCTGCCTCTTATTGATTCAGACAAATTCAAATGTGAAATCAGATTTCAGGACTTAACACTTAAAAAAAACAAACGCCACCTACTTCTACCAAATCAAATAAGAGATAACGACTTTTGTTAGTCTCGCTCCGACGTTCGATTTGATATGCGGTGGGTTCCGTGGTACATCCGGAGTCAAAAGTTACAACGATTTCTGGGCACGCGCGCAAATGAGTCAGAAAACTTCAAGGCCTTAATGTCCTCATCAATTAATAATTTTCATTATATATTGATCAAAATTAAATATTTTTACTAAACAAAAGATTTAAAATTATCATATAAAAATAAATTTACATGAAAAGTTGAATGCTTATACCAAATTAAAGATAATGACATATTTGTCCTTTTTTAGTGGAGATTACACTTTTGCCCTTGATAGTGATATTTTTGGAAGGGAAATTGATTCACTTGTTTTTAATTTAGTATAGATGTTGCTTAAATCTATTTTTGTTTCCCATTAATTCAAGAAAATGTAAACTATCATACAAAGATAAATATACATGAAAAGTTGACTACTTCTACCAAATCAAATTAGAGATAATGGCTTTTGTTAGTCTTGCTCCGACGTTGGATTTGATATGCGGTGCGTTCCGTGGTTCATCCAGAGTCAAAAGTTACGACGGTTTCCGGGCACACGTGCAAATGAATCAAAAAATCTTCAACGCCTTAATGTCCGCATCAATTAATAATTTTTCACTATATATTGATCAAAATTAAATATTTTTACAAAACAAAAGATTTAAAAGTATCATATAAAAATAAATTTACATGCAAATTTAAATGCTTGTACCGAATTGAAGTTAATGACATATTTGTCCTTGTTAAGTGGAGATTACACTTTTACCCTTTATAGTGACATTTTTGGGAGGAAAAATGACTCACTTGTTTTTAATATAGTATAGATGTTGATTAAATCTATTTTTTCCCATTAATTCAAGAAAATATAAATTATCATATAAAGATAAATATACATGAAAAGTTGACTACTTCTACCAAATCAAATTAGAGATAACGGCTTTTGTTAGTCTTGCTCCGACGTTCGATTTGATATGCGGTGAGTTCCATGGTTCATCCAGAGTCAAAAGTTACGACGGTTTCCGGGCACACGCGCAAATGAATCAACAAACATTCAACGCCATAATGTCCGCATCAATTAATAATTTTTTACTATATATTGATCAAAATTAAATATTTTTACTAAACAAAAGATTTAAAAGTATCATATAAAAATAAATTTTCATGGAAAGTTGAATGCTTGTACCAAATTAAAGATAATGACATATTTGTCCTTGTTTAGTGGAGATTACACTTTTGTCCTTGATAGTGTCATTTTTGGGAGGGAAAATTGTTGGAACAATTTTCATAACCCCTGAATGCCACGCTCATTTTCAGAATAAGATTGAGGAAAAAGATGAAGTGGAAGCGATTAAGAACAATTACCCGTTGAATCCATATGAATGTTGTAGGGAGAAATGAAGAACAAGAAAAAGAACAAAATAGGGTGAGTGTTCTTCTAAGTGATAATGTCTCTTTTTCTCTTAAAGTCTTCTAACAATATGAAGATAAATTTAGATGAGAAAGCAAGAATTCATTAGTCTCTAAGGGTTGATGGAACACCCTTTATATAGGAGACTTGGTGACATTTCACTTAGGGACCACACTCTTTCAAGATAAGTGATATTATATTACCCTCACTAGTACAGAATGGAGCTTGGATAGCGTTTTTTTTTGGGCTTACATAGCGCAAAAAAGCGCTATCCTAATGGCCGCAATGGTAGTTAGCATAGCGCTTTTTATGCGCTATGTAAAAGCAGTATCTACAATAGCGTTTTTCGCTTGAATAGCGCATACTGAAGCGCAATGGCAAGAAGTTTTTTATTTTTGAAAAATGAACTTCTATAGCGTTTGTGATGCGCTATGGAAGCTACATATTTAAAAAAAATCTATCTACCATAGCGCTTCCAAAGCGCTATGGAAGTAAATATCATTTTTTGTGTCAATAACTACCATAGCGCATGGTAAATGCTATGGAAGTAAATATCATTTTTTGTGTCAATAACTACCATAGCGAATAAAAGGCGCTATGCAAGGATACATTTTTTTTTATAATATTTGCTGCCCATAATTCAAATTAGATAATTTATACCCAAAAAACTGAAATACATTAAAAATAACATGAAGTAACAAATATTTCATTCAATAATAACATTCAAACTTTCATTTCATACCAACTATAACTTTTAGAATCATCCACATGATTGAGTTATAAACTAACAAGATTTGTTTCTACAATCAACAATAGTACTTAGAAATAAACTACCTATTTTAGACTACTTCCGTCCCATCTTCTCCTTATTCTGTGCCATCTTCTCTTTAATAAATCGGTTATACAAGTAACCTACCCAATTAACTTGAAAACTTTGCATTTTGTTCGGAGAATAAGTCTTCAATCGATTTGCATGTAGTTGTACCAAAAATTTACAAAGAGTTAGGGAGTTTATACAATGAAAGGCATGAAGTAGAAGAAAATATAGAACATTACTGAAATAAACAATAAATGTATAAATGTCACTAGGGACATACTTACATAAACAGGGATATTTGTTTCACCACCGAGCAATATAGTCTCGATGAAGCATCCAATATAGTAGCCACAATGAATTCCATCTGTTTGCTTCGGACACTATCAATGGAATAGAAAAGACAACATCAGTGATATAATTCTCATTCCACAAAGCCTTTGAATAAGATGTGAATAATACTACTACTTCCATCCAAAAATGAATGTCCGAACAAAATTCAAATTTCTTCATGATAAAAAATAAGAGTAAAAATTCTATCCTGTGTCACTATAAAATAAGAGTAAATTACCTGAATGGTATTCCATCTGAAGTTGTTGAAGGCCTTCTTGGTATTATTCCCACTACGATTGGTCCGAAAAGCTCCTAGACCACTATAAAAAGATGAAATAAACATGTCAATAATATTTAAATGTATGATCATAGTTTTCATCAAAATAAAGTTGAAAAGGGAACACTTTACATTTCAACAAGCTGTCTCAACTTCACATTTTTTGAAAATTTTCCATTTTCATCTGAATCCATATAGTAAATGCTCTCTGTCTTGGTATTTATGGCAACCAATACCCAATGATACCTGTATTATATTTGAAAGAGTTCAAATAACTTTTATATTTACCAAACATAAAATTAAATAATATATGTAATTAACTTACCCCACGTTATGAGGCATAAAAACAAGGTGGTCTGCTCCAGCATATGGCAACATACAACTAGCCAAATAATTGGCCGCATCAGTAGTATCTATTAGAGGAGAAAACAAATGGGGAGAAGCGAAAGAGAACTTCGCAGCTAACTCAGGATTTTGGGAGAGATAAACATCACCCAAATACCTTTCATTAAGACAAACTAAATGAGTACATAATAGCTAAAGCAAATATATTGTAAAATGTGAAAACCAACATATTTAACTAGTAGTAGAAATTTTACCTTATGTACAAGACAATAGAAGAGGTACTTAGCCACTGGTCATTCAAAACCTCCATAATGTTCTCCCGTCCAATTCGCTCAATCCAAGGTTGTCCATCAAAATATGAATTTATGGGAACGTCAATGATGTCGTTGAAATCCTCTGTGTGAATGACAACACGTATTAAGGCCAAAATGACATCATTGTGAATAGAATCCTCAGGAAGGGGATAACCTAGTGGTCTCGGTGTTGCTCCGCCTGTGGACTCTAATGTTCTCTCCTTTTCTTTCTCGATTCAAATTGATCAGTTTCCTTAAGATTTCTTTTCCCATTGTCCATCTTCCTTGGCTTCAAGATCAACAAAAAATCAAAAATCTTCTATTAGTGACAGTATAGATTGTGTAACAGTATAGTTGAGATTAAAGCATACGCAAAGTTTATATATGCCAACTGACTTAGCTAGACACTTTCCTTGACTTTAAAAAAAGCAATATGTACAATAAAATGAAGGAAGAAATTCAACTCAACTCAACGAAGCCAACCGCTTCCTTTAGAAGATGGAACTGGGATTAAGATTCAAAAGAGTATAAAAAGCTAATAGAGGCAGATAAGCTAATTAAAGATTTATTTACCTGTTTCTCCAGAGACACTTTATGTTTCACATATGATATGACATTAAAGATACCATGAATTCTTCCTTTAATGCTTGTTTCACAAAATCACCCCAAAATGGAGTCACGCGTCTTGAAATCTTGATACATACTTGGTGGATGTGCTGAGTAGTTACCATCAGAATCTCTAGCAAGACTTCTCAATCTTGTCCTAAACATTCTGTGATACATACTTGGTGAATGTGCTTGAGCATCTGTTTAGCATCATATGCTCGACGAGGAGCACATTGTCATCTGGCAGCAAATCACTCACGGCTTGCAACAATTCTGTAAAGAACGTGTCAGAAACCTTGTGACTAGCTTTTAAGTTATACAAAGTCAAAACAGCAGACAGTTTTGTTGCCTTTGTACACCCAGGCCATAAGGGTAACCCAGCATCATCCCTCAACCTCTCATGCATACCAGGATGGTCCCGTAATTCTTCATTAGCAACATACGGAGTATCCATTATAGGACTAGATGCTCCATCACGATCAACCGGCCCAATATTCGTATCCATCTTATCTGAAGAGCAGAAGTCGGGACTTAAACGGTGTGAGCTACATTCACCTTTCCCCTCACCATGATATGTCCAGACCGTATATGTTTTATCGATACCATGACAAAATAAATGTTCATACAACACTTTCTCACCACTGACTATTTTAACATTCATACATTTTTGACATGGACATGTGATGAACCCAGGATTACTAGCATGTTGGGCTGCATGACTACAGAACTCTTTCGCTCCTGTATTGTACTCTTTTGATAATCGGTCTGCAACAATCCACTTACGATCCATAACTAACTAAATTACAAATAAATGTCACCATAACATTTTTTGAATAATTGCAAGTAAGCTAAATCAAAAGTAAACAAGAACGGGTACACTAGGATAAAATAAACCGAAAAAACAAACCTAAAGAAACGCACTAGCATCAATGTAAGCTTTAAAAATGCTTAGACTAATCACGTGTTGGCAATCTGTAATACTAACTAATGTAGACTAATGTTTTTACATGACAATCATGTGATTACTATAGCTTGAGTACCTAATTGAAATATGTCCTAAAATATGACAATATTTATTAAGAAGGTAAACAATCTTCATCAAGAAAATATGGAACTGAATAAAAAGGTATTCATACAGATACTAGAATCTTCATATCTTGATCAGAGCTTTGTTTGTGACATAAATGTACCAGACTACAACTACAATAACAAGAAGTTTGAACATGGAAGGGAGTTAGTGATTATGTATCAACAAACACCCCCACATGGTTGTAAAGTTATTCATATTAATGAAGAATGGATTAGATCACAGATCATTCAGGAAAAAAAAAAAAAAAAACTTCAGTTCACATGATTGATGGAAACAGCTTTGGCACGTTGGTGATCAAAGAACCAGCTACCCACATAATGTCAAGGTTACAAGTAACGAAAGGAAAAGGTTAAAAAAATGTATTCTTCAGATGTTAATGATTCCCAGATTATTTTTTTTAAGCTTGAGATGAAATATTGATAGTAAAATAGGGTGTATACTATCTGTGCTTGAACTTTATGATATTAATGTACATAATTTTCTGGTTGAACGCCAAACCCTCAGTAGCACCTTGTAGGTAAACCACGAAATAAGGAGTTTCAAAAATTTGACAATATAACCACACTATATTTATCAGAAACCATGTTTATGACAACACAAATAAATATCATAACTCATTAAAGCATAAACCAATTCAAGGCAGACATAAACCAATTCAACACAAAGCAATAGGGAAAATTATAAAAAATTTGACAATATAACCACACTATATTTATCAGAAACCATGTAATAGTAGCTAAATTAAGATGCTGAATTAGAAATCGAATTTAGGGCTTCAATTTTGTAATTTCTAATAAGAAATTGAAGCCCTAATCTTGAATTTGGAAAGGTTAAACTTTTAAGTTAATGTGCTACAGCCATCAAAACATGCAACACCCATCTGTTTTGGGATGTAAGGCTGAAGTTCAGTGGTAACTGTGTTTCTCATTTTTACCATCTGCTATTAAACACCTCGGTTTTGAAACTTCAACCAATACCAAGATGAATGACCGAATATATTGCTCATACTTGAATCAAGATCTGATGAAGTTCAAAGTTCAAGATGTGGCAATAATTGTGCCTATGGTCCTAACTCCTAAGCAAACTTAGTATCCGTTCTGCTAAAAGAGGCCAGTGTCTATCTTGGAAATGTCTTGAATCAAGATCTGATGAAGTTCAAAGTTCAAGATGTGTCAATAATTGTGCCTATGTTCCTAACTCGTAAGCAAACTTAATATCCGTTCTGCTAAAAGAGGCAGTGTCTATCTTGGAATGTTCAACTGCAAAAGTCCAATTTGAAAAACAAAGCGTTTCAAGTTTTTTGAGTTTTCAAATTAACCTGTTTGACTAAAAACGAAAAAAGTGCATTTTTGTTCAAATTACGTGTATTCATTGAAAATAAAATTTACCATTAAGAAGATTGAATTTCAAAAAAAAAAAATTGAGAGTATAAACGCACAGGGGAGTAACTGGAAGCATCATACATACACATGTCATATGTATAGGGCCTTATGAACATATGATTTTTACAGAAAGCATATAGTTCACCTCTTCCCCAATATCCTAAAATAATCCTATATTTATCAGAAACCATGTTTAATGACAACACAAATAAATATCATAA